>CM053033.1:163810779-164263279 GCA_028564925.1 Lithobates sylvaticus | reverse complement strand
TATAAGGTAATCTCAGGTCACTAGAGCCCCCTCTTACATCAAATTCTTCAGCATTCCCCTTTACATCAAAGTTCCCCTTGCACTGTAAGGCCCCTTTCACACAGGCGTTTTTCAGGCGCTACAGAGCTAAAAATAGCGCCTGTATAGCGCCTGAAAAAAAACGGCCACATTCACTCCAGTGTGAAAGCCGGAAGGCAGCGCGGCTATACCACCGGCAAAGCAGTTTGCGTGCGGTTTTAACCCTTTTTTGGGTTAAAACCACAAAACCGGCGGAATACCCCCACTAAAATGACGGTAAAGCAGCGCTAAATATAGCGCTGCTTTACCGCCGACGCCGCTCCCGCCCCAGTGTGAAAGGGGCCTAGGGGGGAACTCTTATGGTTTTTGACTGTTATAACTTTGCAACATTGCTAGTAGCAGCTGCACAGATTTTCTCTATAGTCGTATGCGTGTAATATTATATATATATATATATATATATATATATATATATATATATATATATATATATATATATATATATATATATACATACATATACACACACACACAGTATATTATTGCTTGGATTACTTTTCCCCATTATGGGCATGAGTGGGGGCCTCATGTCTAAGATTTGCCTAAGGCCTCACAAAGCCTAGAGCCGCCTCTGCCCCCTAGTATATATGATGCATGCATATTCTTAGTCCCCAAGTGCATAACTTTACATTTATCAACATTAAACCTCATTTGGCACTTGGTTGCCCAATTAGAGGTCGGCTTGCAAGTTGGAGACATCCTGTTAGGGCGTTATTCCACTGCATAGCTTGGTGTCATCTGCAATGGTGTTGCTCTAAATAAAAAGCTGTTTCTTCTACTATGTGTTTTGGATGCTGGTATTGAATGGGAGTGACTTATTAATTTGAATCAGCTGGTGCTCAAATGAGAAAAGCTGCTGTGTCTGTGTTCCTTTAGAAATGATTAACCCTTAGGGTCAGTTCACACCATGTCCACACAGGAATCGCACAGAAACGTGCTTGCTCACACCGCAAAAGTACAAGTACAAAAGTACCATGCAATCCGGGGGCAGTGCATTTATAAAAGTTTTGGCCCAGTTCCGTTTCAACCCATTCAAAATTAATGGGGCTGAAATTCGCACTGCACAGGACTGCATGTGAATCGCACAGGAATGCATAGTGCATTCCTGTGTGGGAATGTTGTGAACTCACCATTCCTGAGTATCTCACCAAAAATGAAATTTTTGTTGCAGAGGATGTCTAAAACCTGACATGTATCTTAGGCCCCTTTGACCGTTTTTCAGGCGCTACATCGCTAAAAATAGCGCCTGTATAGAGCCTGAAAAAAATACGGCCCCTTTCACTCCAGTGTGAAAGCCGTAGGGCTTTCACACTGGAGCGGTGCGCTAGCAGGACGGTAAAAAAAGTCCTGCTAGCAGCATCTTTGGAGCGGTGAAGGAGCGGTGTATTCACCGCTCCTAAACCATTCCTACCCATTGAAATCAATGGGACAGCGTGGCAATAACCCTTTTTCGGCCGTTAGCGGGGGTTAAAACCGCACCGCTAGCGGCCGAAAACCGCTGCTAAAACAAAGGTAAAGTAGCGCTAAATGTAGAGCTGCTTTACCGCCGACACCGCTCCCGCCCCAGTGTGAAATGGGCCTAAGTGCTGAGTTTGTCACACAAGTAGGAAATTACATTTCTGGACACCAACATACGTACAGTACGCCTCCAGGAGCCATTTTGTGTTGAATTTTTTACAGCTCTGCAGTTTAACGAGTATCTTGTGTGTGCTGAAGACCGCGCTGGATCAGTCATTGGTCATGGGTGGGTGAGTAAGGAGCAGTGGTGGCTGGTGATCAACATTTGGTGGGGGGCAGCAAACAAACCTGCCCCCCTCACCCGCACATAGCGCCACCGCCACCCCTCCATGCACAGGCCGGCCTCGGTACTCACACTGCTCCTTACTCTCCGTACCGGCTCCCGTTCATCCTCCCATCTGCAATCAGGACAAGCCAAAAGTTCCGTCTCTTCCCTCCCGGACAGCTCTCGTTACAGGCATTGCTTCTCCTCCCGGATGTACAGGAAGTGGGTCCTGAGACCCGATTGGCTAGGATTCCTAATACTCCCTGGCTTATTGGGGTCTCAGGGCCTGCTTTGAATATGGGGTACCCCTACCCATTCATCCAAAAAAGTAGTGTAGTGTGACAAAAGACAAGAGACAGTTTTTGACAAGTCCTTTATTAACCACTTCCCGACCGCCTCCTGCACATATACGTCGGCAGAATGGCACGGCTAGGCAAAAGCACGTACAGGTACGTCCCCGTTAATTGCCTAGCCGCGGGGTCGCGCTCGCAACCCGGTCGGGAGCTCTGTGACCACGGCCGCGGGACCAGCGGACCCGATCACCGCTGGTGTCCCGCGATCGGGTCACAGAGCTGAAGAACGGGGAGAGGTCTGTGTAAACAAACCTCTCCCCTCGCTTTCTACACTGCCTGTCACTAACCGGCTGTTCCCTGTCATCGGGAAAGCCGATCAGTGTTGTCAGACGTCAGCCACGCCCCCTAGTGTAAAAAAAAACACACACGTCACAGACCATAACCCCTCCCCGCCCCCTAGTGGTTAACTCTTTCACTGCCAGTGTCATTTATACAGGAATCAATGCATTTAAATAGCATTGATGGTCCCAAAAATGTATGATGTGTCCGCCATAATGTCGCAGTCACAATAAAAATCGCTGATCGCCGCCATTACTAGTAAAAAAAAAATATTAATAAAAATGCTATAAAACTATTCCCTATTTTGTAAACGCTATAACTTTTGCGCAAACCAATCAATAATCGCTAATTGCTAATTTTTTTTACCAAAAATATGTAGAAGAATACATATCGGCCTAAACTGAGGAAAAAAAAGTTTTTTTATATATTTTTTGGGGATATTTATTATAGCAAAAAGTAAAAAATATTGAATTTTTTTCAAAATTGTCGCTCTATTTTTGTTTATAGCTCAAAAATAAAAACCACAGAGGTGATCAAATACCACCAAAAGAAAGCTCTATTTGTGGGGAAAAAAAGGACGCAAATTTTGTTTGGGAGCCATGTCGCACGACAGCGCAATTGTCAGTTAAAGCGACGCAGTGCCGAATCGCAAAAAGGGGCCTGGTCCTTTGGCTGCAAATTGGTCCAGGGCTGAAGTGGTTAAAAATGTCTTCTTCCTCCAGTCTGCTCCTTCACGTGCTTCTTTCTCCGGTCTCGGAGTGGGAGTGTCCTCTCCAAATCCATACCAGACCTGAAGGGCCTGGGGGGGGACCCCATGATGGGGTTTTTTTTTGCACAATTTTTTTTTTGCCGGCAATTCTTTTTTTCTTTTTTTTTTACATTCAGCTGTCAGTGGGAAAGCTCACTGACAGCTGATGAATCGGTTGTTAAGGACGCGGCTGCCGGCTTCCTTAGCAATCGACTATATACAGTGAATGTAAAGCAAAAAAAAATAATAATGCGGTGTGACAAAGTATTGCAACAAACGCCATTTTATGCTCTAGTGTGTCTGAAAAAAAAAATTATGTTTGGGGGTTCTAAGTAATTTCCTAGCAAAAAAAAATGATTTTAATGTGAGAAAGTTTAATCATTTAAATGGCCCATACACCTATATACAATGCCTTGAAGAAGTATTCATACCCTTGAAATTTTCGACATTTTGTCATGTTACAACCAAAAACATACATTTATTTTATTGGGATTTTATGTGATAGACCAACACAAAGTGGCAAATAATTGTGAAGTGGAAGGAAAATGCTAAATGGCTTTCAAAATTTTTTACAAATAAATATCTGAAAAGTGTGGTGTGCATTTATTTTCAACCCCTGGAGTCAATACTTTGTAGAACCACCTTTCGCTGCAATTACAACTGAAAGTCTTTTTGGGGATGTCTCTACCAGCTTTGCTAGAGAGTGACATTTTTGCCCATTCTTTTTTGCAAAATAGCTCAAGCTCTGCTAGATTGGATGAAGAGCATCTGTGAACAGCAATTTTCAAGTCTTGCCACAGATTCTCAATTGGATTTAGGTCTGGACTTTGACTGGGCCATTCTAACACATGAATATGCTGTGATCTAAACCATTCCATTGTAACTCTGGCTGTATGTTTAGGGTCGTTGTCCTGCTGGAAGGTGAACCTCTGTTTCAAGTCTTTTGCAGACTCCCTGTCCCTGCTGAAGAAAAGCATCCCACAACATGATGCTTCCACCACCATGTTTTATGGTGGGATGGTGTGTTCAGGGTAATGTGCAGTGTTATGCCGCGTACACATGGTCGGAATTCTCATCGGAAAAAGCTCTGATGGTTTTCCCATCGGAATTTCACTCAAACTGTCTTGCCTACACACGGTCACACCAAATTCCGCAGGAAGGATGCCTGTGGCCAATTATAGCTCAGGGGGTTTAGTACACGCCCCACACTATATAAGGCCGCCGCGCCGGCGGCCTCATGTTGCGTGTTCCAGCGTTAGGAACAGTGACACTGTACAGTGTCTGCGCTTGTGCATTATCTGCATTATCTTATCTGAATTATCTGCTGTTATTATTCTGCTGAGTGCTAAGTCTGACATTATCTGCTGTGATTATTCTGCTGAGTGCTGAGTCTGACATTATCTGCTGTGATTCTGGGGATTAGTGTAGTGTGTGCGTGCTGTTAGTACAGCATTGCAGTATCACATTAAACCACCTTTACCCTTCTGGCCTGTTGTCATCTAAGGCAGCCAGCCATTGCAGGAGTTAGCGCGTGTGTGTGCTGTGTGCGTATAGCACAGCACACAATAAACCACCTCAGCCTGTATCTGCCCATCTCAGCCTGTATTTGCCTTAAGGCCCTGTTATCATCTAAGGCAGCCAGACAGCCATCGCAGGAGTTAGCGTGTGTGTGTGCTGTGTGCGTATAGCACAGCACACAATAAACCACCTCAGCCTGTATCTGCCCACCTCAGCCTGTATTTGCCCTAAGGCCCTGTTGTCATCTAAGGCAGCCAGCCAGCCATCGCAGGAGTTAGCGTGTGTGTGTGCTGTGTGCGTATAGCACAGCACACAATAAACCACCTCAGCCTGTATTTGCCCTAAGCCCTGTTGTCATCTAAGGCAGCAAGCCAGCCATCGCAGGAGTTAGCGTGTGTGTGTGCTGTGTGCGTATAGCACAGCACACAATAAACCACTGCAGCCTGTATTTGCCCTAAGGCCCTGTTGTCATCTAAGGCAGCCAGACAGCCATCGCAGGAGTTAGCGTGTGTGTGTGCTGTGTGCGTATAGCACAGCACACAATAAACCACCTCAGCCTGTATCTGCCCACCTCAGCCTGTATTTGCCCTAAGGCCCTGTTGTCATCTAAGGCAGCCAGACAGCCATCGCAAGAGTTAGCGTGTGTGTGTGTGCTGTGTGCGTATAGCACAGCACACAATAAACCACCTCAGCCTGTATCTGCCCACCTCAGCCTGTATTTGCCCTAAGGCCCTGTTGTCATCCAAGGCAGCCAGCCAGCCATCGCAGGAGTTAGCGCGTGTGTGTGCTGTGTGCGTATAGCACAGCACACAATAAACCACCTCAGCCTGTATCTGCCCACCTCAGCCTGTATTTGCCCTAAGGCCCTGTTGTCATCTAAGGCAGCCAGCCAGCCATCGCAGGAGTTAGCGTGTTTGTGTGCTGTGTGCGTATAGCACAGCACACAATAAACCACCTCAGCCTGTATCTGCCCACCTCAGCCTGTATTTGCCCTAAGGCCCTATTGTCACCTAAGGCAGCCAGACAGTCATAGCAGGAGTTAGCGTGTGTGTGTGCTGTGTGCAAATAGCATAGCACACAATAAACCACCTCAGCCTGTTTCTGCCCACCTCAGCCTGTATTTGCCCTAAGGCCCTGTTGTCATCTAAGGCAGCCAGACAGCCATCGCAGGAGTTAGCACGTGTGTGTGCTGTGTGCGTATAGCACAGCACACAATAAACCACCTCAGCCTGTATCTGCCCACCTCAGCCTGTATTTGCCCTAAGGCCCTGTTGTCATCTAAGGCAGCCAGACAGCCATCGCAGGAGTTCGCGTGTGTGTGTGCTGTGTACGTATAGCACAGCACACAATAAACCACCTCAGCCTGTATCTGCCCACCTCAGCCTGTATTTGCCCTAAGGCCCTGTTGTCATCTAAGTCAGCCAGACAGCCATCGCAGGAGTTAGCGTGTGTGTGTGCTGTGTGCGTATAGCACAGCACACAATAAACCACCTCAGCCTGTATCTTCCCACCTCAGCCTGTATTTGCCCTAAGGCCCTGTTGTCATCTAAGGCAGACAGACAGCCATCGCAGGAGTTAGCGTTTGCGTATAGCACAGCACACAATAAACCCCCTCAGCCTGTATCTGCCCACCTCAGCATGTATTTGCCCTAAGGCCCTGTTGTCATCTAAGGCAGCCAGACAGCCATCGCAGGAGTTAGCGTGTGTGTGTGCTGTGTGCGTATAGCACAGCACACAATAAACCACCTCAGCCTGTATCTGCCCACCTCAGCCTGTATTTGCCCTAAGGCCCTGTTGTCATCTAAGGCAGCCAGACAGCCATCGCAGGAGTTAGCGTGTGTGTGTGCTGTGTGCGTATAGCACAGCACACAATAAACCACCTCAGCCTGTATCTGCCCACCTCAGCCTGTATTTGCCCTAAGGCCCTGTTGTCATCTAAGGCAGACAGACAGCCATCGCAGGAGTTAGCGTGTGCGTATAGCACAGCACACAATAAACCACCTCAGCCTGTATCTGCCCACCTCAGCCTGTATCTGCCCTAAGGCCCTGTTGTCATCTAAGGCAGACAGACAGCCATCGCAGGAGTTAGCGTGTGTGTGTGCTGTGTGCGTATAGCACAGCACACAATAAACCACCTCAGCCTGTATCTGCCCACCTCAGCCTGTATTTGCCCTAAGGCCCTGTTGTCATCTAAGGCAGCCAGACAGCCATCGCAGGAGTTAGCGTGTGTGTGTGCTGTGTGCGTATAGCACAGCACACAATAAACCACCTCAGCCTGTATCTGCCCACCTCAGCCTGTATTTGCCCTAAGGCCCTGTTGTCATCTAAGGCAGCCAGACAGCCATCGCAGGAGTTAGCGTGTGTGTGTGTGCTGTGTGCGTATAGCACAGCACACAATAAACCACCTCAGCCTGTATCTGCCCTAAGGCCCTGTTGTCATCTAAGGCAGCCAGACAGCCAGCCATCGCAGGAGTTAGCGTGTGTGTGTGCTGTGTGAGTATAGCACAGCACACTAAACCACCTCAGCCTCTATCTGCCCTAAGACCCTGTTGTCATCTAAGACTGCCATCTGCAGGAGTTAGTGTGTGTTCTGTGTGACTCCAGCACAATATACACTACCCACTACAATGCCTGGAAGACCGACAAGGAGAGGCAGACAGTCCCGAGGCAAGAAAACAGGGCAAGCAGGCTCTGTGTCTAGAGACAACAGTGCTGGTCGTGGACGTGGTGCATCGTCATCAGCACGTGGCCATGGGACACGCTTGTCCTTCTTTTCGGCAGCTGGACATGTTGAGCCGCATAATTCCCGAAGGCTTGGTAGAGTGGATGACCAAGCCCTCCTCATCCTCCTCATCCTCTCTCACCCAGGCTCAGGGTACTGGCAAAGCAGCTGCCAACGCATACTCAATGGCATCATCAGGCACCCCTTCCCTAGACCCACCATGTCCTCCTGAGGAGTCACATTTAAGACCCACACCAAAGAACCACCAGCTGCAGCTTCCTGCCAGGTTTGCTCCAGTGGTGAAGAGGGAGGGGATGATGAGGTCACTGACTCCACGTGGGTGCCTGAAGGGAGAGTGGAGGAGGAGGAGGCGGCGGCACATGTCCAACGAGGCAGGATGCCCTCCGGAGGCCAGCTAGAGGCCAGCACACCAACTGAATCACACCACAGAGCTCCGCCTGTGCAGGGCGCTGCCTCTGCACGGTATCACAAAAGTTCTTTGGTGTGGGCCTTTTTTGAGATGAGTGCATCAGATCGCACCACTGCTATTTGCAACATATGTCTCAAGTGTATCTCGCGTGGCCAAAACATCAGCCGTTTGGGCACCACAAGCATGACCAGACATATGTCGACCTGCCATGCAGCTCGTTGGCAAGCGCACATTAAAGACCCACACCAAAGAACAAAGCGGACCTCTCCTTGCTCCTCATCAGCTGGGATCTCCAACCCCACTATATCTTCAGTCCTCTCTGAAAGCTGCTATGAGAGGAATGAAGGTGTAGAATTAGGTGTGTCACAGCCAAGTACTTGCGGGCACTCTGCTAGCAGTACACCGACGTCCGATTCTACCAGGCAAATTTCCCTGCCCCAGCTGCTGGACCGTCGAAAGAAGTTTACTCCCAGCCATCCACATGCCCAGCAGTTGAATGCTAGCTTGGCTAAATTGCTAGCACTTCAACTGCTGCCTTTTCAGTTGGTAGACTCGGCCCCCTTCCGTGAGTTTGTTCAATGTGCGGTTCCTCAGTGGCAGGTTCCCAAACGCCTTTTTCTCACGGAAGGCGATTCCGGCTCTCTACCGGCATGTGGAAGGCAATGTCCATGCCTCGCTGGACAGGGCGGTCAGCGGTAAGGTGTATATTACCGCTGACTCATGGTCCAGCAGACATGGACAGGGACGCTACCTGTCTTTCACGGCCCATTGGGTCACTCTTTTGGCAGCTGGGAAGGATGCAGGACAAGGTACAGTAGTGTTGGAGGTTGTTCCGCCACCACGCCTCCAAAATGCTACTACTGGTTGTGACACACCTCTCTCCTCCACCCCTCCTCTTCTTCTTCCTCCATGGCCTCTTTGAGTGCTCTGTCCTCAGAACCAGCGGTGCTCCATAGGCGTCCAAGGGGCTACGCAAGTACGCAGGCAAAAAGATGCCATGCCATGCTTGCGCTGGTGTGTTTGGGGGACAGGAGCCACACGGGGGCAGAGGTTCTGTCAGCTCTGCAGGAGCAGACCGAGAGGTGGTTGACGCCACGCCAGCTTAAGCCCGGAATGGTGGTTTGTGACAATGGCACCAACCTCCTCTCTGCCCTGCGACAGGGACAGCTGACCCATGTGCCTGTATGGCTCACGTCCTTAACCTGGTGGTGCAGCGGTTCTTGGGCAGGTACCCAGGCTTACAGGATGTCCTGAGGCAGGCCAGGAAAGTCTGTGTGCATTTCCGCCGATCATATAATGCCAGTGCTAGGCTGGCTGAGCTGCAAAAGGAGTTGAACCTGCCCAAGAACCGCCTTATATGTGACATACCCACCAGGTGGAACTCAACGTTGGCCATGCTGCAGCGACTGCACACGCAGCAGAGGGCCATCAATGAGTACCTGTGCGACTACGGCACCAGGACAGGGTCAGGGGAGCTCAGATTTTTTTCCCCACGACAGTGGAGCATGATCAGGGATGCATGCACTGTCCTGTCACCATTTGAGGAGGCCACGAGGATGGTGAGCAGTGACAGTGCATGCATCAGTGACACTGTACCTCTTGTCCACCTGTTGGAGCATACGCTGCGTGGGATAATGGACAGGGCACTTGAGGCAGAACAGGGGCAGGAAGAGGAGGACTTCCTTGCCTCTCAAGGCCCCCTTTATCCAGACAGTGTTCCTTCTCTCCCACCCATCACACAGGAAGAGGATGAGGAGGAGGATTGTGTCAGCATGGAGGTGGAGCCTGGCACTCAGCATCATCAGCAGCAGTCTTTTAGGGATGATTTACAGTCCCAACAAACCAGTGGACTTGTACGTGGCTGGGATGAGGTGGCTGCGGATCATGTCGTCCTCAGTGACCCAGAAGACTCCGGACCGAATGCCTCAGCTAACCTACGTTGCATGGCCTCCCTGATCCTGCAAAGCCTGCGGAAGGATCCTCGTATTCTTCGGATCAAGGAGAGGGACCATTACTGGCTGGCCACTCTCCTTGATCCACGGTACAAGGGTAAGGTTGCGGACCTTATCTTGCCATCGCAGAGGGAGCAGAGGATGAGACATCTCCGGGAGGCCTTGCAGAAAGGTCTGTGCAACGCGTTCCCAGAGACTGGGAGGTTACAAACTCCTGGTCCTGGACGACGAGTTGCTCGTCAGGTCAGTAGCAGAAGGACCGGTGGGGAAGGTGGACGTCTGACCGATGCGTTCAGACAATTTTTTAGTCCGCAGCCCCAAGGTATGATCGGTTCCAGCAACCATCGCCAGCGTCTGATATACATGGTGCAGGAATACCTAGGGGCAAGGTCAGACTTGGACACCTTTCCCACCGAAAATCCTCTGGCTTACTGGGTCTTGAGGATGGATCACTGGCCAGAGCTTGCACAGTATGCAATTGAGCTACTGGCCTGTCCTGCATCCAGCGTTCTTTCTGAATGCACATTCAGTGCTGCTGGAGGCTTTGTCACCGATCACAGGGTGCGCCTGTCCACCACCTCGGTTGATCGACTGACCTTCATAAAGATGAATCAGTCTTGGATAACCAGCAGCTACCAGGCACCTGAAGCTGATATAACTGAATAATTTATAATGTCACATCCCTTCAAGACTGCCTATGCTGATGCTGAGTGACTGTCCTGTTATGTTGACTGACTATCCTCTTCCTCCTCAATGATCCTGATGATAGCTTGGAAGAACATTTTTGTTTCTGGGTGCCACCACCAGTGGCTAAGGCCCAATTTTTCAGCCCCTGTTTAACAGGGGCGTGTAATTACAATTTTTTATGCAATGCTTTGCAACAGGTCTCATTGCTGTGCTCAGAGTACAGTATCTGTGAGGGGTTGCAGTGTTGTGGCACCAGCACCAGTGCCTAAGGCCCAATTTTTCAGCCCCTGTTTAACAGGGGCGTGTAATTACAATTTTTTAAGCAATGCTTCGCAACAGGTCTGACTGCTGTGCTCCAAGTACAGTATCTGTGAGGGGTTGCAGTGTTGTGGCACCAGCACCAGTGCCTAAGGCCCAATTTTTCAGCCCCCGTTTAACAGGGGCATGTAATTACAAATCTTGATCTAATAGTTCACAGCAGGGCCCATTCCTGCGCCCACCAAGAGCAACTGTGAGGGCTTACAGTGTTGTGGCAACACCGTCCACCACCACCACCAAAGGCCCAATTTTTCAGCCCCTGTTTAACAGGGGCGTGTAATTACAAATCTTGATCTAATAATTCTCAGCAGGGCCCATTTCTGCGCCCACCAAGAGTAACTGTGAGGGCTTACAGTGTTGTGGCAACACCGTCCACCACCACCACCAAAGGCCCAATTTTTCTGCCCTGTTCAACAGGTGCATGCAATTACAATTCTTGATCTAATAATTCACAGCAGGGCCCATTCCTGTGCCCACCAAGAGTAACTGTGAGGGCTTACAGTGTTGTGGCAACACCGTCCACCACCAAAGGTCCAATTTTTCTGGCCCTGTTCAACAGGTGCATGCAATTACAAATTTTGATCTAATAATTCACAGCAGGGCCCATTCCTGGGCCCACCAAGAGTAACTGTGAGGGCTTACAGTGTTGTGGCAACACCAACATGATGGGGCAAATTTATGCAGAGTATATACAGCAGGCCCCTACTTTCAAACATCCAACTTACAAACGACTCCTACTTGCAAACGGAAGGAAAAAACAGGAAGTGAGAGGAAATCTACCCCTAGGAAGGGAAATTCTATCCTGTTAGATTTAATTTGGGAAAAAAGGTATCTCCTCTCTACTGATGCTTTATCACTAATCCTTGTTTCAATAAAAAAAACAATTTTCCAAAAACATTTGTCATTGGCACGGAAAGTGAGGTGAAATGTTCTGAACAGGTGCACAGACAGCAAAAAAGTGTTACAGGGGTAATAATCCTTCCCTATGTTCTCCAAAAAGCTTAAAAATAGATTTTTTTGGATGGAGCTACACTTAAAAATGTACCTGTTCAAAATTACAAACAGATTCTACTTAAGAACAAACCTACAGTCCCTGTCTTGTTGGCACCGCCTGTATACTGCTGTTCAGAGTATATAGGGTTGTAGGTATAGGGTTTTTATTTTGGGTGCGGGGTTCCCCTTAATATCCATACAAGACCCAAAGGGGCTGGTAATGGGCTGGGTGGGGTGATGGGGTAGCCATGCCATTTTTCTCAAATATTTTCATCCATATTGCCAGGACAAGACATGGCATTAAAGCCGCAAGCAGTTTTAAATGGCTTCTTTTTTTCCCTTTACAAATGTCATTTTTTGCAGGGACAGTTCTAAACACGGGAAACACATGCCACTTCACAGGCATACTTTAGACACCCCCAGCTACCATATTTAAAGGAATATTTCACATTTTTTTTTCACTTTATGCATCATTAAAATGACTGCTCCCGAAAAAATGTCAGTTTTTAAAACTTCTTTTATGACATTAACATGCATATTGGCTGTTATAATTAGCACTTTAGATTTCGAACGTTCGCGTCCATTGTAACGAATAGGGTTTGAATATTCGCGCAAACTTTCGGTCCATTCGCAGGTTCTGGTGCGAACCCGGGGGTGTTCGGCTCATCCCTACTGGCAGTAACGCACACAGAACTATATGACGTTAAGCTGGCAGTAACGCACACAGAACTATATGGCGTTAAACTGTCAGTAACGCACACAAAACGATATGGCGTTAAACTGTCAGTAGCGCACACAGAAGTAAATGGCGTTAAACTGGCAGTAACGCACACAGAACTATATGGCAAATAGACTGTGTTCAACCGTCACTACACTGACGCTATCTGAACTGTCCCTATTCTAGATATACACTAATGTAAAGATTACTGACACAGTCTCACTACACTACACTGAAACTATCTGAGCTGTCCCTACTCTAGCTGCACACTATGTAAAGCTGAATGATGGTCCTCCTCACTACACTTACACTATCCCTAGACTGACACTAACTAATATTCTACACTGACAATTGAAGCAAAATAGCACAGTAAGTAACTAATTGCACTGAACAGAGCCTTGTTTTTTTTTTTTTCACAAAAAGTTTTTATTGAGATTAAACAAAAATACAGGTGCAGTACATCGCATACAATATAATGCAGAAACTCGTCCATGACATTGAAAACAGGTTTAACAATTTCAAAATCTGTATTGTAGACAGGGTCATGGGTATTGTGTAAGAACAGAGGGAATGTAACATGTAAAGAACATACATTAACAGAAACAGTGTACAGGTTTTATAGTACTTTGTATCTCATGACGAGACCTCTTAATATCAACAAGTTTGGCATAAGTCGCTTTACAGCCCTGTGGACCATTATCTACAGGTCCAGACACGGCCTGGTGAAAGACATGAACTTGACCGTAAGTTAAAGTTGAAAACATGGGTCTCTAGTGTCTTGTTAGAACATTTTGATCTAGGATATGACTCTTATGGGGAGGTGTTCGGTAGGAGGGAAGAGTAAAGAGAAGATAGAGAGAGAAAAAAAAAAAAAAAAAAAAAAAAAAAGGAGAGGGGGGGGGGGGGGAAGAGGGGGGGGGGTTCAGGTAGGGAGGGGGGGGATAGAGGAGGTAAGCGGGTGTTGGAATAAGGAGGTATAGCTGGGACAGAAGATAGGGGGGGCGAGAAGGGGAGGGGGGTGTCCCTCCCCTCTCCACCCCCGGCACACACATTATTTAAGCTGAAGGCCTGTCAGGTATTCGAGGGTGACGCATTATGTTGGGAAGTGGGATTTGTATCCATCTGTGGATTTAAAATGGGTCCAGCAAGCCCATGTCGAGGTGAATTTTTGAATGCGATCTTGTGAGGTAAAGATTAATTCTTCCAATTCTTCAATTTTTGCAACCCTGGTCAACCACTCCCTAATGGTTGGGCTGTGCGTCGAGCGCCAGTGTGTTGGAATGCAAAGTCTGGCTGCATTGACCATATGCATGGCCAGAGACTTGTGGTAGGAGCGGTTGGACAGGGTTGTATGGTGCAGCAGGAATTGCGCCGGGGTGTAGTCTAACGTGTATGTAGTTACGTTTTTTATCACCGAGTGCACTTCTGTCCAGAATGGTTGAATTACTGCGCATTCCCACCATATGTGTAACATGGAGCCATTAGCGTTGTTACATCTCCAGCATATGTTAGGGATTGTAGGAGAAAAGTGGTGTAGGCGGGATGGTGTTCTGTACCATTTAGTAACGATTTTGTAACCGTTTTCTTGTATTGCAACGTTCATTGAGCCCTTGTGTGTGTTTGTGAGAACAGTTTCCCATTCGTCGTCTGTAAATGTCAACTGGAGGTCTCTGTCCCAGGCTAATCGTGCATTGTCAGTTTGTGGGGGGTGCTTCCTGTCTTGTAGCAGAGGGTAGATTGTTGATATCAGATGTCGTTGAGGCTCGGTTTGTGAATATAGTGTTTCGAACGGTGTGAGGTTTCTGGACCATATGTCTGAGGAAGCAGTCGTGGAGAAAAAGTGTCTCACTTGTCTGTACGTCCAAAAGGGGAATTCTTTCGTGTGGCATGTAGATGCTAGATTTTCGTATGAACGTGGTCGGCCCTTACTATAAAAGTGCTGCGCCAGGACTTCCTCGTGAGGCCATTCCCTTAGCAGGAAAGTCTTTGTGTTGCCTGGGGTGAAGTCTGGGTTGCCCCTCAACGAGGTCAGTGGACCTGGTCTCGAGGAAATGTTGTGATATTTCATTGCAGTATTTACAACCGATAACGTTGGGTCAATGAGTGGATGTTGTTTGACTGAAACAGGCCAATGTTTCGGTGATATCCACGGGAGGATGTGAAGGGGTTTTTGCAGAAAGGAGTTCTCCAAGCTAACCCAACATTTCCCTCGCTTGTGGGATTTCCAATCAATCACCCTGGCAAGGTGGCAGGCCAGGTAGTATTGGTACAGATCTGGCAGTGCAATTCCCCCCTTAGTTTTGGTGGCAGTCAAGCGTGAGTATTTAATTCGTGGTGTGCCTCCCTTCCAGATAAATGCTGAACAGGCTTTCTTGTAGGATGCGAAAAAGGTCGGGGGTAAGTATATTGGGATTGTCTGTAGGAGGTAGAGGAGGCGAGGGAGAATTATCATTTTTATCAATGCTGCACGGCCGAACCAGGAGACGTTGAGGTTAGCCCAATTCTTTAGGTCTGTTTGAGTTTTGACCAGGGCTGTCAAAAAATTTAGGTCGTATAGAGATGTAAGCCGTCTGGGAACTCGGATGCCAAGGTACGTTATGGCATCCGATTTCCACTGGAAAGGGTATGATTCTTGGCAGTGTACTACTTCTTGTGTTGGGAGGGAAATGTTCAATGCATGAGATTTGGCAAAGTTAATTTTGAGGTTAGAGAGGACGCCAAAGTGGTGAATATCTTGCAGGAGGTTTGGGAGGGAAGTCCGAGGTGCTTGTAGTGTCAGAAGGATGTCGTCTGCGAACGCTGCTACTTTATACTCAGTGTTATTGACATTTAATCCTTGAATATCTGTATTTGCTCTTAGTCTATTTAGTAGTGGTTCCAACGTGAGGACGAAAATTAGGGGGATAGTGGGCAACCCTGGCGTGTTCCATTGGTTATTGGGAAGGCGTTCGACAGGAGGTTGTTCGCTTTAACCCTCGCTGACGGATTTGTATAGAGAGCATTAATGTGTGCAAACATGCGTGGTAGGAGACCTATGCTTTTCAGCACCTCCCGCATGTAGTCCCAGGCCACCCTGTCGAACGCCTTCTCAGCGTCAAGGGATAGAAGGAATCCTTTGGAGCCCGACGAGGTCAGCCAGTGGTGTAGGTTTAGGGTGCGGATAGTGTTATCCCTGGCCTCCCTGCCCGGGATGAATCCTACCTGGTCTGGTGATATGAGGTTTGGTATAAGGGGTAATAATCTGTTGGCAATAATTTTAGCATATACTTTAATATCTACATTAAGCAAGGATATAGGTCTATAGTTAGAGACTTGGGAGGGATCTTTGTCTGGCTTGGGTATGACCGCTACGTGTGCTTCCAACATACGTCCTGTAGAGGTGGATGTGTTAGAGAGAGTATTAAAGGCTGCTAGCATTCTAGGTGATAGTTTTTCCGAGAAGGTTTTGTAATATATTAGGGATAGGCCATCGGGGCCAGGGCATTTCCCTGCTTTCATTTGTTTAATCGCGTGGTTAAGTTCCTCACCAGACAATGGGCGTTCTAATGTTTCGGCTTGTTGAGTAGATATAGGTTTGGGGCAGTATTGTGACAGGAAGTCTTTTATTCGGGCGGTGCGGTCCTCGGTGGCGGGCGAATTTGGCGCGGCTTGCGGTAAGTTGTACAGGGAGGCATAGAATTTTTCAAATTGAGAGGTTATGTCTTCATTTTTAGATAAAATATTGCCTTGTGGAGTGCGGATGTGGTGGATTATGGAGGATGATTTAGTGGTTTGTATCGCACGCGCTAGCATCCTCCCACTCTTGTTACCATGTTCATAGAACACTTTCTGTTGGAGAATGTACCTCCGTCTGGTGCGTTTCCCTAGTTCTTCCCGAAGTGTGGAGCGAGCAGATAAGAGGTCCTGTAAAGTAGTCTGTGAGGTCGAGAGTTTGTGTGCGATTTCAAGTCGGTTAATTGTCTGAATGAGAGAAGTAGTCTGTGCCTGTTGTCTTTTCTTTTCAGTCGTGGCTAGAGCTATTAGTTTCCCTCTGATCACACATTTGTGTGCCTCCCATAACGTAATGGGAGAGATATCTGAGGTATCATTCTCCTGAAAGTATAGATGAAGCCTGTCATTGATTTGTCTCAAAACTTCCGTATCTTTTAGGAGGGAGGGATTCAGTCTCCATGTTTTGGTCACTTGTTTAGTCTCCGGAAAGGTCAAGGTAATCGTGATAGGGTGGTGGTCGGATAAAAACATTGGTTCAATGGAGGCCTGTGATAGCGACGATAGATCTGGCTGGGATAGGAATATGTAATCAATCCTAGAATATTTCTGGTGTGGGAAGGAGAAAAAGGTGTAATCTTTAACCGTCGGGTTTAATGTGCGCCATGTATCATGTAGGGACAGGTGTTGCAATTGGAGTTTGATTTGTCTCAGGGCTCTGAATGGGAGGGTAGAGGTGCCTGTGGAGGAGTCCAGTAGTGGGTTTAATGGTGTGTTAAAGTCGCCTCCCAGTATTAATATGCCTTCCTGAAATGTGGTTAGGAGATCGCAGACTCTTCTGAGGAAGGTCACTTGGTGTTCGTTCGGACAGTATACGTTCGCTATGGTGATTGGTTTACCTGCATATCTGCCTTTTAAGAAGACATAACAGAGCCTTGTTTTATCTCTCTCCACGCCAAAATCACACTGAAAATGACTGCCATTGAAAGAATACTTTTATACTGTGGGGCGGGATTGAGCCATGATTGAATAAAGTCATGATGACTGTAATGATGTGTATGCTTTATGTTATAATTCAAGTTCAATTGTTATGCCTAGTTATAGTACTTATGCATGTGAGGAAACAGTTAACAGTTTTGGTCATGTGATCTGGGGGCGGGGAGTTGTGCTCAGTTCTGTAAGATGGCCGCTGCTGAATAAACACCAGGCCATGTTCAAGCTTCTGCTGTCTGCTTATTCTGGGTGGTAAATCATCACATGGTACCAGAAGTCGGGTCAGAAGAGTCATGGCAGCAAACAGCAACACAAAGAACATTCCATCCCTGGATTTGGAATCAGGGAATGTATCTGAAAACTGGTCACAATGGAGGGAGCTGATAGAGCTTGTGTTTGCAGGACCAGATGCAGACAAATGGTCTGATCAGCAGAAAGCAGCTCACTTTCTGATATGTGTGGGACAAAAAGGACGTGATGTGTGCCGAGCCTGGCAAGCAAGTGGGGAGATCACTGCAGAGGACAAAAAGAAAACAGAGGTACTGTTTGCAAAGTTTGAAGCATACTGCAACCCAAGGAGAAACTCCACAGTGCAAAGGAAACTGTTCTATGAGAGGAACCAGTGTGGAGGTGAGTCTGTGGATGAATGGGTGACACAGCTGCGCTTGCTTGCCAAAGACTGTGCTTTCTATGATGCTGGAGATATGATAAAAGATCGCATTCTGATGGGCAGTAAGTTTAAGGAAGTTCAGCAAAAGCTGCTGCAGGAAGAAGATTTAAATCTTGAGAAAGCCATAAGGATTGCCAGAGCATATGAAATGTCAAGAAAGGACATGCAGGTACTGGAAGGAAAACAGCTCCAGATTAATGCTATAGAAAATCACAGCAGCAGATATGGGCAAGAAAAAACACACAAAGGAATAAAGAACACCTATGGCACTGGGACAAGTAACACACAAGAAGCGTGTGGATTTTGTGGAAACATGCACCATAAAAATAGTGTCTGTCCAGCAAGGGGGCAGATATGCAATAAATGCAAGAAAAGAGGACATTTTGCCAGGGTGTGTAAACTGTTTTCACAAACCGAAAGGTCAAAAACACGTTCTGTACACGTCATAGAGGACAATGATGACAATGCAGGGTCAGACTCAGACTGCACCCCAATATATCTTGCAGCAGTACAAAAAACACATCAGTCCGCAGATGAAGCAACTGTAACATTACAGATAGGGGCTAACAAAACTCCAATCACATTCAAAATAGATACAGGAGCACAAGTAAATTGTGTGCCAAGTCACATATACCTGGAACACCTCAGTAATGAATCCCCCTTAGAGACTCAGGACCTACCGAAACTAATGGGATATGGTGGTGAAAAGCTGAAAGTAATGGGTCGCTGTCATGCAAAATGTTCATACAAGGGATCTGAAAAGGTTTTACAATTGTTTGTGATAGAAACACAAGCCCCAGCCGTGCTAGGTCTCAGAACAAGTAAAGAGATTGGACTTGTGAAGATCATAATGACTGTGGACGGTGGGCACAGAGGTCTGACAGAGGCTGACATCAAACGTAAGTACTGTGATCTATTCAAGGGCCTGGGGTGCCTCCCGGGTGTAAGCCGCATACGAATAAAAGAGGGTGCACAGCCTGTCATCCACGCCCCAAGGAGAATACCTTTAACTCTTGTGGATAAAGTCAGACAAGAACTCACTAGGATGGAGAAGCTGGGAGTAGTAAAAAAGGTCACAGAACCATCGGAATGGGTCAGTTCTATGGTTGTGGTGGAGAAAAAGAACACAGGTGCAATTCGTATATGCATTGACCCACGTGATTTGAATAAAGTCATAATGAGAGAACACTACAAACTCCCCACCATAGAGGATATAGCGCACAGGCTAGTAGGAGCAACAGTATTTAGTGTACTAGACGCCCATTCAGGTTACTGGCAATTGCGTCTTGATGAAGCCAGCAGTTACTTGATCACTTTTAACTCCCCTTTGGGTCGATGGCGCTTCACAAGAGTACCTTTCGGCATAGCATCTGCACAGGAAATATTTCAAAAGAAATCGCACGAATTGATCGCTGGTCTACAGGGTGTTGAAGTAATAGTTGATGATTTGCTGGTCTATGGAAAGGATCAAATGGAACATGACAAAAATCTTACTGCTTTACTCAATCGCTGTCGTGAGAAGAATCTCACACTCAATCCAAACAAAATGCAAATTGGGGTAGAAGAAGTTACATATTTTGGACACCTACTAACCAAAGAGGGCTTGAAGCCTGATCCAAAGAAGATTACAGCAGTTCTTAACATGAAGGCCCCAACCTCCAGAAAGGAGCTGGAGACATCACTAGGTATTTTCAACTATCTATCCAAATTCTCTCAGGGCCTTGCTCAACAGATAGCACCACTGCGTACACTGCTACAGAAGGATGCTGTTTGGTGTTGGGACGCAAACATGGAAAAGACTTTCGACAAAGTGAAAAAATTGATCACTAAACATCCACGGCCAATACTGAAATATTTTGACGTAAACTGTGACTCTGTACTTCAAGTGGATGCATCCCAGTTTGGGTTAGGTGCTGTACTGACTCAACAAGGACATCCTGTGGCATATGCTTCACGAGCATTGACCACAGCGCAAGCCAATTATGCCCAAATTGAGAAAGAGATGCTGGCTATTGTGAATGGATGTGAGAAATTTCACCAGTACATATATGGTCGCCCGGTAGTTGTGGAAACAGACCACAAGCCATTGGAGTACATCCTACAGAAACCACTAGCTTCTACACCTCCACGTCTGCAGCGGATGGTTATGAAATTACAGCAGTACGATCTCACAGTAAAGTATAAGCCTGGAAAGGAAATTCCAATGGCAGATACCCTGTCTAGGGTGTTTTTAGAAGGACATGAAGCACGGGATGAACCTGAGTTGGAAGAACAGGTACATACAGTACTAGCAAACATTCCAATATCAGATGTACGGCTGGAGAAGATAAGACAAGACACCAAACAGGATAAAGTCCTAGAAAAACTAACTCGTGTCATGTGCAATGGCTGGCCAGAAAAACGAAAGAAGCTGTGTCCGGAACTGCAGGGATTCTGGCCTATGAAAGATGAGCTATACATTCATTCAGATATCATATTTATGGGTGATCGTATTCTCATTCCTAAGTCACAGCAAGCAGAAGTACTGAAACAAATCCACCAGGGGCATTTGGCCATCACTCTGTGTAAGCGCAGGGCGCGGGAGTTGGTCTACTGGCCTAATTTAGACTTTGATATTGAAACACTTGTGAAGAAGTGTGAAACCTGCCAGACATTTCAAAAACACAACGCAAAGGAACCTCTTACACCGTGGAATGCTCCTTCACGGGCATGGCAGAGACTGGCTACAGATATTTTTCATTTTGAGGAAAACCATTACCTGATAGTAGTAGATTACTACAGCAAATACTTTGAGCAAGTGCAGCTGAGAAATTTAAAAGCATCAACAGTCATATGGGCTTTCAAAACAATACTCAAGACATGGAGTGTGTGAAGAACTTGTGTCTGATAATGGGCCACAATTCTCATGTTCTGAGTTCCAGTGCTTCCTGTGTGAATGGGGAATCAGGCACAAACCCACAAGCCCCTATCACCCACAGGCCAATGGTCTAGCAGAGAAGTATGTTGGCATAGCCAAATCCATTATACTGAAAGCGCAATCGTCAGGGCAGGATGTGTACCTAGGACTGTTAAACTATCGTGCAACACCTATTGAAGGTTTATGCTCACCTGCACAGCTGCTAATGGGTAGAACACTGAGGACCACAGTGCCTATTGCACCACAGAAATTGCAGCCTCAGTTTATTCCACAGGATCGAGTAACAGCTCAGAGGATCATAAATATGAAAAGGCAAAAACTGTATTTTGATAAATCTACAAAATCCCTTCGTCCACTCTCTGCTGGGCAAGCTGTGCGACACAGAGTCACTGGGAATACATGGGAACCTGCTCGAATTGTCAAAGAAGCCAATTCACCAAAATCATATATAATCGAAACCAAGTGTGGACAGAAACTGAGACGAAACAGGCGTCATCTTCGTCCAGACACTGCTGCAGATGCATCATTAGAGGAACCGGATGACAATGAAGATAAAGAACAAGCCCATGATGGCACAGAAGTCCTAAACACGGATATTGAGTCTACTGAGGATACCGAGGACAGCATAAACGTATCAGCACGTGATAATGCTGGGAGTGACTCTCAACTAGACACCAATCCTACGGATGATGAGCCAGCGATTACTTTCTCTCGCTATGGTCGAGCAATTAAACCAAAGATATGGAGGGACTTTGTCTCATATTAAATGCTTCATACTTGAGAGGGAAGATGTAATGATGTGTATGCTTTATGTTATAATTCAAGTTCAATTGTTATGCCTAGTTATAGTACTTATGCATGTTAGGAAACAGTTAACAGTTTTGGTCATGTGATCTGGGGGCGGGGAGTTGTGCTCAGTTCTGTAAGATGGCTGCTGCTGAATAAACACCAGGCCATGTTCAAGCTTCTGCTGTCTGCTTATTCTGGGTGTTAAATCATCACAATGACAGTGTTCATTCGTGACTCTGACAGTACTCTATGCCCTGATTGGCTGAAGCTTTCACTGCTTCAGCCAATCAGGGCTTGCAATGCACTGTTCAGCGCCGCAATGCATTGTGGTCAGTTTGGGGGGCCGAACAAACGGTCAAACTTTCGTTGTTCGGTAGTTCAGCGACCAGCCGCACAACAAACGTTCGGCCCGAACCGTTCGCCCATCCCTACTCCTCAGAACCTAGTTGAGAATGGCTGCTCTAGCTGATGAGTTCCTCTGTTGTTTCTTTATTCCTACATTATGTAGAAAAATTCAGAAAAGTGTGACACCAGCATAGAATTTTGCGATGGCCTTGATTGCATGGACATGAAGCTGATGGTAAAATATTCCTTTCATTGGAATTCCCAGGAGATATGGGAAGACAGCTTATGGTTTAACTTAAAAGCAACTACATAAAAGCTCAAGAATCAGAGTTGTGTTTTTATATGCACTTTTTATGTGGATGGAGTTCTTTCATCTAGGATTTTTTTGACCACATTGAAAGTCACAGATGTTTCCTGTACTTGTTGATATAGAACACTGTTTCTCAACCTCCATGTTGCAACCTCTCTTGTCCTAGGTTTCCAGCCACCCCTATCCTCCAACAGGGCCTCCCATCTCTCGTAGTGTCACCCAAGCTTCCATAGTGGTCCACGTCCACCATACCCCTCAACCTCCCACATTGCCCCCAACCTCCCATAGTGAGCCCCCAGCCCTCTGCAGTGCCCCCTTAAATTGCTCCAAAACCTCCACCCCCCCCCCCCCATCCATAGTATCACCAACAGTGTTTCACAGTGCCCCCAGTCTCTACCCACAGCTTCCTTCAGAGACCCCATCTCTATCACATTTGCACCTAGTGTTTTTTTTTTTTTACTGTTGAGGCGTGGAAGGTTTTAAAAGCACAGTTCCACCCAAAAGTGGAAGTTCCACTCATTTGTCACCTCTCCCCCTCCGGTGCCACAATTGGCACCTTTCGGGGGGGGGGGGACAGGATACCTGGACAGGTATTCTGTTCCCACTTCCGGGAGTCCGGGCCGCGAGGAGAGAGAAGGGCCTCACGCATGCGGAAGTAGGGTTCCCGGTGTGAAGCTGTAAGGCTACACTGCCGGGTACCCTTATCTGCAATGGCAGCCGCAACACCCGACAGCTGATGGAAACATCAGCTGCGGTGCCGACATCGCTGGACTCCAAGACAGGTAAGTGTCCTATTGCTAAAAGCCAGGAGCTGCAGTATGTGTAGCTGCTGGCTTTTATTTTTTAATTTTTTGGGTGGAACACCACTTTAAAGACTTTATCAGGCCCTGGTCTCCATAAGGTAGAGAACTGCTGATATAAAACAAAGACAAGCACATCCCAATATCACACATAAGATCTGCATATCTATGGAGTATCTCAAGGGAGCTGCACTAAGACATCTTGAATGGAAAATGTTCAAATTTCTGATCCTGATTACAGTTTTATGCAGCAATGTTTATCATTCCATTACAGTTTGCACTGATATCACTGCATGTCCCCAACCACCAGTTCTGCTAGACATTCCAAACAATTCTGTGTTACTGATTTAAAAAAAAAAAAACATTTCCGAAGAGAAAAATAAACAGCATGCCAAAATGCTCTTAAAATTCTGAATATATTGAAGTATCTAATGTCTGGGAGCAAATGTGTTGCCAGATAAGGTCATGTTTTTGTGGCCAGCTCCTGGCACAATTCAAATAACAACTCTCAATGGCCTCTATCCATAAGTCCTCTCTAAGGACATAATCTGTGACCCTGTCAATTTTTCTCTTTCTTTTAAATCCCAGTATGAACTACAGTGACGTACAGGGAAGGTCAACTTTCCTTGTGTAGAATTGATAAGAGTTTATGTAATAGTTATAGAGTGGGGTGCCATGTCCCGTAGCAATCGTTCAAAAATTAGCTTTAGTTAATATCTCTATTTTAAGTTGCTAAAAAAAGATTTATGATTGGTAGGTAGAGTCCCTCCCTGCTTACATGGCCATAAGTACAGGGGGCCAATGAGCTGTGCATTAATAGCAGGCACTGTTCAGAGGCCCTGGGGTTACAAAGTTTTGGTGGATTGAAAACCAAAACAGAACGGGTAGGGTTGGGTTGTTACCACATGATTAAACCAGCATCATGTAGCTATAACGAGGATGCTAAAGGAGCAAGACATTCATTAACCGGTTCATGTCCTTAGAACATTTTAAGACATCTGAAATGACACCTGAAATGGCTAAAACAAGCTCATGGCTCTACAGTCACTTTTGCAGTAGTGAGAAAGGACACCAGACCTGATCTGTGCTTGATTAACTGCAGAGGATAGGGGAGACATCAGGGGTCTGCCAGATCCCCCCCCCCCCCCCCCGCCTAATGCCCTAAACCCTTCTACTGCCACTGACATATGTCATACGTAGGGTTGCCACCTCATCCCTTTAAACCCGAACACATTACTTACACCAGTTCTGAGGCTAATTTATTGGAGATAAGGCACCAATTGAGTTTGATTACCACCTTAACCACTTAAGCCCCGGACCAATTTGCAGCCAAAGGACCAGGCCCCTTTTTGCGATTCGGCACTGCGACGCTTTAACTGACAATTGCGCGGTCGTGCTATGTGGCTCCCTAACAAAATCGGCGTCCTTTTTTTCCCACAAATAGAGCTTTCTTTTGGTGGTATTTGATCGCTCCTGCGGTTTTTATTTTTTGCGCTATAAACAAAAATAGAGCGACAATTTTGAAAAAAATTCAATATTTTTTACTTTTTGCTATAATAAATATCCCCAAAAAATATATAAAAAAACATTATTTTTTTCTCAGTTTAGGCCGACGTATTCTTCTACATATTTTTGGTAAAAAAAAAAAAACGCAATTAGCGATTATTGATTGGTTTGCGCAAAAGAAAATGTTTTATTAATATTTTTTTTTTACTAGTAATGGCGGCGATCAGCGATTTTTTATTGTGACTGCGACATTATGGCGGACACATCGGCCATTTTTGACACATTTTTGGGACCATTGTCATTTATACAGAAATCAGTGCTATTTAAATGCACTGATTCCTGTCTAAATGACACTGGCAGTGAAGGAGTTAACCACTAGGGGGCGGGAAGGGGTTAAGTGTGTGTGTTTTTTTTTTTACTGTAGGGGGGCGTGGCTTTGCGTCTGACGTCACTGATCGGCTTTCCCGATGACAGGGAACAGCCGATCAGTGACAGCGTCACTAGGAAGCACGGGGAGAGGTTTGTTTACACATACCTCTCCCCGTTCTTCAGCTCTGTGATCCGATCGTGGGACACCAGCGGCGATCGGGTCTGCTAGTCCCACGGCCGTGGTCACGGAGCTCCGGACCGGCTTGCGAGTGGCCGCCGGTGGCGTGCGCGCGGCTGGTCTCTTAAAGGGCCACGTACAGGTACGTGGATGCGCCCAGCCGTGCCATTCTGCCGACGTATATCGGCGTGAGGCGGTCCTTAAGCTGTTAATCAGCCACAGAACCTGTGTATTTAACATGTGTTTGGGTTTAAAGGGAGGAGGTGGCAACCCTTGTCATACATTGGTGGCGGGGGTACACTCCCAGCTGCTACAGCAGCTGAATGTGTGTTCACTCCTCAACGTCATTTCTGATTTCAGGTGTCACGTTACAGAACAACTTTGGCCAGGGAAAAAGAAAATGAAGTGCCTTACACGTCTTTTGACCGAGCGGTCTCATGGGTAAGGCGGTACGGCCAAGGGGCACTGATGGCCAAATCGGACATTGAGTCGGCGTTCCGCCTGTTACCTGTGCACCCTGATAGCTTTCGGCTCCTGGGTTGGCACTGGGAGGGGGGGTATTACGTGGACAGGTGCCTGCCGATGGGTTGCTCCATCTCGTGCGCGCTGTTCGAAAAGTTTAGCTCCTTCCTGGAGTGGGCTGTTAGGGATATTTCAGGCATCAACTTGGTCATTCACTATTTGGATGACTTTCTATGTGTTGGCCCGGCTGGTTCCAAGACATGCGCGGTTCTTTTGGGAACATTGCAACACCTGACTGAATGCTTCGGGGTCCCGTTGGCACCGGAAAAGATGGAAGGCCCGAGGAAGGTCATCACGTTTTTGGGCATAGAGATTGGCTTACCTAGAGCATTTGGCACCCGGGGCGGATCCTATATATGGCACCCCCCACCCCACCTTAAAATGGAAAAACACCCCACTTCGCCCCCTGCATCCTTCAATATCTTTTTGTCACTACTGTGTACCCCCTCTCCACAACTGCCCCTCTGGACCCCTTTACATTATACAGCACCCTGCACCCTTTTACATTACACAGGACCTTGCACCTAAGGACCCCTTTACATAACACAGCACCCTGAACCTCTGGACCCCTTTACATAACACAGCACCCTGAACCTCTGGACCCCTTTACATTACACAGCACCCTGAACCTCTGGACCCCTTTACATTACACAGCCCTTGTACCTCTTTACATTACACAGCCCTTGTACCTCTGAACCCCTTTACATTACAAAGCCCCCCACAGCTCTGGACCCCCTATAGTGCAGACCCCCCTACAGTACAGAACCCCCCTACAGTGCACAGACCCCCCTACAGTGCACAGACCCCCCTACAGTGCAGACCCCCCCCCTACAGTGCAGGACCCCCTACAGTGCACAGAACCCCCCTACAGTACAGAACCCCCCTACAGTGCAGACCCCCCTACAGTGCACAGACCCCCCTACAGTGCAGACCCCCCCACAGTAAAGACCCCCCCCACAGTAAAGACCCCCCCCACAGTAAAGACCCCATCCATAATGTACCTAAAAAAAAACACACACATGGAGAGCCCGAGGCAGTGGCATTGCGGGGGGAGGTGCGAGCCGCACCCGAGTGACACCTGTGACCTGTCGGCAGTGACCCGGGACCCGGCGCAACGATCACCTTCTCTCAGTGGTCATGGCTCTGATCAGTCTCGGCAGCGCCGCGGCTGTCACAGCTGAGCAGAGTGAAGACGCCTCCCCTTCCTCCTTTATGTCTACATGCAGGAGGAGGGGGAGGCAGCTTCACTCTGAGTGGCTGACAGCCGGGGCCGAGACTGATCAGAACCGTCCGGGACCACAGAGAGAAGGGGATAGTTGCGCCGGGTCCCGGGTCACTGTGCCGACAGGTGCCACTCGCGGCCCGCACACCCCCCGCAATGCCACTGCCTCAGGCAAGCGAGTCTCATCTTCAGTCGCGGAGGGGGAGGGTGCTGGCCGGACACCCCCCCAGTGTGTGGCACCTGGGGCAGCCCGCCCCCCACTTAGTACGCCACTGCCTGTCGCATCATGCCGATGGGTAGCGTCTTTTGCCGTCGGCTGTCTTCGGCTACTGCTGGGGTCAAGGCTCCCATGCATTACGTGAGTCTAAACATCCTGTAGTACCCCATTTCTACCATATTCCGAAGATCCACAAGAATTTGGAGAAACCCCCGGGTAGACCGATCATAGCTGGAATAGATAGCCTCACTAGTAACCTGGGATGTTACATAGACTATTTCCTTCAAGGACTTGTCACGAACCTACCATCCTATATTAAAGATTCAGGCCACGCCTTGGAGATCCTGAGCACATATACATGGGAGAGAGGCTACAGATGGCTTTCCTTGGATGTGGCATCTCTGTACACTTCCATACAGCATGAATTTGGGTTAAGAGCAGTGGAGTATTATCTGGCCGATACACGTCTGTACAACCCGACACAAGCCCAGTTTCTATATGATTGCATCGAATTTACGCTGACGCATAATTACTTCACCTTTATGGACGGATTCTATAGGCAAGTCAAGGGCACAGCAATGGGGGCTAGATTTGCCCCAAGCTATGCAAATCTGTTCATGGGGTACTGGGAACAAAACTACATCTGGGCTAATAACCCATTCGGCGGGAATTTAATCTTGTACTCAAGGTACATTGATGATATTCTTATCATTTGGGGTGGAACTGATGAGGATCTAGAAGGCTTCTTAAAACATTGCGCAGAGAATCCCTTTGGGATTTCTTTTACACATGTGGTGGACGACTTTTCCTTGGTCTTTTTAGACCTGGAATTACGGTCAGACGATGAAGGGAAAATCTACTCAAAAACCCACTTTAAACCAAGTGCCGGGAATTCTTACCTTCATGCCCGCATCCACCATCATCCGCAATGGATCCGCAATGTCCCCTTTGGTCAATTCTGTAGACTGAAGCGCACCTGTACCCTCAAACAGGACTATGAAGAACAAAGTGCAGTCCTCAGAAACAAATTCAAAGAGAAGGGGTTTACGGACGAACATTTAGAGGAAGCCTTCCAGAAGTATCTCGTGCAATATGACAACACTGAGATGGAGGAAATAAGAAAGGTGGTACCCCAGGGGGATGAGCTTTTACAGGTTCGGTTTTGCACTAGGTTCAATAACAAAGCCAGTGCAATACAGAAAATTGTAAAAAAGAACTGGAAGATTTTGGAGTCAGACCCAATTCTGAGGACGCATCTCCCTCAGCGCCCGAATATAATTTTTAGGAGACCAAAAGATCTCAAGAGTTTTATTGCCCCAAGCAGGATAAAGAAAACTAGAAATAAAGGCCCCAACAATCCTTGGACGACGTTATTCGACCAAAAAGGGAATTATAGATGTGGGGTCACGAACTGTGGGAACTGCCTATACATGCACCATAGAAAGAAAGAACTAATAGGTGCCGATGGCAAACTACACAAGATCAAACAGTTCATCAATTGTGGGACCGCATATGTCATATACGGGCTTTTGTGCCCTTGTGGCCACCTCTATATTGGTCGTACGTCAAGACAGATGAGAACAAGGATGAATGAGCACAGGAGCAATATCTTGACGAAAAAAGACAAATACTCCGTACCCAGGCACTTCAAAGAGGCTCATGGTAGTAGCATTGAAGGTCTTAGAGTTTTTGGCATTGAGGCTATGCCAAATGAGCTAGATAACGGAAAAAAGTACCAGCTTCTATGCAAAAGGGAAGCATATTGGATCTTTACCTTGGACACCATGGCTCCCAAGGGCCTAAACGAAGAAATAGAACTACATAATCTGGTCTGAGATTTGCAGTTGGGGCAGAGGGACAGCTAGGTCTGGGGCCAGTGCATTGAGCATCGAGTCGCATTTTTAGTATATAGTTTGCAGACCTACTTACTGATTTCTGCAGCAATAGGGACTATTAAACTCCTTGAGTACAAATACATGTTAGTAGGGCACCGCAGCCATAGCCTTCAAAATAGGGGTAGAAAGGGGTGTGTTGAAGGGCAGCTAGGGATCTATGTAGCTTTCTGCAGCATTAGTAAGTCTCACATGGGGACTGTTTTAGAGTGGGCTAAATGGTCTTGTCATTGAGGTAGAGGTCGAGGTAGAGGTCCTAAGAGGTTTATATGGAAGTGTGCACCGTAATTTGATGTTACTGTGAAGTGCATTTTTGTATCCTAGTAAGGTTCAGTGTTTAACACATTTAGCCCTGTAGGAGTGGGAGTGTGCTGAGGCTTTTAAATTGTAGAAAGGGTTTTTTTGTTTTTTTATATAGTTTGCCACATTATTGGGTTTTAATACATTTTAACATATATTTATTATTAACAGTAAATACTATGCAATGTGGTACAACACGATTTAATCCATGTATCTATCAAATTCCATTGATTTGGGGATTTTTTAACTAAAACTGTTTCTTGATATATTTTGCACATCCACTCTTTGCAGGCAGTGATCTGAACACTGAACCTGAAAGCTCTTTTATATGTATATATATGTATATGTATATATATATATATATATATATATATATATATATATATATATATATATATATATATATATATATATATATATATATATATATATATATATATATATATATATATATATATATATATGTATATATATATATATATATATATATATATATATATATATATATATATATATATATATATATACATTTTTTATATATATTTTTTTTATATATTGTATACATTTTTTATTATTATTATTATTATCATTTTTCATCTACATGTAGCGCATATATATGTATATATATATATATTATATGCATTAGTATGACAACTGCATGTGGGTACTCTTCTTTGGTTCATGGCCATTGCCAGTGGCACTACTGTATGCACTATCTATGCACACTTTTTCCAGCGAGTATGGTGGGGCACTTTCGATTCCCCCCCCTCCCTGTGTGTTTTTTTATACATTTTTTTATACATTTTTACTAATTCCCCTTGGCATCGCTTTGTTCCAGTAATACACTGTGTGGGTGTTCCTTTTCGAGGCTTGGGTGGAGAGTGGGTACACCGATGCCCCCCCGCACTAAGCCGCTATGTATGGGCGCGCATGTGCGGTAATAGCCCGTCGAGTAGAGGAGCGCGGGCGCAGTAGAGGCATATATAGCTCCATTAGGTTCAGGGCCGCTGCATGAGCGAGGCTTGGTTAGACCGGAAGTCGCGGGTGGAGCGCAAACACACCCGCGTTTCCGGGATATGGCTTACTATACCATCATTATGTTGTGGCCAGTCTGGGAACGAGGCGTGGTTCGACCGGAAGTCGCGGGTGGAGCGCAAACACACCCGCGCTTCCGGGATATGGCCTATTATAATATTATTATGCTTTGGCCTGTTTGGGAACGAGGCGTGGTTCGACCGGAAGTTGCAGGTGGAACGCAAATACACCCGCACTTCCGGATCGGAGTCGCCAGCCATCCAGTCACTGAAGGGATTCACTGGATCGATGGGGAACACGCCGGCCAAGGACCTGGATAAGATGAGTAGACCCTTCATGTCCTGAGAAGCCCTGGGGTCTTGGGGATTTTATTGGAGGACCATTTGGTTGTATATAGAGGCACCTTTCACATTCATATTTATCCATCTTTAACTGAATGGGAGATGGGAGGGCCTATGAGGAGGAGGGGGTGGGGGGAGGGGTCAAGTGCCCGACCACGCCCACCCATTTACCCTCCCCATAAAAGAAGAGAGTTGAATAGAATGGGGGGAGACGAGACCATTGCCCGCTTGTAGGCTCTGATGAAAGGGGTACTCCCCTGAAACGCGTCAGCCATTCACTGGAGGAACCATCAGGTCCTCCCGGTGTTCAAGAATCGTGATTGAAAGCAGTGGACGTGTGCATCCATCCATGTTTTTGCCTGTACCGTGTACTCGTTTGTGAGTAGTAATTTTGCTGTTTTTATATATTTTAATAAAACCTTTTTAGTGGTAATGCACAAAGGTCGGTGCGCCCTTCTGTTTTTCTTGTTTCCGTAGTGTTGTGAACACCCATTGTTCAAAGGAGGGCTGCAAGATTTTGGACATTACCTTGAGGAATTGCACTTATATACTTTTTTACGAACCAAGAGACTAGACACCAGAGCGCAGGAGAATTTGTCGTGTATTACGTGAGTCTTACCAGGGAGCACAGGGAGGATCTGCAGGTTTGGCAGGAATTCCTTGAATCCTTTAATTGGAGGGCTTTATGGATGACAGGCCCGGTCAGTAACTTTGACTTGTAAATGTTCACGGACGCGGCGGGGTCTACTGGATTCGGGGCGTTTTTCAAAGGTCAGTGGTGTGCTGCTCCTTGGCCAGCTGAATGGCGTGAGGCAGGAGTGCTCAAGAACCTGGTACTCTTGGAGTTGTTTCCAATTGTTGTAGATTTGGGGGGAATCTCTACGCAATACGAAGGTGCGATTCAACTGTGATAACATGGGTTTGGTGCAGGTGGTCAACAGGATGCCGGTGGCATCCGGGCCGGTGGTATGGCTGTAGAGACATTTGGTGCTGCGTTGTTTACAGGTGAATGCATTCATTTATGCTGTGCACTTACCGGGGGTTGAGAACACTTTGGCTGATGCTTTGTCTCATTTTCAGTGGGACAGGTTCCGACAGCTGAGGCAGAGCAACGCGGGGTCACCTGTCCCGACTGGATGTGGAGCATAGCATTGGGACAGCGGCGAAGTGGATCAAGCAATCTGTGAGTGTGGCCACATGGACCGCTTACTCAAAGGTATAGAGCGACTGGTTTGAATGCTTGCCTAGGATCAGAATGTCAATGGAAGACCCATCGGTGTCACATGCGGTGCTGTGTTTCATCGGCGCGGGACTCGAGACCGGGGTCTCTTCCGCGGCTATTGATCGGAAGTTAGCTGGCTTGGCGTTTTTAAGTGGCAAGGACATAGGGATTACACAAAAGATTTTTGGGTTAAACAAGCGGTGAAAGGGTACAGGAAGGCGCATAAGAAGAGGGATGGCAGACGCCCGGTATCCTTCGACATGCTTCATGCTCTTGGTTCAATGGTGGAGGAAGTCTGTACTTCCGGTTACGAGCGAGCGTTATTCCGAGCGTCATTCGCTATAGCCTTTTTTGGCGCTTTGCGCGTCAGCGAGTTAGTAAGCCAATCAAAAAAGGTTACAGGGGGTTTGAGGGCGGGCGATGTGGAACTCGGACAGGAGCATATCAGTATTTGGATCAGGAGATCTAAGACGGACCAAGAGGGCAAGGGGTGTCAAGTAGAGTTGGCCAAGATAGAGGATTCCAGCATCTGCCCGGTAAGGGCGATGAGACATTTTCTGGACATGCGACCACAGGGTTCCTTATTTATACATGCTGACGGGTCGTCTTTGTCAAAATATCAGTTTGTGGCAGTATTCAGAAAGTGCCTGGCCAGGGCAGGTTTTGACCCTATGAGTTTTTCATCACACTCTTTTCGCATAGGGGCAGCCACGGAGGCCTCTAGGGCGGGTTTGAGTCAGGAAACAGTTAGACGGATTGGCAGGTGGGATTCAGATAGATTCAAATTATACATATGTCCCCAGTGGTTGTAACTGGGGGCCAGGTCCCATCTACTGTCATATGTGGTTATGTTATATTTTGGACGCTTTTATGTTATATGGTGGTTGTTGTTATTTTGTTGTCCGCAGGTCAGCAATCCGGCCTGGTGTGGATACTTGGCCATTCGTACGTCTACTGGGGAGCCAGGAGAGCTGACGTTCAGCCAAACGGCAGACAACTCCGTATACCCAGACAGGAGGCGATGGTCCGATGGATCGGGGTTACGGGCATGCGAAGGAGAACGGTGTTAGGGGAGGTTCACAGGTTTGTCAGTTGAGTTTGGATAGGTCCCATGATGTCTTAGTGTTCCATGTAGAGGTCAATGACATGGGCGCCAGATCCATGCGAGCGCTCATCAGGGATATCAAGTCTGACTTTTTGAGGCTCAAATCGGCTTACCTGCAAATGGTGATGGTTTGGTCTGACATGGTGGGCAGGATGTCGTGGAGGTGGACATGGTCTCATAAAAAGGTTGACAGGTCCAGGATCAAAGTTAACAAAGAAGTTAGTCGATTTTTTATTAGGAACGAAGGACTTGCTATACGGCACAGAGAGTTAGAGGTGGATACTTGGAGGTATTTGAGGAGCGATGGGGTCCATTTGTCAGACGTTGGCACTGATTTGTGGTCCCTGGGGTTGCAAGAAGGTATACAGAGGTGGAGGTGCTCGCAAGGGTAAGGGCTTACCCCTTGCGGGCTGTGTCGGTTTTTTCCTTGGGTCATTGGTAAAGGTGAAGAAGGACATGGACGGAAGATGTGTACTCATCCATTGGATGGGAGTGGATAGTGTACTTCTGGGTTAAGAGGGGTTTAACCCGGAAGGGTAAAAAGGTTAGGTACCGCCTCCGAGTCCGGGGTTTGCCGACTGGAGGCAAGAGTTAAAAAAGTTTAAAACTTAGTAGTCTCAGTGACCAGTGGTGGGGTTTTCCCCATAATAATAATGACCCAGTTGAGTAAGGAGTTTTAAAGCGGTTCTGCACTCTTTTTTTTTTTTTGGGCTATATGCCAAGGGCATATAGCTCAATTGGGGGACTTACCTGTTCCATGTTCCATCTCGATCGCCGCCGGTTTTCATCTTCATCTTCTTCTTGTCTTCTTCTTGTCTGCTGGGGTCCATCTTGCCTGTGGGCATGTGAAACCCCACAGGCACTGTTGATGGCCCAGCATGCACCGCCGTTACTCGCGCGTGCGCAGTAACGGCACATCTGCCGACATCTCACGAGATTTCGGCAGATGTGGCCGAAATCTCGGGAGATTTCGGAAGATGTGACCGAAATCTCGCGAGATTTCGGAAGATGCCCGCACTGACTCCTGGGATCAATGACACCAGATCCCAGGAGACAGTGCGGCGTGACGACGATCGACGCAGAGACCCCGCCCGCCGCCGCAGAGAGAGAAGACCGGAAGTCTTCAATTACAAGGTAAGTAAAAAAAAAAAAAAAAAAAAAAACATTTCATTTAGTACTCTTTGCCTGATTTGGAAGGCAAAGAGATTTACTAAATGAAATGGGTGCAGAACCGCTTTAAATGGTTAGTGAAGTAGTTACATTTATTAAATAAAAGGCCGGACGGCCATTTACTCCACACCTTGTCTGTATTTATTATAAGTGGTATAGGTTGGGCATTAGCATATTTAGACTATAGCTGTTATTAAGTCCTACAGATGTCAAGATAGTCCCGGAGCAGCAGGACGCAGGCCGTGCGCATAGGGACGGCATGACAGTGCTGGACTGTCAGCAGCGCCGCTTTAAGTGGGGTCTGCAGCATTGCTGCTTTAAGAAGAGGGGAGGGGTTTTAGGGTCTGGGGCAGTGACGTCAGTCCCCATGCGGTGGAGGAAACTTTCCCCACCCACCCACCCACCCATTAGGTAGGGATGGGCCCGGTGTTCGATTCGAACCCATGTTCGAATCGAACATCGGGCGTTTGCCCGTTCGGCGAGCCCAGAACTATTTGGGCCGCTCGCATCAAATTCGTGTGGTGCGAGCGGCCCGCAATGCACTGTGCCAGTCGCAGTGCATTGCTGGCTGATGATTGGCCAAGCATGCACTGTGACCCCGCATGCTTGGCCAATCATAGAGCCAGCGGCGAGGAGAGCAATAATTGGCCACAGGCAGGATGCCTGTGGCCAATTATAGCTCAGGGGGTTTAGTACACGCCCCACACGCCGGCGGCCTCCTATATTGTGTTCCGGCGTGTCAAACAGTGACATTATCTGTGCTGTGATCCATTCTGCAGTGCTGCTGACTGCAGTGCTGACATTATCTGTGCTGTGATTCTGGGGATTAGTGTGTGCGTGCTGTTAGTACAGCATTGCAGTATCACATTTAAAACACCTTTACCCTTCTGGCCTGTTGTGTCATCTAAGGCAGCCATCTGCGGCTAATGAATTGCTGGTTCCCGTAACACAGAGAACAGTCATTCATTGAAAGTCATTGATAAAAAAAAAGTCATTGATAAAAATAAAAAAAAGCGTGGGGGTCCCCCCAAATTCAATTACCAGGCTCTTCAGGTCTGCTATGGATATTAAGGGGAACCCCGGCCAAAAAAAAAAATGGCGTGGGGCCCCCCTCAAAATCCATACCAGACCCTTATCCGAGCATGCAACCTGGCAGGCCGCAGGAAAAGAGGGGGGACGAGAGCGGCCCCCCCTCCCTCCTGAACCGTACCAGGCCACATGCCCTCAACATTGGGAGGGTGCTTTGGGGTCCCCCCCAAAGCACCTTGTCCCCATGTTTATGAGGACAAGGGCCTCTTCCCCACAACCCTGGCCATTGGTTGTGGGGGTCTGCGGGCGGGGGGCTTATCAGAATCTGGAAGCCCCCTTTAACAAGGGGACCCCCAGATCCCAGCCCCCCCTGTGTGAAATGGTAAGGGGGTACAAAAGTACCCCTACCATTTCACCAAAAAAGTGACAAAAATGACAGGAGACGGTCTTTGACAATTCCTTTATTAAAATCTTCTTTCATCTTCTTTCTTCTGGTTTTCCTTCTTCCTTTCTTCATCCTTCGGTTTCTTCATCTTCTCCTTCTGACATCTTCTTCCATCTTCTTCTTCCATCTTCTTCTTCCTCCGATCCGCTTCTTGCTCTGGTCTTCTCGTCCGGCATCTTCTTCCATGGCGTCGGTGTCTCTTCTGGGCCGCTCCGCGCAATGGGAGGCTCCCGCTGTGTGAGGCTTCGCTGCGTCTGACAGGTCTTTTATATCGGAGGACGGGGCCACCTGGTGACCCCGCCCCCTCTGACGCACGGGGACGTCATGGGGAATTCCCTATGGCTTTCCCCATGACGTCAGACCAGTGGTGGGGTTTTCCCCATAATAATAATGACCCAGTTAAGTAATGAGTTTTAAATGGTTAAAGAGTTATTGAAGTATTTACATTTATTAAATAAAAGGCCGGACGGCCATTTACTCCACACCTTGTCTGTCTTTATTATAAGTGGTATAGGTTGGGCATTAGCATATTTAGACTATAGCTGTTATTAAGTCCTACAGATGTCATGTGTATTGCCCCCTTTAACATCAATGACAGCTTGAAGTCTCTTGTGGTATTTATGGATGAGGTTCTTTATCTTCTCAGATGGTAAAGCTGCCCATTCCTCTTGGCAAAAAGCCTCCAGTTCCTGTAAATTATTGGGCTGTCTTGCATGAACTGCACGTTTGAGATCTCCCCAGAGTGGCTCAATGATATTGAGGTCAGGAGACTGAGATGGCCACTCCAGAACCTTAACTTTATTCTGCTGTAGCCAGTGACAGGTCGACTTGGCCTTGTGTTTTGATCATTGTCATGTTGGAATGTCCAAGTGCGTCCCATGCGCAGCTTTCTGGCTGATAAATGCAAATGTTCCTCCAGTATTTTTTGATAACATACTGCATTCATCTTGATATCAATTTTGACAAAATGTTCTGTACCTTTGTAGCTCACACATCCCCAAACATCAGTGATCCACCTCCGTTTTTCACAGTAGGAATGGTGTACCTTTCATCATAAGTCTTGTTGACTCTTCTCCAAATGTAGCTCAATTTTGGTCTCATCACTCCAAATGACTTTGTGCCAGAAGGTTTGAAGCTTGTCTCTGTGCTGTTTGGCGTATTGTAAGTGGGATACTATGTGGCATTTGCATAGTAATGGCTTTCTTCTGGTGACTCAACCATGCAGACCACAATTATGTTGATAAGGGACGTGGCACTTTTTATTCTATACCGTATCCACAGTACCATCCTGTGGTGATACGTAATTGTTTTAAAGAACCATGCAGCCCATCTTTCTTCAAGTGCCTCCTTATTGTGCATCTTCTCAAAGTTCTCATGTTCTCAAAGGTGAACTTATTCTTTAACCACTTCAGCCCTGGAAGGATTTACCCCCTTCCTGACCAGGGCATTTTTTTGTGATTCGGCACTGTGTCGCTTTAACTGACAATTGCGTGGTCGTGCGACGTGGCTCCCAAACAAAATTGGCTTCCTTTTTTTCCCACAAATAGAGCTATCTTTTGGTGGTATTTGATCACCTCTGCGGTTTTTATTTTTTGCGCTATAAACAAATATCCCCCAAAAATATAAAAAAAAAATATGTTTTTCCTTAGTTTAGGCCGATACGTATTCTTCTACATATTTTTGGTAAAAAAAATCGCAATAAGTGTTTATTGATTAGTTTGCGCAAAAGTTATAGCGTCTACAAAATAGGAGAAAGTTTTATTGCATTTTTATTAATCATTTTTTTTTTCTAGTAATGACTGCGACATTTTGGCAGACACATCGGACAATTTTGACAAATTTTTGGGACCATTGGCATTAATACAGCGATCAATGCAATAAAATTGCATTGATTACTGTAAAAATTAGGGGTTAACCACTAGGTGGCAGTGTAGGGGTTAAGTGTTCCTAGAGGCGTGTTTCTAACTGTATGGGGGCGTGGCTGTGTGTGACACCACACTGATCACTGCTCCCAATGACAGAGAGCAGACGATCAGTGCGCTGTCACTAGGCAGAACGGGGAGATGCTGTTTACATCAGCATCTCCCCGTTCTTGAGCCCCCCGTGACGCAATTGCGGGTATCCCTGCGCCGCTCGAGTCTGCGGGACCCGCGACCACAGGCACAGAGCTCTCGGCAGGCGCGCGTAAATGTGCAGGAGCCGGTCGGAAACTGGTTAAGGAAAGACTTTAGTACTTCAGGGTGATGGCATCCCCTTGAAGTATATTGAAGAACAGTACCAAACAGGAATTCCTCAACAGGAATACAGTCCTGAGTGTACAAAATAATGGCTGCTAATCTCCCAGAGGATCAAGGAATGTCCTTAGGTCCAGAGTGCTGTTACTCACTGTCTCGTGATCTCCAGGAAGCTATGTACAGGGTCAGCAAACTTCAGTACTGCAGCAGCCTATGTCCTGGGTCTTTGAGAGGCTTTCTGAAAATGCTCCGTGAGGATAGAACAGAGTTCCCCCAGCCCAAACTGCAGCTGCGACCTCACAAAAGTGCTTGAAGTTCCAGGTGGATCTCCCTGGGGTGCCACAGCCCTCAGGCTGGTTCATACTCTCCTAGGAACAAGAAACCTTCTGCTCTAGACTTTGGCCTATTTATACCTCACTCAGCCCCCTGCTGGTCACCTGCTATATTGACCAGGGATTGGCTAAGTCCTCAAGTACCCCCAACAGGACATGTTTTGGGAATTTTTCTTAGATAAAATAGCTGCCCAAAATACCAAGCCATTGACTGATTTAAAGCACCTGTGCAAGATAAAGGAAAACCTGCAAACATGATATGTTGGGGGGTACTTGAGGACTGAGGTTCATAATCACTGCCCTAGGAGACAGGAGGAAGTAATTGAGCCCATGTCTATAGAGCCCAGAGCAGACCTGACTAATTAAACAATGCCTCCCTGATTACAAGAAGGCCAAAAATGAAATTTAGCACAACGGTAGCTCTGTGGGGCACTACACTTAAAAGGTGAAACCTTTCCACCTCTTTTCATCAGATCTCCCTCTGCAGATTATGTAGCAACACGGGCAGACAAAACTACATGACAACGTTTACTTTGACTGGGAATATGGATTGCCTGTTGCATTACATTTCAGTCTGGGTAGAGTTCTGGTCTGGGTGCCTTTCTCGGAGAGTAAAATATCTCTAGCAGGTTGTAATTTAATCTCTACTTGGGAACCGTGTGACCCAGCAGTACTGTGTACAATAAATTAGTTGTCACTCACTGTGATAGTTCGAGGTAGCTGTATGCTAAACCTGTTTTTTTATTTTTTATTTATTTGTTCTTTTAATAGTAATGCTGTGTAAAGGAATTCACTTGCCCCAAGTAAAACATCTGGGCTCCTAGTTCTATAAGTATGATTGATGTGGAGGTGACTTTGATTATGCTGTTTGATGCCCATATCTGGGACAAATTCAATCACTAAAACTATATAAGCATACCCCCAGCAGTACTATCCCTTAGTCTAAAGTAGCTTCAATCTTCCCCATACACTATACTTACCAATGTGACTCTGTCCCTCCTCCTAAATTGCCCACAACAGCTCTAATTAACCTTTCTAAGACCACAGTTCTAGGGTTGAGCAAACCCGAACTGTAAAGTTCGGGTTTGTATCAGACTTTTTGTTTTTTTGGTACCCGGACCCGAACAATTTACTGTATGTTTGGGTTCGAGTTCGGTGTTCGGCAATGTAATGGCGCATTTTAAAAAGCTGCAGGGCAGGCAATCAACATTCGTTTAACTTGTGTGCCTTAGAAGCAGGGGCGTTGCTAGGTGGCAAAAAGACCAGGGGCTTCAGCCCGAGGTCGAAGAATCGGGGGGGGGGGGGGGGGGGGGGGTGAGCGGGCGGTTTTGCGGCATTTATTTTTTATTTTTTGGCCTGGGTGGTGGGGATGTGTGGCTTACATACACTGACCTACATACAATGACCACTGGCCAGCGTGACCTACACACACTGACCTGCCTGACCTACACACACTGACCTGCCTGACCTACACACACTGACCTGCCTGACCTACACACACTGACCTGCCTGACCTACACACACTGACCACTGACCTACACACACTGACCACTGACCTACACACACTGACCTACATGCACTGACCTACACACTGACCTGCCTGACCTACACACACTGACCTACATGCACTGACCACTGACCTACATGCACTGACCTACACACACTGACCACTGACCTACATGCACTGACCACTGACCTACATACACTGACCTACACACACTGACCTACATGCACTGACCACTGACCTACATGCACTGACCTACACACACTGACCACTGACCTACACGCACTGACCTACACACACTGACCTACACGCACTGACCTACATGCACTGACCTACACACACTGACCTACACACACTGACCTACATGCACTGACCTACATGCACTGACCTACACACACTGACCACTGACCTACATGCACTGACCTACACACACTGACCACTGACCTACATGCACTGACCACTGACCTACACGCACTGACCTACATGCACTGACCACTGACCTACATGCACTGACCTACATGCACTGACCACTGACCTACATGCACTGACCTACACACACTGACCTACATGCACTGACCTACACACACTGACCACTGACCTACACCCACTGACCTACATGCACTGACCTACACACACTGACCACTGACCTACATGCACTGACCACTGACCTACATGCACTGACCACTGACCTACATGCACTGACCTACATACACTGACCTACATGCACTGACCTACACACACTGACCACTGACCTACATGCACTGACCTACACACACTGACCACTGACCTACATGCACTGACCTACACACACTGACCTACATGCACTGACCTACATGCACTGACCGACAATGACATACATTACATGTCTGACCTACCTCAGCCGTGATGAGAGGAGAGGAGCCAAGGAGGAGACTAGAGCCGAGCCAAGGAGGAGAGGAGAGCCGAGCTAAGGAGGAGAGGAGAGCCGAGCCGCCCGCCCGAGCGGGGATGTAGCGTTCCCGCCTTCTGGAGCCTGCAGGCTACGATGGACGTCACGTCACACGTCCCGCTCCAGAAGGCGGGATCAGCGGCACTCGCCACTCGGCCACCGGCTTCGTCTAATTTCGGCCGCTATGTATGGCACTCGGGTAATTTCGGCTGCTGGGAACCGATCTGTTAGCGAGTGCAGCCGAAATTAGCCGACCGCACTCGGGGCTAGCAATGGAATGCAGCCATTCCGAGACTCGGGGCTTTTCAGGGACCCATTCGGGGCTCCAGCCCCCCCTAGCCACCCCCTAATGACGCCCCTGCTTAGAAGCCATCACAGCCATGCCTACTAATGGCATGGCTGTGATTGGCCAGTTCAGCATGTGACCCAGCCTCTATATAAGCTAGAGCAGGGATCCTCAAACTACGACCCTCCAGCTGTTGCAGAACTACACATCCCATGAGGCATTGTAAAACTCTGACATTCACAGACATGACTAGGCATGATGGGAATTGTAGTTCCTGAACAACTGGAGGGCCGTAGTTTGAAGACCCCTGAGCTAGAGGCACATAGCACAGCACGTCACTCTGCTTTAGATAGTGTAGGGAAAGGTTGCTGCTTTGAGGGAGAGAATTAGATAGGAGTCCTGATTCAGAAATCAAATTACTCAGCGATTTACCTTGATTTTGTTGTGTGGGTGCAGTGCACAATCTTTTTACCCTGCCCTGAGCCCAGTGCCAGAGAAAAGATAACTTTTATCCATCTGTTAGTTAGGTTGGCGTCGGCGGGCATTTTATGCAAGCTCTGTGCACCAGCACTGCATATGTTACTGTGAAATACACCCTTTAGATACTGTTGGTCTATTCTGCTATTCTAAAAACACCCATTTAGGGCAAAAAATTATATTTTGCTGCGTTTCCTGCATATCTGTATTTAGTGAGATACACACTTTAGATACTGTTCTTCTATTCTGCTATTCAAAAAAAAAAAAATATTTAGGGCAAAAAATAATTTTTGGCAACATTTTCTGCATATATGTATGTGTGAGATACACACCTTAGATACTGTTCTTCTATTCTGCTATCCAAAAAAAAAAATATTTAGGGCAAAAAAAAATTTTTTGGTGCGTTTTATGCATAACTGTACGCGTGAGATACACCCTTTAGATACTGTTGCTCTATTCTGCTATTCTAAAAACACCCATTTAGGGCAAAAAAAAAAAATATTTTGAAGTGTTTCCTGAATATCTGTACGTGTGAGGTACACATTTTAGATACTGTTGTTTTATTCTGCTATTCAAAAAAAAAAATTTAGGGCAAAAAATGTTTTTTTGGTGCGTTTTCTGCATATCTGTACCTGTGGGATACACCCTTTAGCTACTGTTTCTCTATTCTGCTATTAAAAAAAAACACATTTAGGGGAAAAATCTTAAATTGCGACCTAGTCTGTATCTGTACGTGTGAGGTACACCTTTTAGATACTGTTGCTCTATTCTGGTACTTAAAAAAAACACATTTAGGGCAAAATAAATAATTTTTCAGCATTTGCTGCATATATCTACATGTGAGATACACCCTTTAGATACTGTTGTTCTATTCTGATATTCATAAAACACCCATTTAGGGCAAGATCCTAAATTTGAAAAATATGAGGAGAACGTCAAATAAGGGACGTGGCCCCGGTCGTGGTGCTGCTGGTGGAGTTCCTGTTGCAGGGAGAGAACGTGGTCGATCTGTGCCAGCTACACGCACAAGTGAAACACCTTCCTCAGGTGCGAGTAGGTGACAGAGCCTGCAGCAGTATTTGGTCGGGCCTAATGAGGCTCTATGAATGTTGAGGTCAGGACAAGTACAGGCGATAGTAGATTGGGTTGCTGACAGTGCCTCCAGTTCCTTTACATTGTCTCCAACCCAGTCTCCTGCTGAAAGATCAGAGTTGGCACCTGCAGCCTGATGTCCATTAGTCTTTCACCTCACCCCCTTGCAAATTAGCCAAGCAGTTTGAGCCCCAAATCATGCAGCAGTCTCTTCTGCTTTTTGATGACTCAGTTAGCAGGGTTTCCCAGGGCCATCCACCTAGCCCTGCCCCAGAAGTGGAAGAGATTGAGTGCACCGATGCCCAACCACTTATGTTTCAAGATGAGTACATGGGAGGACCATCGCAGCACGTCTCGGATGGTGATGAAACACAGGTGCCAACTGCTGCTGCTTTTGCAATTGTACAGACCGACAAGGAGGGCAGGGGTGAAGACTGGGTGGAAGATGATGTGGAGGACGATGAGGTCCTCGACCCCACATGGAATCAACGTCATGCAGGTGATCTGTGTAGTTCGGAGGAAGAGGCGGTGGTTGCAGAGAGCCACCAGCACAGCATAAGAGGAAGCAGGGTGCAAAAGCAGAGCGTCCGTCCCCTAGACAGTACGCCTGCTACTGCCCAACGCATTAAGGCACCGAGCACACCAAAGCCAGGTCCAAGGAGTTCCCTAGCGTGGCTGTTCTTCAGACAATGTGCTGATGACCAGACACGAGTGGTTTGCACGCTGTGCAATCAGTGCCTGAAGCGAGGCATAAACGTTCTCAACCTGAGCACAACCTGAATGACCAGGCATCTAAGTGCAAAGCACGAGCTGCAGTGGAGTAGACACCTCAAAAACCAAGAAAGGTCTTTGGCTCCTCCTGCTTCCTCTTCTGCTGCAGTCTCGGCCTCTTCACCCAGCTCTCTATCTCCCAAACACTGGAGCGGAAGAGGAAGTACCCCCCTACCCAGCCGCGATCCCTGGTCCTGAATGCCAGCATTTCAAAATTCCTGGCCTTTAAAATGCTGTCATTCCGTCTGGTGGAGACGCAGAGTTTTAAAAGGCTGATGGCATTGGCTGTCCCACAGTACGTTGTGCCCAGCCGGCACTACTTTTCCAGATGAGCCATCCCTTCCCTGCACAACCAAGTGGGTGACAAAATCAGGTGTGCACTACGCAACACCATCTGTGGCAAGGTCCACCTAACTATGGATACGTGGACCAGTAAGCACGGTCAGGGACGTTATATCTCCCTAACAGCACACTGGGTAAATGAAGTGGTGGCTGGGCCTGAGGCGGATAGCAGTTTGGCGCATGTCCTTCCACCACCAGTTTGCCTCCTGTTGCTAACTCCTCCTACTCTGCTTCCTTATCCTCTACCGCCTCCTCATCCGGTCAGTGAAACACCTTCACCACTGTGACGGAACGTCCCTACACTCCTCTTGAGTGCGTTCATCATATATCACTTCCTCTCAGTCTGGATATAGGTATAAGATATTCCAACCGCTCCCAAGCATCAAACGAGACAACACTTGCTTAGTGCCACCATGGACTGATTTATTACAAAACTAAAGATGACATTTATATACAGTAGAAGAGGAGATCCCCCCTCCTGCTCATATTACTCTAACAATACACTTGTAACAACTTAACATAAACTAATTAACTGATCCCTTTAAGCAGCCGATGTGACTAGTACCTAACATAATTAGTATGAGCTAATTATCTAATCAACACTGGACTCCTTCATTCAATTGCAGAGTTAATTAGCACACACAACACTAGGTGAAACACTCCTCCACAAGCCAGACTATACTCATTTACACAACAGACAGGCTAGCTGGAGTTCATTAGCATCTGACAGTTTGTGTCCCAACAGTCATTCAGTCTCTTGCCAATATGCCAAATACATATACAGAGTGTGTCTTGGGGGGCCAGCATGGACTTGAATCCAAGTAAAACCAGCTCAGCGGTCCCCAGGCATTCAGCTCACAAAGAGCACCGTTCCCCCAAATGCAAGGGCCCGTAATCACAAGGCAATAGGCTTGCATTCAGTCCCCTCCAACAGCCTCTGTCCCGGCTAGGTCTGTCACATTTCTCCCCTTTCGGCAGGAGACTAAGACAGGAGACCCCAGACGGGTTGACTCCGAACTTAGTCCATAGTTCCAGTCCTCTAATGCCTGTACCCACACAGTACCCCAAACAAATTGTTTCAAACAGAGCACTACTCACCCAGCCATCCTTTGCCTCTCTCATAGAACATATCTGCCGCTGGGGAGAGGCCTGGACTGGACCTTCTCCCTGGAGTCTTTTCAGCCACTGGAGAGAAGACAGGGTGACTGGGCTCATGCCATCATGCTGTTGGGGATCTGGGCCGACCGCCCAGCATCCCTGGTGTATACAAGTGGAGACTGAAGTCCCATCCACCAATATCAGCTCAAGCTGCAGTTGTGAAGTGCAGATTGCATTCTCTCCTTGGGTCCTGATCTGCTGCTCAGGAGTGACCACCACCTCCTCACCCTGGGCCTCCAGAACTGCCACAAGTGTAGGGCAGAGGTCTTGGACCCTCTGTCCGGTTGCCAGCAGTTCAGCTGGGCATAGGAGCTTCCCTATATCATCTACTCCAGCTAACTGTTGGGGAGAGAGGCCGACTGCCCCAGCTCCCCGGAACTCCGCAGCTGTTACCGGTGCTGGGCAGAGGTTGGTAGCACTCTGCATGGTTGCCAGCACTTCTGCTGGGGGTTTGCTAGGTGGTTCCTCCTCTACAGAAACGTCTATTAAATCTCCAGACTCTGGAATTGCTAAACGTGTGGGACAGAGGTCTTGGACCCTCTGTTCAGTTACCAGTTCTTGAGCTGGAGAAGTTTGTTGTAACTCCATAGATGCTGCTGGCAGGAAATCCCATGTCCCTGTCAGTGTTGGGAGAGAAAGGCCGACCACCTCTTCTCTCAAGAAGGCCGAAGCCACTATTGGTGCTGGGCAGAAGTTAGCAGAACTCTGCCCAATTGTCAGCACTTCAGGTTTGGGGACGACTATCTCTGGAGTTTCCACTGCCGATTCTCTAGCATGCTGCTGAACGTGTTCTAGCAGTTTCCTGTATGCCCTTTCCAGATGCTGTTCCTTCCTTAACAAATGGTCATGTTTAAGCTCGGAGACCCCTGCAAGACCAAGCATAGCCTCTTTATATTGTTGCAGGTCCTCAAGGGTAGGTTCCCCTTCATCTCCAAACACAAAGCGATCTGTAAGGCTCTCCCACAGCAATCCAGGGCCTTCAAAGTCATATCCCTCCGGAGAGCATTCTGTTGTCTCCCCTAAATATCCCTGCTCTGCGTGCCATTGCAGAGCCCGATAATGATTGTCCAGCTCTATCTCCTGCTGGACCAGCCTGTCCAACTCAGTCACCTATTGCTCCTGGGGCCGCTCTCCCAGGAATGCCATCCGCAATGCCCGTTGGTCACTGGCCCGTTGCTCTTGGGTTGGAAAGAACTTGCCCTGTTTTATACCAGCGAGCTGGAGGGCTCCAATCCACAGCTCCACCCGAATCTGCTGCCTGAGCTCCAGGTATTCATCCTCAGACACAGTCCTGGTGTATGCTGAAAGGATGATCCGCAGCAGCCCCGGGAACTCTGATGCCAGATCCATATCTCCGCTGGGGTGACCGAAGTCTTCTATCCTGATCTTGGATCCCGTGGAGGTTTGGATGTCCCAGACTGCAGGAAGCACGATCCCACTGCTGCCACCAATGTGACGGATCCTGTACTCAAGGTGTCCGCCGTAAATGCTTCCTAAGTTCTGGAACATGAGTCCAATGGATCTGGTTATAGGAACCCCCAAGAACTAGACAGCACCAGTCTTGGAGTACATCAGGAATTAACTTTATTTGACATGTCACACACATATATACAGCCAGATGACTAAAAGCTAACCTAATTAGCATGAGCTAATTATCTTAATCAACACTGGACTCCTTCATTCAATTGCAGAGTTAATTAGCACACACAACAATAGGTGAAACACTCCTCCACAAGCCAGACTATACTCATTTACACAACAGACAGGCTAGCTGGAGTTCATTGCATTAGCATCTGACAGTTTGTGTCCCAACAGTCATTCAGTCTCTTGCTAATATGCCAAATACATATACAGAGTGTGTCTTGGGGGGCCAGCATGGACCTGAATCCAAGTAGAACCAGCTCAGCGGTCCCCAGGCATGCAGCTCACAAAGAGCACCGTTCCCCCAAATGCCAGGGCCCGTAATCACAAGGCAATAGGCTTGCATTCAGTCCCCTCCAACAGCCTCTGTCCCGGCTAGGTCTGTCACAACCACCAACTTCAGCACAGCCAGGGGTAAATGAAAGCAGACAGTTTTAAAACGTTCCTGTTTGGGGGGAAAAACCCCACACCGCACAGGATTTGTGGAGGGACATGGAACAACAGACCGATGAGTGGTTGGTGGCAGTGAGCCTCAAGCCAGGCCTGGTGGTGTGCGATAATGGGCAAAATCTCGTAGCAGCTCTGGGCCTAGCCAGTTTGACGCACATCCCTTGCCTGGTGCATGTGCTGAATTTGGTGGTACAGAGGTTCCTTAAAAATAACAACGATATGCCAGAGCTGCTGCAGGAAGTGTGGGCCGTCTGTGCGCACTTTCGGTGTTCTCACCCTGCTGCTGCTCGCCTGTCAGCGCTGCAGCGTAATTTCAGCCTTCCCGTTCACCACCTCATATGTGACGTGCCCACAAGGTGGAACTCCACCTTGCACATGCTGGCCAGACTGTGCGAGCAGCAGCAGGCGATAGTGGAACTTCTGCTGCAGCACGCACGCGTGAGTCGCTCTGCGGAACAGCACCACTTCACCACCAATAACTGGGCCTCCATGAGAGACCTGTGTGCCTTGTTGCGCTGTTTTGAGTACTCCACCAACATGGCCAGTGCCGATGACGCCATTCTCAGCGTTACTATCCCAGTTCTATGCCTCCTTGAAAAAACACTTTGGGTAATGATGGAAGAGGATGTGGCACAGGAGGAGGAGGAGGAAGAGGGATAATTTCCAAGGGTCTCAGGGCAGTAATTCACAAGTGGCTCCGAGGGTGGGTTCCTGCACCAATAAACGTTGGGTACACAATTGTCCAGCAAGGGCACAGTTCTGGAGGATGATGAGGAGGAGGATGAGGAGGAGGAGATGGAGGAGGAGGAACCATGTTCACAGCAGGGTGGCACCCAGACCAGCTTATGGCCATCACTGGTGCGTGGCTGGGGGGATACAGAGGACACAGACCATACATCTCCCACAGAGGACAGCTTTTCGTTGCCTCTGGGCAGCCTGGCACACATGAGCGATTACATGCTGCAGTGTCTCTGCAATGACTGCCGAGTTGCCCACATTCTAACTGGTGCTGATTACTGGGTGGCCATGCTGCTGGATCCCCGTTACAAGGACAACGTACCATCCTTAATTCCCTCACTGGATCGTGATCGTAAGATGCTCAAGTACAATCGCACACTGGTAGCCGCGCTGCTGGTGGCATTCCCACCTGACAGCGGGGGCACAGTGGAAGCACAAGGCGAAGGCAGAGGAGGAGGAAGAGGTCGCCAACGCAGCCGGGGCACAGCCAGCACCTCAGAAGGCAGGGTTAGCATGGCTGAAATGTGGAAAAGCTTTGTCAGCGCGCCACAACGCCTGACCACCAACATTCCCCAGGGTCCTGCCCACTGGCCGTCCCACCAAATCTGCCCACTAGCCATCCCACCAATTCCTTCAGTGCCTCAGCTCCCCTCACACCTGTACGCTCTCAGCCCCATCACCCCTATACGCTCCCAGCCCCCTCACCCCTGTACGCTCTCAGCCCACCTCACACCTGTACGCTCTCAGCCCCATCACACCTGTACGTTCTCAGCCCACCTCACACCTGTACGCTCTCAGCCCCATCACACCTGTACATTCTCAGCCCACCTCACACCTGTACGCTCTCAGCCCCATCACACCTGTACGTTCTCAGCCCACCTCACACCTGTACGCTCTCAGCCCCATCACACCTGTACGCTCTCAGCCCCCTCACACCTGTATGCTCTCAGCCCCCTCACACCTGTATTCTCTCAGCCCCCTCACACCTGTATGCTCTCAGCCCACCTCACACCTGTACGCTCTCAGCCCATCTCGCACCTGTACGCTCTCAGCCCACCTCACACTTGTACGCTCTCAGCCCCCTCACACCTGTAGGCTCTCAGCCCCCCTCACACCTGTAGGCTCTCAGGCCCCCTCACACCTGTAGGCTCTCAGCCCCCCTCACACCTGTACGCTCTCAGTCCCCTCACACCTATACATTCTCAACCCCCTCACACCTGTACGCTCTCAGCCCCCCTCACACCTGTACGCTCTCAAGCCCCCCTCACACCTGTACGCTCTCAGTCCCCTCACACCTATACATTCTCAACCCCCTCACACCTGTACGCTCTCAGCCCCCCTCACACCTGTACGCTCTCAGACCCCCCTCACACCTGTACGCTCTCAGACCCCCCTCACACCTGTACGCTCTCAGACCCCCCTCACACCTGTACGCTCTCAGACCCCCCTCACACCTGTACGCTCTCAAACCCCCCTCACACCTGTATGCTCTCAGGCCCCCTCACACCTGTACGCTCTCAGCCCCCTCACACCTGTACGCTCCTAGCACCACTCACATGTGTGTATATGACAAGCACGTACATACACACAGGCATGTACACACACAGAGACATGTACACACACACAGAGACATGTACACATACATGCATGTACACAATCACACACACAGCCGCCCTTACTTGTAAGGTGGTCCTAGTCCCAGCTCTTGTTTCCATATGCAGAGTGGTGCACATGCAGGAAATGGCTAGAGGTGGCAGCAAAGAGCCCAGTGTCAGCTCATGACAGAGCAACAGCCTTCTGACTCAAACACATACAGGAGCATCCACAGAGCTCCCCTGCACCCGACCCTGCCTTCTCATATCCCTGGCCTGGCCGTCCAAAAGCTGGGGCCCCTTACATGTGTATGGGCTGTACCCCCCTGATGGCGGCCCTGATCCAGGGACTATAGCTGTGTCTTCCTACATGCTGTGCATCAATAGAAACACACAGACACATAGCCTATGATGGCAAGGCACTTCCCTGCTCCCCCCATTTCCCTTCTGCACACTAACAAACTTACCTAAGACCGCACTGTCCACTGTTACCCCTTTTCTATGACTGAAAGTTCAGGGAAGCAGCAATATGAGAGCAGGACCTAGCACCCCTGAAAGCTTTAAACTGCAAGTGCTGGAATAAGAATTTTGACAAATAATTATGTGCGTTAAGCAAAACAATCCTGAGGGTTTAAGACTACTTTAAATCATAATATAAACGTGAAGAAAAATATGTATAAGAGCATGTGAAATTAAAAGGAGTGTTAGTACATTTTTTTTATCACACATACATGTACTAAATACAATAATTTATGGTACCAGAATGCAAAGTTTTCTCACAGTAGTAGTCCTTCAAATTGCTAACATCTGAAAGTATCTACTTGGCACCATAATGTTTTCTGTATGAGTGTACTAATTGTATATATGTTACATGAGCGCTTGTGTTCATACATGTGTATATTTCTTATAGATACTTGAGTTTGTAGGGAGTTATTTTCACACTGTATTATTTTCTAGGGGTTTTCATGTTGAAGTATTCATGGGTCCTTAATATGGCTTTCTGTAAGCCCAAGGAATAATTGAATAATCACAATGTAGTTATTTCACTCCCGGGGGAATAAACTCCCCTATACAGTATATGGCAAGTTGTTAACACTCACTTCTAGGCTGATGACAGCATACCTCCCAACTTTTTGAGATGGAAATGAGGGACACCTATCAGCAAAAGTATGCAGGCATAGGACACAGGGACCTATGCCTGCATACTTTTGCTGATAGGTGTCCCTCATTGCCACACCCCCTTAAAAGGAGAATTGTACAAAAAAACAAGATTGGTTAAAACCACAAGTGCTTTTTTTACCACTACTATTCCTTTATATTGGCTTTTGGAATTTACAAATGCAGCAATTTAGAAATCAGATGAAAGGTTTAGCGCTGGAAAACACTTTTTGATAGATAAAAATTAGCATTTTATATACATCTATATAGATCAGACCAAAATGAGGGACAGAGGGACATTGCTCCAAATCAGGGACAGGAGCTATGTGACAGGTCCACTATATGTAGACAGAGGTCTAAAGCAGCCTTACCCAACTAGGGTTCCTCCAAAGATTGCTAGATGTTCCTAGAGCAATAAGCAATGGTAGACTCTTATATAAGTAACCAATGATGTTTCCTGTCGCATCATGGCAGCATACACCTATGGGTTGTGGCTCCGCCTCCGCAACCTGATAGGACCGCATAGCTATTAAACCCTGAGAGGGCTCCCGCCCCAGTACTCTCCTTTTTTTCCTCACCTGTCAAGGACCGAACATGCATCCTTTACCGCTCTCGCCCCAGCCAGGTTCAAGCCTCTCCTGGGTGGAAGTCCTTACCTGTACAGCCTCTAAACGAGCTTAACGGAAGGAACCCCACTCTGATGGTCTCAGGGGTATGTTGTCAAACACCTTACAAACCTTAAATAGGTTTGTTGCCTGCAGCGGCCTCCAGCCTTTCTTTTCTGAGCACATTTTCTTTAAAAAATCTTTTTCTTTATTGCGACTCTGAGCCCTGTAGTCCCACATGCGCCCTATGCATAGTGCAGAGCATCTCAGCTCTTCCGCGCATGCGCAGACAGGTGGAATCTCGCCCATTTTACCCCTTTCCAGCTTCCAAGATGGCGCCGGACACTACAGAATGCTAGTGCGCATGTGCGAGCGTGAAGTAATCACCGCCGCAATGGCGGCAAGTTTAAAACGCTGACAAAGAATTTGAGATTTTTGACTCCTTACTCCATACCAAAAAATGTCTCTGTGCCATTGCCGGAGGGAACCCTGGGTTACCAAACAGGGATGTCATTAATCCCACTTTAGGGGAGAGTCCTAATTGGGTTTGCATTTTATCCCAGGTACGCAATAAATGTGCTGTAAGAAAAGACAAAGAGGAAAGTGGACCCCGGGCAGAGATATCTAGCCAAAGAAAGCGCCTGGAGATCAAAGGGGGCAATTGACTGTTCTATGTGTAGCCATTGTTTAAGATGCGAATGATGGAACCAGTTTACTAGTCTAGTTAACACCGCTGCAACGTGGTAGTAATATAGGTCAGGTGCCCTTACACCCCCCTTTGCTTTAGGGAGAGAGAAAATTCTCCTTTGCAGTCTAGGTCTATTGCGTCCCCAGACAAACCTTGTAAAAGCAGATTGTAGAGTAGTAAAAAAGGAACAGGGGGCCACTATAGGTATAGTTTGGAAAAGATAGAGAAAGCGCGGTACTATATCCATTTTTTAAATATTAATCCTCCCAAACCATGAATAGTGGGCTTGATCGTACTTTTTAAGATCTTGTATTGTACGCTGCATAAGAGGATAATAATTTGCTATATATATATAGCTTAGTAAGATCCTGTGGAATTTTTATACCCAAATTTCTGATTTGGACAAATTTACTTTAAAATGGCGCAGGGCTCCAAAACGCTGAAATTCATACAGAATAGATGGGATAGAGACATGTTGGTTGGTGACATAAAGTAACAAATCTTCAGCAAATACTACCAACTTCACCTCCCGCCCGTCTAATGGTATGCCTATAATATAAGAATTTTGTCTAAGAGCAGTTACCAAATGTTCCATTACTAGAACAAACAGGAGGGGAGACGGTGGACATCCCTGACGCATACCATTTTGAATAGGAAAGTTAGGAGAAAACGATTGATTGATCCGTATTCTTGCTCTTGGCTTGGTATAAAGTGCCATAATTCTCCTTAACAGGACTGGTCCTAGTCCTATTTGAATCAGTGTTTGTTCCAAAAACGGCCACCCAACATGGTCAAATGCCTTCTCTGCATTGACAGAGAGAAGGCAAGCTGGTATTTTTGCTGACTGAGTATGATCGATGAGTATAAGGGATTTAAGCGTGTTGTCGCGTACTTCTCTCCCCTGCACAAACCCAACATGATCTATATGTACCAGATTTTGAATATGGGATTGAAGACATGAGGCAATCAATTTAGCATAGATCTTGATAGCTACCCATATAGGATGGTAGCTAGAGCACAACTTTAAATCCTTATCAGGTTTAGGAAGAAATGTGATGTGCGCCTCTAGTGTCTTAATCTTTTGACAAGATGGAAACCGTTTACTCTTCTCCGAGGAACTAGCTAGGACTTCCTCTAAGGATAAACCAAACAAGAGCTTGCCCTCAAAGGGTATGCCGAAAAGTTTATTCTTGGAGGTAAGATCACCTTCCCAAGATTTCAGTCAGATGGCCTGTCTAGCTGAATTTATAAGTGCTGATGTTCTGGCAACACATTTTACAGAATCTGCTGCCGCATCAGCCAAAAAAGCAACTTGGCAATAAGGGGTAGAGAATCCTTGATCTCCTCTATGGGGGTGTCGAAGGAGAGAAGGTCATCCAGATGGTGGATCCACACATCTAAATACCTAGCAACACAGGTGGACGCTACAGCTGGCCCTATATAAAAAGCAGAGGCATCCCAGGCCTTACATAATAAAGAGTCGGCTTTCCTATCCATCTCATCCTTAAGGACTCCAGAGTCCTCATAGAAAGATCTGACTTTAGATACTTGTGACATAGGAGCATCTAATCTAGGACATTTGAAAAAAAAACTCCCCAAAATCAGACTGAAAGGGAAACCTCTTATGTCCTCTAGACTGGAACAACCTTCTTTCAGGTTCTTTCCACTCAGAAAGGATCATGTCCTTGAGTGAATGATGCACAGGAAAATACCTAGTTTCCATCCTTGTAGACCTCTGTACATCTTATCCTGAACAGATAGTTTGTCAATATCTTCAACTGGGAAAAGATACCTAGTTGAGCTACCAGTATCCTCATCCTCTGATGCAGACTCCTCATCAGACGTAGATACCAGATTCTCACCTTCTACCAGGTCAGAAACATTAAGTGAACTAACGGTCTTTGATACTAAGACAGGTAGAGATCTAGCTGAGACTGAAGGCTCCTGAGTCACAGGCTTAGAAGTGGAAGGAAATATTGGTATTAAAATAATCCGCCCCTATTCAAATACCCACCACTGCGCCTCAGTAAATACTCCTACCTCAACTATAGCTGCCACTTGAAATGTTAGAATGTAAACGTATTTTAAACCTTAAAATAAACTTTAAATAAGCAAAAAAAGGAAAAATAGTGGCACTTAAATGTGAACGTTATCTATCTTCTCAATCTGTTTGAAGAAAACTAAATATAAATTAATTAATATGTGTGCTGTAACATGGGGGTGTTTAACTCAAGTGAAAAGATGCATTTTTTTAATGCAGTGAGTCCTCATCAGACAGGCGTATAGAGTTAAGGGCCTGGTAGCCCACGTTTATTGAAAAAAGGAAAAACACAAAAGTCCATCCAGAAGTCCCACGCAGGGGTTTAACTTCATTAAGCATTCATAAATGAAAAACATACCAAGCCACCTGGCTCTCTTGTCAGCAGTTCCTCTGCTTGATCTCAACAGAGTTGATTCCTTCCAGTCCCCTGGACTCACTGGCTTCCGTAGTCTTCCCGACTCTCAAGGCTGTCCCTCCTTTCCCAGTCTCTGGGCAAAGAATACCCCTGACACAGGGATGACCCCTCCACAGGTCTGTCTTCATACAGCAGCAGCAAGCTGCTCACACTCCACCATCCTCCACTCATTAGCCCCTCATTATATGGTCTGTGTGCAGCAGAGCACACACCTTGCTTGCCATCCTCAAGACCCGGACACAGTTGGAGATCCCATGCAGAACTAGCAAAACCTGGAGAAGACTGACAGAGCAGTTTTCTCCATTTAAATTCTATAGTCTGTAGATATGCAAACTCTGTATCTCCTTTACCTCTAATTTCAAAGGGACAGAGCTTCGCTCTGCCACAGTGCGTAGATGAATAAACAATTATATCACCCTGTGACAAGTGGCCAAAGTAAATGTGCCAAATAATTATGATATATAAGATAAAAAGAAAATAAATTAAAGTCCATAAAGTGTCCAAAATGTCCTTTAAAATAATATTATTGTGTCTTCTTAATCCATCCACCACACCAAAGTGACAGGTGACTCCTCTCCCTTAGGAAAGGCACTCACCGACTCCCAATGCCTGCACTTTCGTGTCAGGCTTAAGCACTTTGAAACCACACAGAAAAATAGTGAATCGATCATCAAATTATCCAATGTGTATATCCAGCACTATTTCCAACCATAAAAGCCAGCACACCAAAGTGACAGGTGACTCCTCTCCCTTAGGAAAATGCACTCACCGACTTATTCCATGACTAAGTCAGTGTATGACGAAACATGTCGGGAGCGTGGCTGTACGACAATCATCTTCAGTAACGCTTGAAGCTGTGAGCTAAACGAGGAGACGGTGTATTGATCATGTGTCTGGGCACCAAGGAGGGGGTGAGATTCATGCTACTGTGCTTGCACACCTCGAGTCCGCCGTGACTGCAGTCCAAAGAATGTGTGTATCAGGAGAGGAGCTTGCTGTGATTTGCTTTGATTTTGCTGGCTTTTATTGTTGGAAATAGTTCTGGATATACACATTGGATAATTTGATGATCGATTCACTATTTTTCTGAGTGGTTTCAAAGCGCTTAAGCATGACACGTAAGTGCAGGCATTGGGAGTCGGTGAGAGCATTTCCTAAGTGAGAGGAGTCACCTGTCACTTTGCTGTGGTGGATGGATTAAGAAGACACAATAATATTATTTTAAAGGACATTTTGGACACTTTATGGACTTTAATTTATTTTCTTATTATCCTATATATAATTATTTGGCACATTTACTTTGGCCACTTGTCGCAGGGTGATATAATGGTTTATTCATCTACGCACACATATTAATTAATTTATATTTAGTTTTCTTCAAACAGATTGAGAAGATAGATAACGTTCACATTTAAGCGCCACTATTTTTCCTTTTTATTGCTTATTTAAAGTGTATTTTAAGGTTTAAAATACGTTTACAATAGAAGTGGAAGGGCCTAGCCCGGCTACTCTGTTGTTAAAGGACCAAAAAGAGGCCACTACCTCCTTCATAGAAGTCATCAACTCTTTTACAGAGGCAATAGACCCAGAACCTGCCTTTGACGGAATACAATCCTCACAAAATAGCTTCATACAACTATCAGAAAGCCTGGCTCTATAGTTCCCACATTTTTTTCTTTACAGGTTTATCAACCTAGAAAAAAAACATAAAACAAAACCATAAAAAAGCCTATACAGACCCCCCCTGCTGCAGTAACTCTTTATCCACAGATAAGGGCTTACCTTGGGGGCAGTATTGGACCCGGATGCTGCCGCTGGCTCAACCCGAGCAGGTGCTCCATCATCAGTCCTGTCCTCAGATTCCATAGAGGAGAGCGTAAACCTACTGGTGAGACTCCTCTGACTACCGCTGCACTGCTAAACTAGTCTGCCCAGCGTTTGACAGACTGAATCCAAAGCAGTGAGTCCCCTGGATTGTACCACGCTGAGATTCTTTAAGAAAACAGCATCCAGGAAGTGCATCATGTCACTTCCAGTTCTGGCACCATCTTGCCGAGTCACGGGAAGTCCTCCGATGCCATTTTGGTACAACCAATGCGGGGAAGACACGAGGAAGATGCTCCACACAACTAGACGCTGGTCATTAAGGTTGCCACTGCTAAACCACCAGGGAGGCAAGTAACCCAATACACACAGGGGGCCCTTCTCGGCTTATAAACATAGAAAAACACCCCAGACATGGCCACAACCAGTCCCGGATATCGCCAACAGAAGGGGGGTCCACCAACCACAGTTACCAGACATATAGAAAAACAACAAACATTACAGTGTGCTCCTGGAAGGGTCTGGAAACACAAAACAACTGAGGGTCAGAGGAGAGGGAGGGGCCTTTTAATTGTGTCTGATTTGTGTTTCCTGTAGAGGGCAGAGCCAATCATTTCTCAAGTAGCTGTCCTGGAAATGGGGGGGGGGGGGGGGGGGGGAGAGGTATTTTATGGCATTTCCAATTGAAAATCAGTTAAAAAATAACATGCAGGGTGCATGACTATTATAAGAGAAGTGTGGGACTCAAACAAAACAAACACATACTCACCTAGATGGCTGCAGCATGGATCTGAGCTGCAGCTGTACCCCACTGGCTCTACACTGAGAACTGAGCGATAAAAGGCTGCTGATTGCTCAGTTCTTGTGTCTGCTCTGAGCACAGATGTTTGCCTACAGCAAGCTCTAGCCCACTGTCAGCTGAATCTGGGTCATGGGAGTGCAGAATTAACCCACAGAAGTATGGACAAAGGAGCTTTAACCATTCTTCTCCTTTATAACATAAAAAGATGTGACACTTCAGTTGGGGTTTAGGACCTGTGTTAACAGGCTTTGGGTCTGTGTCAACCATATCAGTTTTACAGGCTTCTAAGTTTGTTTAGACTCCCCAAAGACCTATAGACTTGTATGAAAATGCAAAAACTGCTTGGAGTGAACATAGCCTATTGAAACAGATCCTTGATGTGTAGGCCTGGCAATGTCAGGAGGACATCTCTTATTGTTTTCTTTTTTTTTTTTTTTTTTAAGTTGTTGGTTAAAGGTTAGTTCCATAATAATCAATACATGTGTAGTACCATCATCCCAAAATTTGAAAATACAGAAAAGCTTGGAGATACGGGACTGTCAAACGGTACACAAATTCAGCAAAATGCCTAATATATTATAAAAATATATTTATTTAGAAAAACATAAATTTAAAATCAGGAAAGAGGAATAAAGAATTTGTGCAAGTCATAATGTTCCCTATGGTTCAAGGCCTATACATACAACCTATAATGAACACAAAAGGAGATACTACAGTTGAATGCACAAATTATTTTTGTCCACATTTTTTTCAACATGTTTCGCCGGTGTGGCTTCTTCAGGAAAAGGACGTAAGGTGTGTATTTTGGATAGTAGAAATATAATTCACTCTAGATATGTATATAGAAACAAACAACAAGATGATTAGTATAATACATTTTACAGCTTAGATTTTTGCAAATACGTGATCACATATCTCACACAATTGGCAAGCATTCCCTTGTTGGGACCCCCATTACGCTTATGTCCCCCTACCTCCAAAAATAGAGGACAAGAGTGTCAACAAGTTCCAGTAAAGAAAAGTTCCCCAGGAAGTTTCATCAGATCAGCATCCAGAGATGAACCACATATATATGGCTGGATGCCCATAGAGAGGGATTGGATTTCTGGAGGATTTCCTTTACACATTTATAATAGACTTGACCTCCAGAACAAGAACATGGAGATTAAACGAAAGTTTATTACAAGACGAGGAAGTATTGAAAGAAGTAATAAGGGAATTGGATTTTTTCTTCCAGACCAATGATACCCTTGACAGCGATATGGGAATAGTCTGGGAGGCACACAAGGCTGTAATAAGGGGGATACTTATAAAACATGGATCTCAAAATAAGAAGCAGCGCTCCATGCAGTTGACTCCCTTGTTAAAGGAATTCAATTTAGTTGAAGCAAGACATAAACATGCCCAAACACCCTCATCAGAGACTGAACTAATAATTCTACGTAAAAAAAAATTACAGATTTAATGTTATATAAAGCAAAAGCACAAATACAAATCTGTCGGAAAATTTCTTATGAGTCGGCTAACAAATGTGGCAGGGTACTGGCCAGGACCTTGAGAGAGCAGGTTTTGGGGAATTATATCCCACAAATAATATCATCAAATGGACAAAAATGTTCCCTTCCTAAGGATATCGCAAGGGAGTTTCAAAGATATTATTCAGGTTTATATAATCTTCAGAAAGATCCCACTCCCATGACGCAAATAGAAGAATATTTAACGGAATCCCAAATGCCCAAACTAAATTTGGAGATGAGTAAATTATTAGATGAACCTTTTACATTAGAGGAAATGCAAAATGCGACTGGACATATTAAAGTAGGAAAGGCTCCAGGACCAGATGGTTTTACTACCGCCTATTATAAATCTCTATCAACATCTCTGAGCAAATTTATGCAGATATTTTTCAATGGTTTAGGATCTAAAACGAAACTCCCTTACGATACACTTATGGCATTTATTGCAGTAATATATAAGGAGGGAAAAGATCCTACTGCTTGCGGTAGTTACAGACCGATTTCCTTGATCAATACGGATTTAAAAATATATACGAAGATGATAGCTACCAGAATCCAAGAGCATATACCAACATTGTTCCATTTGGATCAGGTTGGAATTGTGCCTATTTGAGAAGCTAGGGACAGTACAATTAAAGTATTAAATCTTCTGCATGCGGTAAATAAGAATCAAACCCCCTGTGTATTTCTAGGAACTGATGCGGAAAAAGCATTTGATAGGGTCGATTGGCAATTTATTATGGCTGTTCTGAGACACAGGATTGGAGAGGCTATGATTTCCTGCATATTTGCATTATATTTGGATCCCCCAGCGCAAGTTAGAGCTAATGGAGTACTATCGGAGCCTTTTTTGATTAAAAATGGCACGAGACTAGGGTTGAGCGAACCCGAACTGTAAAGTTCTGGTCCGTACCGGACTTTTGGGTGTCCGGGTCCCGGACCCGAACCCGAAATATTGACTGTATGTTTGGGTCCGGTGTTCGGCGATGTATTGGCGCCTTTTACAAGCTGCAGGGCAGCCAATCCACGCTAGTTTCACTAGTGTGCCCTTAAAAGCCATCACAGCCATGCCTACTAATGGAATGGCTGTGATTGGCCAGTGCAGCATGTGACCCAGCCTCTATATAAGGTACAGGCACACAGCACAGCACCTCACTCTGCTATAGACAGGTTCCTGTGCTGCTAAGAGAGGATTTCATTAGGAGTTAGTCTGATACAGTCAGTCAGTCCACATTACTTAAATTTTCTTCAAATTAGTTATATCAGTGAGCGATCTACATAGCTAGAGTAGAGACTAGAGAGTGTCTTTATTAAGGAAAAGAAAGAGGCAGAGAGAATTATTCAAGAGATTCCTAAATCAATTGTACCCTGGCTGGGGTGCAGTGCACAGTCTTAACAGTGCCATGAGGCCAGTGCCAGACAAAATATAACTTTCACCTGCCAGCTCAGTGCAGCATCACTGCACTGCATATTTTACTAAGAGATACACCATACTCTGTGTGTATTCTGCTATTGCAAAAACATTGCAAATTTTTTTAAATTTTGCTGTGATTTGTGCATGTTTTTTTTTTCCAATAGCATTTTCTGTATGTTCATACACTTTTTAGACACTGTGCGTGTATTCTGCTATTGCCAAAAAATAAAATCTTTTAGTGCTTTGTGCATGTGTGCAGGAGTGTGACATACAATCGATCGATATTTCTTCTATTGTGCTATCCCAAAAAAAAAAAAATTGTAGCAACATTTTTTTTTTCCAATAGAATTTTCTGCATGTTCATACACGCTTTAGACACTGTGCGTGTATGCTGCTATTGCCAAAAAATAAAATATTTCAGTGCTTTGTGCATGTGTGCAGGAGTGTGACATACAATCGATCGATATTTCTTCTATTGTGCTATCCCAAAAAAAAAATTGTAGTGAAATTTTTTTTCCCCAATAGCATTTCCTGCCGTTTATCAGTTTTTGAGATACACGCTATACATACTGTGGGTGTATTCTGCTATTGCAAAAACACCCATTTAGGGCGAGATCATAAATTTTGAAAATATGAGGAATTCATCAAAAAGGGGACGTGGCCCGGGTCGTGGTGCTGCTGGTGGAGCTCCTGTTGCAGGGAGAGGACGTGGTCGATTTGTGCCAGCTACACGCACTAGTGAAACACCTTCCTCAGGTGCGAGTAGGCGACAGAGCCTGCAGCAGTATTTCGGCGCGCCTAATGAGGCTGTACGAATGTTGAGGCAAGGACAAGTACAGGCGATAGTAGATTGGGTTGCTGACAGTGCCTCCGGTTCCTTCACATTGTCTCCCACCCAGTCTCCTGATGAAAGTTCAGAGTTGGCACCTGCAGTCGATGTCCATCAGTCTTTCACCTCACCCCCTTGCAAATCAGCCAAGCAGTCTGAGCCCCAAATCATGCAGCAGTCTCTTCTGTTTTTTGATGACTCTGTTAGCAGGGTTTCCCAGGGCCATCCACCTAGCCCTGCCCCAGAAGTGGAAGAGATTGTGTGCACCGATGCCCAACCGATTATGTTTCATGATGAGTACATGGGAGGACCATCGCAGCACGTCTTGGATGATGACGAAACACAGGTGCCAACTGCTGCTGCTTTCGCCATTGTGCAGACCGACAAGGAGGGCAGGGGTGAAGACTGGGTGGAAGATGATGTGGAGGACAATGAGGTCCTTGACCCCACATGGAATCAACGTCATGCAGGTGACCAGTGTAGTTTGGAGGAAGAGGCGGTGGTCGCACAGAGCCACCAGCACAGCAGAAGAGGGAGCAGGGTGCAAAAGCAGAGCGTCTGTACCCTAGACATTACGTCTGCTACTGCCCAACGCAACAAGGGACCGAGCACACCAAAGCCAGGTCCAAGGAGTTCCCTAGCGTGGCAGTTCTTCAGACAATGTGCTGATGACAAGACACGAGTGGTTTGCACGCTGTGCAATCAGAGCCTGAAGCGAGGCATAAAAGTTCTCAACCTGTGCACAACCTGCATGACCAGGCATCTAAGTGCAAAGCACGAGATGCAGTGGAGTAGACACCTCAAAAACCAAGAAAGGTCTCTGGCTCCTCCTGCTTCCTCTTCTGCTGCAGTCTCGGCCTCTTCATCCACCTCTGTAGTGACAGTGGCACCTGCCAACCCGCAAACAGAGGATCTGCCAGCAACACTACCACCTGGGTCACCAACCATCTCCACAATGTCCCATGGAAGCGTTCAGCTCTCTATTTCCCAAACACTGGAGCGGAAGAGGAAGTACCCCCCTAGCCACCCGCGATCCCTGGCCCTGAATGCCAGCATTTCAAAATTCCTCTCCTTTGAAATGCTGTCATTCCGTCTGGTGGAGACGCAGAGTTTTAAAAGGCTGATGTCATTGGCTGTCCCACAGTATGTCGTGCCCAGCCGCCACTACTTTTCCAGACGAGCTATCCCTTCCCTGCACAACCAAGTGGGGGACAAAATCAGGTGTGCACTGCGCAACGCCATCTGTGGCAAGGTCCACCTAACTACGCATGCGTGGATCAGTAAGCACGGTCAGGGACGTTATATCTCCCTAACAGCACACTGGGTAAATGTAGTGGAGGCTGGGCCTGAGGCGGATAGCAGTTTGGCGCATGTCCTTCCACCACCGAGGATTGCAGGGCACTTCAGTTTGCCTCCTGTTGCTAACTCCTCCTACTCCGCCTCCTCATCCTCTACCGCCTTCTCATCCGGTCAGCGTAACACCTTCACCACCAACTTCAGCACAGCCAGGGCTAAACGACAGCAGGCAGTTTTAAACCTTCCTGTTTGGGGGAAAAACCCCACACCGCGCAGGAGTTGTGGAGGGACATGGAACAACAGACCGATGAGTTGTTGGTGGCAGTGAGCCTCAAGCCCGGCCTGGTGGTGTGCGATAATGGGCGAAATCTCGTAGCAGCTCTGGGCCTAGGCGGTTTGACGCACATCCCTTGCCTGGCGCATGTGCTGAACTTGGTGGTCCAGAGGTTCCTTAAGAATTACCCCGATATACCAGAGCTGCTGCAGAAAGTGCGGGACGTCTGTGCGCACTTTCAGCGTTCTCACCCTGCTGCTGCTCACCTGTCAGCGCTGCAGCGTAACTTCGGCCTTCCCGCTCACTGTCTCATATGTGAAGTGCCCACAAGGTGGAACTCCACCTTGCACATGCTTGTCAGACTGTGCGAGCAGCAGCAGGCGATAGTGGAGTTTCCGCTGCAGCACGCACGCGTAAGTCGCTCTGCGGAACAGCACCACTTCACCACCAATAACTGGGCCTCCATGCGAGACCTGTGTGCCTTGTTGCGCTGTTTCGAGTACTCCACCAACATGGCCAGTGCCAATGACGCTGTTCTCAGCGTTACTATCCCAGTTCTATGCCTCCTTGAAAAAACGCTTCAGGCGATGATGGAAGAGGATGTGGCACAGGAGGAGGAGGAGGAGGGTTCATTTCCAAGGCTTTCAGGGCAGTCATTTACAAGTGGCTACGAGGGTGGGTTCCTGCACCAACAAGCGCCAGGTACACAATTGTCCGGCAGCAAGGGCACAGTTCTGGAGGATGACGAGGTGGAGGATGAGGAGGAGATGGAGGAGGAGGAACCATGTTCACAGCAGGGTGGACCCCAGACCAGCTCATGTCCATCACTGGTGCGTGGCTGGGGGGATTCAGAGGACACAGACGATACACCTCCCACAGAGGACAGCTTTTCGTTGCCTCTGGGCAGCCTGGCACACATGAACGATTACATGCTGCAGTGTTTCCGCAACGACCGCCGAGTTTCCCACATTTTAACTGGTGCTGATTATTGGGTGGCCACCCTGCTGGATCCCCGTTACAAGGACAACGTGACGTCCTTAATTACCTCACTGGAGCGTGATTGTAAGATGCGCGAGTACAAACGCACGCTGGTAGACGCGCTGCTGGTGGCATTCCCACTTGGCAGCGGGGGTACGGTGGAAGCACAAGGCGAAGGCAGAAGAGGAGAAAGAGGTCGCCAATGCAGCCGGGGCACCGCCAGCACCTCGGAAGGCAGGCTTAGCATGGCCGAAATGTGGAAAAGCTTTGTTAGCACGCCACAACAACCAGCACCACCAGCTGAGATGGAACGTCTTAGCAGGAGGCAGCATTTCACCAACATGGTGAAGCAGTATGTGTGCACACGTACTGAATGACTGGTCTGCCCCCTTCAACTTCTGGGTCTCCAAATTGGGCACATGGCCTGAGCTTGCCCTTTACGCCTTGGAGGTGCTGGCCTGCCCTGAAGCCAGTGTATTATCTGAACGTGTATTTAGCACGGCAGGGGGTGTTATCACAGACAAGCGCAGCCGCCTGTCCAGAGCCAATGTGGACAAGCTCACGTTCATTAAAATGAACCAGGCATGGATCCCACAGGACTTGTCCGTACCTTGTGCAGAATAGACACGTATACCGGTGTTCTGACAAAAACTGTCTGGCCATCGGATAGTGTCCGGCCACTTACTGCGCAGGCGCAGTGCTTGTGCAGTACGGAGGACAAGGAGATTCACAAAATCTCCAAAGATGAACGTCGCCTGCGCAGTGAGTGCAGGTTCAAGCCCCACCATCCAAGTGGACATACGGCAGCACATAGTAACAAGGCCCCTCACAAGCTCGCTTGGCTAGGCTTCAACCTCGGATGATGTGGCTTGAACCTGGAGTCACCGCGCATCGTCTTCGGAGATTTTTCGAAATCCCCTTGACCTACGTACTGAGCAAGCGCAGTACAGAGCGGACACTATGCGACGGGGGACAGAATTCGACACATCATTCACTACTAGCCTTACCCAGCCATTGTTGAATTTTTGAACCAGTGTTGGCTACCTCGTCCACATCCACCGCCACCTCAACCTCCTACTCCATATGGACCTCGTCCTCCTAGGTCAAGATTATATTTTTTTCATTTTTTTAATTTCCAAGTATTTTATTTTCCCACTATCTTATCCATGAAATTGAATAATTTTTTCCAGAAAGTGCGTATTCTGGGGTATTCCCACCATATGTGCGGCATCGTCCTGTTGAGTTTCTGAGGTTCTTAACGACTTTCTGTACCTCTTCTGCTGAGAAGGGGGCCTCCAGCATTTTATTTTTATTTTTAATTTTTTTATGTTATTTTAAGTTATTTCCCTATCCACATTTGTTTGCAGAGCACTTGCCATGCTCTTAACAACATTTTGTTGCCATTTGCAGCCCTCTAGCCCTTTCCATGACTTTTTTACAGCCATTTTAGTCTTGAAAAGTTCGGGTTCCTATTGACTTCAATGGAGTTCGGAGTTCAGGGTCAAGCTCGGGTCAAGTTCGGTCCCGAACCCGGACTTTTTTCCAAAGTTCGGCCGAACCCGAACATCCAGGTGTCCGCTCAACTCTACACGAGACAAGGCTGTCCCCTATCGCCACTCCTATTTGCTCTGTCACTAGAGCCATTCTTGTGTACGGTCCGGTTAAATCCGGATATAGGGGGAGTGACGATAGGGGGCACCCAACAGAAGGTATCTGCATATGCGGGCGATATGTTGTTCTCACTTACGAACCCTAAAATTTCCCTACCGATACTCCTTCACGAATAAAAAAAATACTGTATTCTATCAAATTTAAAGATTCATTTTAATAAATTGGAGGCAATGGGAATAGGGATAGGGAATCCTGAGTTAGTAAAATTTCAGAGTAACTTTAAATTTAAGTGGACTACAACCGCCCTGAGATACTTAGGGACATATATCCCTCCTAAAATGTCTCCAATATTTGACCTTAATTTCCCACCATTGCTAAAAGAAACAAGGAAATTACTTAATAAATGGGAGGTGGGATTACATTCGTGGTTTGGGAGGTGCAATATCATTAAGATGTGCATTCTTCCAATATACGGAGATACCAACAGGCGATACATTTAACGAGAGTAATAGATTGGAATCGACATCAAAAAACTAAATTATGGCCAAGATTGGAGCAAGCTCAGAGTAGTATATTACTTACTAGGGCACCATGGTGCTATTCGCCACTGCCAAACGATATAAAAAAAAAATCCGTTGGTGGGCCTGACCGTGCGGATATGTAGGTTACTTTTTGCAAAATATTCTCTTATGTCAACTTTCTCCCCACTGTATTAAATTCTTGGGAACCCGGCGTTCTCTCCAGGATGCCAAGACCCAGTTTTTTTTTCAATAAGGCAACATGGCCACTTTCAAGTATCCCATCTTTTGGTTAATAACAAGTGGCCGTCGATGCTAGAATTAATGGATAAAACGGACACCCTTGGACTGGATCACTGGAGAGCCTTTCAGTTAACCCACTTCCTAAGGTCTCTACCAGCTCCGGACAGCTATAGTCAAAATCTTACTAGGTATGAGACATATTTTACAGAAGAGGGGGCATTGCCACATGTTTTATCAACTGTATACCAGATATTGATTAGGCCATTAGATGATTATCAGATGCCATGGCTTGGGGCATGGGAGATAGACATTGGGCGTAAGTTTACAGAACGCCAACGGCAAAATATTATTAATCTTATACATGGATCTTCTATAAGTACCAAGGTACAAGAGACAAACTTCAAAGTGGTTACTAGGTGGTGCCAAACCCCAGTAAAATTACAAAGGATATATCCCTCTCTCTCTGATCGGTGCTGGAGATGCCAAGAGGATAAGGGAACAATTTTACATGTATTCTGGTCATGCCCAAAATTAGAAAACTTTTGGAAGACGATTCGACAAATAGCTCAAAATTTTACGGAACAAACCATCCTAAATGATCCAGCTTTCTTCCTGCTCTGTGCATCAAAGATTCTAAGTAGAATCTATAAGAAATCAGTCCTTTGTCATCTTCTCAATGCTGCCAAGGCATGTATTCCTTTATGTTAGAAATCTACACAAGGGCCATCTATTGGTATGTGGTTCAAAAAAGTAGAGGAAATTAAGAAAATGGAGGATTTAATCCTCACAAAACGTCATCAAAAGGAACAATATATTGAGACTTGGACAGCCTGGAATATATACATATTCTCCAATGAGGGACGGACCCTGTTTGAAAGCGATACGATAGACTAAAGAAAAGTACCAGTAATTTTTGGAACCAGGATATTTCGATGGGGGCGCACTTCCAGCCACCATTGCCCCCCCCCTTTTTTTTTTCGTGGGTTTTCGTATTGGGTTGATTAAACTGGGTAAAATGTGAGGCAAGAAGTATAAGGCAATAGGGGATAATTTGTAGGAATAGACACCTATGGTATGGTGAAATAGTAAAGGTTAAAGTAAAAGGAAAGAAGGAAAGGGACCAGCTGATTGGTGGAAGCAGTGGAGAGGCCTAATATGTTAGATATAAGATTGGAATATATGATTTAGATGAGTAATATAAGCCTGATATATCTGAACTGCTGAGATTATTATTTTTGTATATTATGAATTGTCTGGAAAAGATGTGTTTTTTTTGTTTAATGTTATTCTTCTTTTGCCTTATGAAATAAATAAAAGATTTATAAAAGAAATAAGTAATGAATGCTGTAGTGACTACCAGCTGGAAACCAGTATCAACACAATTCAAAACATATATTGCCAACACACCATGCATCTTCAGATTAGCATCCAAAAATGTATTTATTTCTTTATTACAGATACTTATATAGCGCCATTAATTTATGCAGCGCTTTACATACAAATATTGTACAGTCACATCAGTCACTGCCCTCAAGTAGCTTACAGTCTATGTTCCCTAACTCACATTCATACATACACTTTATTACCAAAAGTATTGGGACACCTGCTTAGCCTTAGTCTTATGCCCCATACACACAGTCGGATTTTCCGATGGAAAATGTCCTATCGGACAATGTTGTCGGAAATTCCGACCGTGTGTAGGCTCCATCTGACTTTTTCCGTCGGATTTTCCGACGGACAAAGTTTTATCTCCTGCTCTCAAATTTTCCGACAACAACGTCCTATTGGACTTTTTCCGATCGTGTGTAGCGAATTCCGACGGACAAAGTGCCACGCATGCTCAGATCACATTACAAGACCAAAGCTATTGGCTACTAGCCTCTACGTAGTCCCGTCGTACGCAACGAACGTCACCACGTTCAGGATGATCGGATTTTTTCCGACAACTTTGTCCGACCGTGTGTATGCAACACCAGTGTCGGACAAAATCCGTCGGAAAAAATCCGACGGATTTTGTGGTCGGAATTTCCGACCGTGTGTACGGGGCATTAGTCTTAGCCTGTAGGGTTCAATATTGAGTTGGCCCACCCTTTGCAGCTATAACAGCTTAAACTCTTCTGGGAAGGCTGTCCACAAGGTTTAGGAGTGTGACCATTCTTCCAGAAGCGCATTTGTGAAAACTTGCTCATCCATGTCTTTATGGACCTTGCTTTTGGTGGAGGGGGGATTATAGTGTGGGGTTATTTTTCAGGGGTTGGGCTTGGCCCCTTAGTTCCAGTGAAGGGAACTCTTAAGGTATCAGCATACCAAGACATTTTGGACAATTTTGTGGGAAGAGTTTGGGGATGGCCCCTTCCTGTTCCAACATGACTGCGCACAAGGTCAATAAAGACATGGATGAGCAAGTTTGGGGTGGAGGTACTTGGCTGGCCTGCACAGAGTTCTGACCTAAACCCGATAGAACACCTTTGGAATGAATTAGAGTGGAGTCTGTGAGCCAGGCCTCCTTGTTTTAACATCAGGTCCTGACCTCACAAATGCGCTTCTGGAAGGATGGTAAAACATTTTGACGCCGCTACCGCCCTGCAATGGTATGGAGATGGTTGGGGGCCATCTTCCCCTCACTCATCTCCATACTAAGCCAGGGAAAGGACCAAATGGCCTCCACCACTACGATGGCTCTGGTAAGCGGCGGAGGGCACCGGAGAGCGGCGGTAGTGGGGGCTCCCTCCCGTCACCGATAAAAGTGATCTCATGGCGAATCTGCCACAGAGGCCACTATTATCGGAAACCAGACCGCCCACTGAAGAAGAGGATACCGGGGTTATAGTAGCTAGCTGCTGCCATAAGAAAGATTATTCAAAATGCTGATGTATATCGACGTGGGCCGGTCCAGAAGTGGTTAAACTAGGATTTGGGGGGGGGTAAATTAGATTATAATGAGACAGACATGTCAGACAGGGGTCAGCCCCTATTTGTGGGTGGAATAGGGAAAGATGGGGGGGAGGGCTATGGCAAGTGATAAGAAGGTTTTCATGTTACAAACAACCATTGGAAACTGTACTATTTGTACAAAAAAATAAATATGCAACATAAGTGTGCAAAATGTGGCAATGAATTACAGTGTTAGTTCACCAATGTCAGAAGTCTGCCAATCAAAATAGATGAGTTGGAAGCTCTGGTGCATGAGGAGAACTATGGTTTAATTGGTATTGCTGAATCTTGGCTTCATTCTTAACATGACTGGACTATTAATATTCCTGGCTATGCTCTCTTTCAGAAAGACAGTGTAAAACGGAGGGGTGGTGATGTCTGTCTCTAAGGGAGAAGTGATCTCAAAGCGAGTGTGAAAGAGGACCTAATTGATGGAGAGTGTGATGAGTGTGATGAGTCTTAAGCATTATGGGATTTGTACATGGGCGTTCATACTAAAAAAGGTTATCATTGGAGTTTGTTATAGACCTCCCAGTGTTAATGAGAAGGTGGGAATTTTTACTACCCGGAAATTGACTGAAGTAATGGCACTGCTGGAACAGTTAAAGGGCTAAAATTTATATTACAAGACAGGGGGCACAGTGGTGTAGTGGTTAGCACTCTCACCTAGCAGTAAGAAGGGTCGCTGGTTCGAATCCCAACCACGACACTTCCTGCCTGGAGTTTGCATGTTCTCCCTGTGCCTGCGTGGGTTTCCTCCGGGTACTCCGGTTTCCTCCCACAATCCAAAGACATGCAGGTAGGTTAATTGGCTTCTGCCCAAAAATTGGCCCTAGTATATGAATGGGGACTTTGGATTGTGGGCTCCTTGAGGGTAGGGACCTATGTGAGTGTGCAATGTACAGGGACAGGGACAATTGTAGACACTCACTCAGATTGAACTGGATGGACTGATGTCTTTATTCAACCTTACTAACTATGAAACTATGAAACAATATTATGGTCCAGTTCATTGAGGCCCCAACTAGGAATGATGCTCTGCTGTACCTGGTAATCTCAAACCATGCAGAACTTATTTGTCAGGGCTGGGCTCAGCCCTTCCGTTTCAAAGCTGGCCGCTCAGCTGTCGGCTAATTGCCAGCTCCTATCTCTCCACAGTGACTCACCTGTTGATGATATGGTACTCGTCAGTCCTACCTACTTAAGCCATCCAGTCCAGATGATCTCTGCCTTTGCCTTAGTCACATCTCTAGAGACGCTCTCCTGTGTTCCTGTTAAAGACTTGCTTGGCTGACATTCCTTCTGGCTCCAGATCCTGCTTGTTGTTCTACTACGCTCACCTCTGGCTCCCTGATGTTTTGGCTTGTCTGACTATCCGTTCCTGGACTCTGGCTATGTTTTGATTACGTTTACTCTGTTTATCTTTTTTATTATTATTATTAAACAAGTGTGATTTAACTGTACTTCTGTCTCAGTCTGATTCATGGCTTCTGATAGTAGGCAAAGGCCATGAATTCAGAAGATGCAGTCAATCCACTTGTTGGTAATATTTTTTCCAGATTGGATGAGCAGGATCACTGCATGGATCAGTTTGCAATGGCGTTACAAACGCTCCTGAGTCGCACGGCTCACCTGGAATCTTCCACTGTGGCTGCTCCAGTACAACCTGTGTTGCAGGCCGACCCTGCTGCTGCACCCGCCTCGAGTATTACCTCTATTAGAGGTATGTCTGGCTCCGCTTCCCCAGCGATTTGGGGGTGATCCAGTCCAATGCAGAGGGTTTCTCAACCAGGTTGAGATATACTTTGAGATGCTGCCCCAGGCATTTCCCACGGACAGAAGCAAAGTTTCATGATAACTTTGTTTTCTGAGAGAGTCTTGGCCTGGGCAAACCCTCTATGGTAGATGCAAAAACCTGTTGTCTTGAGTTACCCAGAGTTTGTGGCTTCTTTTAAAAGGGTATTTGACGTTCCCGCACGCTCCGCTTCTGCTGCCAAGTGCCTCATGTCCATCAAACAGAGTACGATAACTGTTGCCGATTACGCCATTGAATTCTGTACTCTGGCAGTAGAGGTTGCTTGGAACAATGACGCCCTCATGGCTGCTTTTTCTCATGGTCTCTCGGATACCATCAAGGATGAGATAGCAGCCTGAGATATACCCACTGAGCTGGAGAAGTTGATCACGTTTGCCATCCTACTCCAGACTCAGAGAAAGACTCTCTTATAAGGAGCGCTTGCGGAAGCCTCCTGTATATTTGTCTCCGAACTTTGCAGTCCCACCCTTGCCTCCCAAGCCTCCTTGTACCGAGTCGGTCTGTGAAGATGAACCCACGCACTTGGGTTTCACCCGTCTCTCTGTGGATGAGAGAACACTTAGCAGCAGGGAGAAATTGTGCCTTTATTGTGGCCAGGCAGGTCCCTTTTTGAAGTCTTGTCCTACCCGTCCAGGGAACGCCCGAACCTTGAGGTCCTGTCACAGACAGACCTTAGTTTCCGTTGTTTCATCCCCAGTTATCCAGAAGGATAAGCCCCTGGATTCGGTTACCCTTTCTTGGGCTGAGTCATCCGTCGAGATACAGGCTCTAATCGACTCTGGGGCTGAGGCCTGTTCATTGATGCCGCCTTTGTATCAAAGCACTTGATTCCGCTGAAGCTGCGTGATACTCCACCTGCCATTGAGGCTCTTGATGGGAGACCTCTACAGCTTGCTCATGTGACTCATGAGACTGTTCCATTGTCCATGGCCGTAGGGGCTCTTCACCATGAGATAATCCAATTCCAAGTTATTTCCTCACCTAAGTTTCCACTGGTTATTGGTTATCCTTGGTTACAGAGACACAACACCTCTTTTGATTGGCTCCATGCTGAGGTTCTCTCCTGGTCGCCACAATGCAGTAAGACATACTGCCAGAAGGTAGCCAAGGTCCTGTGCACCTCCTCACTCTCCTCCCTGCCCAAGGAGTACCACGATTTTAGCGATATCTTTGACAAAGTTCAAGCCGGTAGTTTACCTCCACACCGGTCGTATGATTGCGCAATTGACCTTCAACCTGGTGCCATACCCCCTCGTGGCCGAGGTCTTGGAGGATAAGGCCATGGAGGAGTATGTTGCAGATGCACTTTCTCAAGGTTTCATCCGCAAATCCTTGTCTCCTGCTGGTGCTGGTTTCTTCTTTGTGAAGAATAAGAGTGGTGAACTGAGACCTTGTATTGGTTATAGGGGTCTCAATCATTTCACGACTAACCGCTTCCCGACCGCCCACTGCATATATACGTCAGCAGAATGGCACGTGCAGGCAAAAGCACTTACCTGTACGTCCCCTTTAAGTTGCCTGCCCGTGGGTCGCGGCGTGCTCGCGACCCGGTCGGGAGCTCCGTGACCCCGGCTGCGGGACCAGCGGACCCGATCGCCGCTGGTGTCCCGCGATCGGGTCACGAAGCTGAAGAACGGGGAGAGGTATATGTAAACATACCTCTCCCCGCGCTTCCTACTCTGCCTGTCATTGATTGGCTGTTCACGGTCATCGGGAAAGCCGATCAATGACGTCAGACGTCAGCCCCGCCCCCTAATGTAAAAAAACACACACACATCAGAGCCCATAACCCCTCCCCTCCCCCTAGTGGTTAACTCTTTCACTACAACTGTCATTTATACAGGAATCAATGCATTTAAATAGCATTGATTGCTGTATAAATGACAATGGTCCCAAAAATGTGTCAAAAATTTCCGATGTGTTCGCCATAATGTCGCAGTCACAATAAAAATCGCTGATCGCCTCCATTACTAGTAAAGAAAAAAATATTAATAAAAATGCTATAAAACTATCCCCTATTTTGTAAACGCTATAACTTTTTCACAAACCAATCAATAATCGCTAATTGCGATTTTTTTTACCAAAAATATTTAGAAGAATACGTATCGGCCTAAACTGAGAAAAAATATGTTTTTTTATATATTTTTTGGGGATATTTCTTATAGCAAAAAGCAAAAAATGTTGCATTTTTTTCAAAATTGTCGCTCTATTTTTGTTTATAGCGCGCAATTGTCAGTTAAATCGACGCAGTGCCGAATCGCAAAAAGGGGCCTTGTCCTTTGGCTGCCAATTGGTCCGGGGCTGAAGTGGTTAACAATGCCTATCCGATTCCGTTGATTACAAAGTTATTTGACTGCTTAAGGGAGCAACAGTTTTCACGAAGCTTGATTTGAGAGGGGCATACTAGACATGTGCGCCGTCAATAAATTTGTTTTGTTTCGTTCCCTTCCATTTCGTATTAGCCGTTAATTCGTATTTCGTGTCCGAAATTCAATTTTGATTCGTACGAAATACAAATTTTCGTTAGGTTCGTAAACTTTTCCTAACAATTACGAACCTTCGTTATGATGAATTTATCATTATGAGGGGCTCCCACCATCCCTGTGCTGTGTTGACTTCCTGGATTTTTAACTTCATAACGAATAATCGTAATTAACGAACATTCTTATTTTGTCCGATTCAGTCTCCCACTCCCATATTAAAAAAGGTAATTTTCCCAACCCTCACTCAGCAGCAGAAGAAAACCTCTGATTGGTCAACAAAACACCAGTCATGTTTCCGTTGTAACAGAATTTGGATCCGAAATTCGTAAACGAAATTTTGTATTTCGTACAAAATTCGGAAGCATAGCAATTCGTATTTCGGATCCTCCCGGATGTACAAATTTACGGAAATTCGTATGAATTTTCGATTCGTACAAAACTAATCGCACATGTCTAGGGCATACAATCTCGTGAGGATTAAGGAGGGCGACGAGTGGAAAACTACATTTAATATCAGAACAGGCCATTATGAGTACCTCATAATGCCTTTTGGCCTTTGAAATGGCCTGGCAGTTTTCCAGGAATTTATTAACGATGTCCTCCAAGATTTGTTGCAGTTATGTGTAATGGTTTATCTCGACGATAGCCTCATATTTTCCAAGTCCCTTGAGAGCCACCACACAGATGTCTGTCGTGTGCTTCAGATACTAAGAGAGAACAATCTGTATTGTAAATTGGAGAAGTGCAAATTCCATTGTGAACAGGTTAAATTCCTGGTTATGTGATTTCCACTGCTGGTGTTTCGATGGACCCAGAGAAACTTTCAGCAGTCCTATACTGGCCCGACCCGTGGGTTTATGTCCTCTGCAGCATTAACTTGACTTTGCCAACTATTATCGGAAGTTTATTCGTAAATTCTCGTCTCTGGTCAAGTCCCTGACTGATATGACCAGAAAGGACGGTAACCTACAGAGTTGGTCTCCAGAGTCCATTAAGGCCTTTGAGAGTCTCAAGACTGCCTTTGTTTCTGCTCCTGTGTTGGAACATCCTGATACTACGTTACCTTTTATCCTTGAGGTTGATGCTCCTGAGACTGGAGTTGGCGCCCTTCTGTCTCAACTTCCTACCTCTGAGAGCGCTATGCATCCTTGTGGCTACTTTTCCAAGAAATTGTCACCTGCGGAATGCAATTACGAGATTGGTGACAGAGAGCTGTTAGCGATCATTTTAACCCTGAAAGAATGGAGACATCTCCTCGAAGGTACCACTGTGCCGGTTCTCACTCTTAATGACCACAAGAATCTCACATTCTTGTCTAAAGGCTAAATGCCTCTCTCCCAGAAGGGCGCGATGGGCTCTTTTCTTGTCTAGTTTCAATTACATTGTCTCATTCTTACCCGGTACTAAGACTGTGAAGACTGCCGCTTTGTCACGACAATTTTCCTCCACTTCCAAGATGAAGTCGGTTCCAGTTCCTGTGATTTCTCCTGATCGTATTCTGGCTATGGTTCTATTATCAGGAAGATACTGGAGAGTTTAATAAAAGACCTCATAGATGAGTTCTTGCTGGAAAATATTTTTTTTCCAGCAAGTTCCTGTGATTTCTTCTGATCGTATTCTGGCTATGGTTCGCACCAGTCTCACTTCTCCTTTGGGTGAAAAAATTCTTGCTGCTCAGGTCCATGCTTCTCCTGAGAAACCTTGTGACCACTGCTTTGTAGTAGAGAGTCTCCATACTGCCGTGCTCCAGACTTACCATTCTTCCAAGGCTGCTGGCCACCCTGGGAAGAATCAACTCTTTTGGGCCATTTCCCAACAATTCTGGGGGCCTATTCTACAGGCTGGTGTAACCGCCTTCGTAGCTGCCTGTTCCATGTGTGCTCAGAGTAAGACTCCACGACACCTTCCAGTGGGCCTCCTACAGCCCATCCCCAATGGAGAGAGGCCCTGGACCCACCTGTCTATGGATTTCATTGAGGAGTTACCCAACTCCCAGGGCAACACAGTTATCCTTATGGTGGTTGACCGGTTCTCGAAAATGTCCTATTGTATTCCACTTAAGAAGTTGCCCACTTCTAAGGAACTGGCTTCCATTTTTGCTCAGGAGATCTTTCGCTTACATGGGCTACCCAAGGTGATTGTCTCGGACAGGGGTAGTCAGTTTGTGTCCCAGTTCTGGCAAGCCTTTTGTGCACAGTCGAGAATTCAGCTTGCTTTCTCCTCTGTGTATCACCCGCAGTCTAATGGGGCCGCAGAACGAGCCAATCAGTCCATGGAGCACTTCCTACGTTGCTATATTTCTGACCATCAAAACAACTGGTCCGACCTCTTACCGTGGGTGGAGTTTGCTCACAATAGTGCCTTGAATTCTGCTTCCCGATTGTCCCCATTCATGGCAAACTATGGTTTCCGAACCTTCCATGTTGCCTGACTCATTTGTTCTGCAGAGTATTCCTGCATTAGAGGAGCATCTCCGTGGTCTTTGTTCCACTTGGGCACAAGTCCAGGAGGCTTTGCGACATGCTAATGAAAGGTACAGACTCCATGCTGACCGCAGATGCCTGCCTGCACCTTCCTACCAGGTTGAGGACAGGGTCAGGCTGTCATCTCGCAACCTTCAACTTTGTGTTCCCTCTCTGAAGTTCGCACCTCGGTTTATTGGGCCTTTCCTTTTTCTTCACAGGATTAACCCAGTGGCTAAAAGACAGAATTGTGGTGGTTAATGATTCTTACTCTGAATGGTCTAAGGTTATCAGTAGTGTACCCCAAGGTTCAGTGTTGGGACCCTTACTTTTTAATATCTTTATAAATGATATAGGGTCTAGGATTAAAAGTACCATTTCAGTCATTTCAAATGACACCAAGCTATGCAGTGGAATGACGTCCTTACAACATGTCTCCAAATTACAAGCCAAACTCAATGCACTGTTTAATTGGGCAACTATATGGCAAATGAGGTTTAAGGTTGATAAATGTAAAGTTTTGCACTTGGGGGCTAAGAACATGCATGCATCATACATACTAGGGGGAGTATAACTGGGGGAGAAGGATCTGGGGGTTTTGGTAGATCATAAGCTTAATAATAGCATGCAATGCTAAGTTGCGATTTCCAAAGTGAGCAAAATCCTTTCTTGTATTAAGAGAGGTATGGACTCCAGAGAGAGAGATATCATTTTGCCCCTGTACAAATCATTAGTAAGACCTCACCTGGAATATACAGTTCAGTTTTGGGCACTAGTTCTTAAAAAGGATATCAGAAAACTGTAGAAAGTGCAGAGAAGGGCAACTAAACTGATAAGAGGCATGAGGGAAGCTCAGCTATGAGGAAAGATTAGAGGAACTGAATTTATTCCCTCTTAAGAAGAGCAGATTAAGGGGGGATATGACCAACATTTACAAATACATAAGGGGTCCCCAGGGCACGCAAAGCCTACAGGAATCACAGCATAGCGATATAGTTTAAGTTCACCAACACTATATATAAATAAAAAAGGTTTACAGTGCAAATACTGCTGTTGCAAATAATGTGCATAAAATTTGAAAATTTTCAACAATTGAACCACCGTATTGCCATGAATTGCAGCACCCACCATATTGCCATGAATGCAGCACCCACCATATTGCCATGAATCATGCAGCACCCACCGTATTGCCATGAATCATGCAGCACCCACCGTATTGCCATGAATGCAGCACCCACCGTATTGCCATGACTGCAGCACCCACCGTATTGCCATGAATCATGCAGCACCCACCGTATTGCCATGAATCATGCAGCACCCACCATATTGCCATGAATCATGCAGCACCCACCATATTGCCATGAATGAACCTCACAACATCACACACACTCACCTGCCACACTGCTGAGTGCTGACAGGGATCCCAGACAGTCTGACTCATAGATAAAGTCCCACTTCCAGATCTGGATTCTGGCGTGGTGGTGGTGACTCACTGACTCAGGAGGAGGAAGAGTGGAGGAGACAGCGGCGGCTATACAAGCCTGGGCGGGACTCCAGGAGGAGGCAGAGCAGCCTTGCCTTGCGCCGCCAACCTTCAAGGACTGGCCAGCCCCCCCACAGGCCGCGCCGCAGCACAGGATTATGTATATGGGATAGTATGATTTTTTTTATTGGTTTAACTAGATGGACTTTTTTCAACCTGACTAACTATGTAAGTATATGCATTAGTACAAGCGAGGATTTCACTGATAACACATAGCGCCAATACTTTGCAGTACAGCCTTATGCCCCGTACACACGGTCGGAAATTCCGACGGAAAATGTCCGATCGGACCATGTTGTCGGAAAATCCGACCGTGTGTGGGCTCCATCGGACTTTTTCCTGCTCTCAAATTTTCCAACAACAAAATCCGATCTGACTTTTTCCGATCGTGTGTAGAGAATTCCGACAGACAAAGTGGCATGCATGCTCAGATCAAATTACGAGACCAAACCTATTGGCTAATAGCCTCTACGTAGTTCCGTCGTACGCAACGAACATCACCACGTTCAGAATGATCGATTTTCTGACAACTTTGTCCGACCGTGTGTATGCAACATCAGTGTCGGACAAAATCTGTCGGAAAAAGTCTGACGGATTTTGTGGTCGGTATTTCCGACCGTGTGTACGGGGCATTATAATTATTTATGTATATGATTGGTTGAACAGAGATATCAAAAAGGAGTATAAACATGGCTTGCAAATCTTTTTTTTAGGACAGCAATAATTTTGATATCCATTTTTCGTTTCTAAAAGTAGATAAACAGAAGCCACAACTAGTAATTATTCAGTATTTGTATCAGATAACTCTGCAGTTATGCGAGTTTAAAACGAAACCTGTCTATGAAAATCATCTTGGCATTTAATTGGGACCTAGTTGCTGACTCTACTTTTTCTTCTTTTAGCCCCTGGAGCATATGAATACTTATCAAATCGTCTGTAAACTATTTTGCTTGCCTGTATATTTTATGCAATGTTGTTTTAAAGCAGTGTTTCTAAACCTTTTTTTATTCATGGCACCCTTTAATCACATGCAAATTATGGAGGCGGTAGGTGTCAAATGTGGCGTCCTCAGTCTTAGCCCCACTAAGATCCCTAAGCTTTCCCTACTCATCTGGAACCTTTCCCTACCGCTATTACTGTCCCTACCCTACCCACACGCTGAATGTGTACCAAACCAAGGAGCCAGGGTCTAAAATAGACTCTGCCTGACCCAAGATGGCCACCAGGGTCACATGGGCTGTCAGCATCTAACTAGTTTGCTGCCCCAGTGACCATGTTCCTCCTGACTTCCTTTCCCTCTGCAATGCCGCTGTGGTTGAATGTTACCAGCAAGGGAGAAAACAGACTGAACCTGCCTATACCTTATTACATCATAGTCCTCAGCCCTCTATTTCACCTCAGGGTCCTCAGCTCCCCGTTCACAACAGAGTCTCCCATTCTTCTCCCATTCACATCAGAGTCCTTAGCTTCCTCCTTTCACATCACTGTATTAACATGGTAGTGGGTGGGAGGCAGAGCAGGTTTAGATAAAGTTGGACTTTTGTCCCCTTCTGAATGCTGAGGCTAACTTGAATGCTGCCCACTTTGTATTAGCATCATGCATTTCCACGGCGCTGGCTCACCTGCACCATGGTAACACATGTCAGGACATACTGGATCGGCACCCCTGAGAAACCCAGATGGTACCCTAGAATGCTATGACACCTCAAAATGCTGCTCTAAAGGATGCACCAATTTACAGAGACTGTTAGCTTGTTGTATGTTACATAGTTAGATAGTTAGTCAGGTTGGAAAAAGACACGTCCATCTAGTTCAACCAATAAAAAAAAAAAATCATACAATCAACTATACCCAATCCTATACCCTCAGTTGATCTAGAGGACAGCAAAAAAACCCAGCAATGCACTCTTATGCCCCGTACACACGGAAATTCCGACGGAAAATGTCCGATCGGACCATGTTGTCAGAAAATCCGACCGTGTGTAGGCTCCATCGGACTTTTTCCGTCAGAATTTTTGTCTGACCGTGTGTATGCAACACCAGTGTCGGACAAAATCCATCGGAAAAAATCCGACAGATTTTGTGGTCGGAATTTCTGACCGTGTGTACGGGGCATTTGACTGCCTCTTGTATCATCTCCACACACTCTCTGACCCTCTCCCTTTCTCTCTCTCCCCCTTTCTCTTTCCTTCTCTCTCCCTCTCTTCCTTCTCCCTCCAAAGGCTTTCATCTCAAACTCTAACCACACCCATTTAAGACACACCCACTTTTTTTCGCCACAGGACCGCTAAGCCACACCTACAAATAAATGCCCCTCCACTAATTAAAATAAGACTCTTCCTACATACAAAAAAGTGTCCCTATTCATTTTTTTCAGAATGTTGGCAACTATGCTGTAGGTGGCCAATATGTGTGTAGTTAGCACCAGTAGGTGGGTGTCAGAGATAATTTATAGGTAATGACAGAGATGGTTGATCCAGGTTGCCTTCTGGGGGATCAAGATGATCATACCTTATATAGGTTTTCCTTCCTCTGGATTAATTGTAGGTATAGTACTGTGTATATGGAGGTTTCCTATGTACTAGATGGACTTGAATTTTTGCTTCAATATAACTTTGTAACTACAACCTGACTTATCATGTAATGTATTGCAGTATAAAGTGTATCAAATGGGTGCTTCTCTCAGGACTACCAAGTTCATTAAGTTTACATACACCTCAGTTTTGCTTATAAAAATGTAGAGCTGGTTCCTGCTTGTGTTTTTATCTGACTTTTGTGATTGTCTATTTATATTTGGGGGGATTATTTTATGGGTTTCTCTGATGAGGACATTATCAACAAAAGCAAAAGATAGAAATCTAATGCAGGTCTGCCCAGCCCAACAATGTGTAACTATGAAGCTACCTTTACTTTTTCTAAAAAACTTGTACTGAGAAAGTATATGGGCTGCCGTTGCTTACCACCCATGGCAAATGTAACTCCCCAGCCCTTGTCCCCCATCAATTCACAATTTTGTTTTTAACAAAAGACTGGGCCCATTGCTGTCTGGTCTTCTTTCCGCCGCTCGTGGTAATGTCAACATGCCACTGCAGTCTTCTGGCGCCTAAGAGGACCCTCAATGCTGGTGTAGCACCCTGGGGTTTAGTCAGGTAGCTCCTCGCCAAATTCCTTGTCAGGAGTAGCTACTGTAGTTAATTACTAGGGATCAGGGCCGGTACAAGGGGGGGGGGGGGGAAGGGGCGGATGCCCTGGGCGGTACTATTTACTGGAGGAAAGGGGGCGCATGTGAAGTGCTGGCTGTGTGCTTCTAAAACTGTCTGACACACCAGCCGCTAATACCTACACCTGCCTCACTTATTCCCTCCCCTGTCAGTGGAGATACACCCCCCTTACGGGTACTTGGTATTCCCTGCCCAGCGTCTCACACACACTGAGAGGCTGGCCAGAGGCACGATGGGAGCAGTGACATTGCTATGGGGGCGGGGGGGGGGGGGCGGACTGCACCGACCTGGGTGACACCATAAAGAAAGCTGGCAGACAGTTGTAGTGGGATCTGTCAAGCCCCCCTCCCTCCACCCCCTATTAGTTAAGCTGTGAGAGCGGCGGTGTGACAGGGAAGAGGCGAGCTGCGGGATGTCAGAATGTTTCCCCCACTCGCCCCCCTTTCTCCTGTCAGCAGTGCAGGAGGAGAGATAGCACGGCTCATTCATTATGTTCGCCGCCTAGATTACTGCCCACTCTTTTTCCCTCCCCATTTGTCACAACACAGGGCCAATCACAGCAGACTAGTGGAGCATCATGGGACATGTAGTCCCATAAGATCGGCGACCCATTGCGCTCCACAGGGAAGAGACTACAGCTCCCAGCATGCACTCTGCTGGGGAAAAAAGAGAGAGAGAGCCCTGGAACCCAGAAACAAGCTGGGGGAATGAGTGACATACTTTAACTGCTCCAAAAGACAGAAAGAAAGGAGTGTACTTGGGGGAAGCCAAAGTGAGAGCCACACTGCTAACCAGCACCACCAGATAGAGCCACGCTGCTAACCAGCGCCACCAGAGAGAGCCACGCTGCTAACCAGCGCCACCAGAGAGAGCCACGCTGCTAACCAGCGCCACCAGAGAGAGCCACGCTGCTAACCAGAGAGAGCCACACTGCTAACCAGCGCCACCAGAGAGAGCCACGCTGCTAACCAGAGAGAGCGACGCTGCTAACCAGCGCCACCAGAGAGAGCCTCGCTGCTAACCAAAGAGAGCCACGCTGCTAACCAGCGCCACCAGAGAGAGCCACGCTGCTAACCAGAGAGAGCCACGCTGCTAACCAGTGCCACCAGAGAGAGCCACGCTGCTAACCAGCACCACCAGTGAGAGCCATGCTGCTAACCAGCGCCACCAGAGAGAGCCACGCTGCTAACCAGAGAGAGCCACGCTGCTAACCAGCGCCACCAGAGAGAGCTGCGCTGCTAACCAGAGAGAGCCACGCTGCTAACCAGCGCCACCAGAAAGAGCCACGCTGCTAACCAGCACCACCAGAGAGCCATACTGCTAACCAGCGCCATCAGAGAGAGCCACGCTTCTAACCAGCACCACCAAAGAGAGCCATGCTGCCAACCAGAGTCACCAGAGAGAGCCACGCTGAGCCACTACTGGGGTACAGACATGCTACACTACTGACCAGAGTCGCCCAGAGTGAGAAAACATCTAGCTGGAGGGATCACTGCGGCAGTTTCGATGGGTCTGGTAAGAGGGCCTGTAGGCCATTATCCTTTACTGATCCTAGGGACTGAGCCATTAGGAACTGCCTAACCTTCTATCCTCTAGCCCAATACTGCCTCTGCAGGCTAGAGGATAGCAGGTTAAGCAATTATTGACTGCCACAATGAGCTCCAATGCTATGCTGCTGGCCCGAAAATATTGTGTGCGTATGTTGTGTGTGTGTGTGTGTGGTGGGGGGGGGGGGGGCGCAGTTTGCCAACCTCGTCCTGGGCACCAAATGACCTTGTCCCAGCACTGCTAGGGATCCATTGACTTCTCCCTAAGTTTGGCCTGGTTGTACTTTCCTCTTCTACCACCAGGTGGCCGGGCACTTGGAGGTATTAGACAAGGACAACTCAAGGTCAGGTTATGGGTATATGGGGTGGTTCAGCCAATGGGCAGGGATTTTGTTGAATCCCTTGCCCACTGTGGCTTGCAGTCCAACCAAAAGTGACGGTTCTGCTGGCTGGAGAACCGGTCGTGGTCGGAGGTAGAAGGGGGGAAGCTGTCACTACTAAGGGACCATCTTTACCACCTTTACTGGCCTTGAAGATTCTCATTAGACTGGAAGAGGTTATAGATTCTGCTACACTGGATAGCCAATGAGAAGCATTCATGTCACCCAGAGATTGATGTGGGCACACCAGTGCATACCAGAAGATTTCGGAGCATGTCATGTGATAGTGGATTCAGGTAATTAAATTAGACAGCTTTATAAACAAAATTAATTCTGGTAAATAGAGGGTGGTGGGGGGTAAATGTAGAAATGGAGGACAATGAGGGCCAGGGGGAGGTAGAAATAAAATACACAAAAAAAGAAAGAAAAACAAATGATTGCATACTGTCATTTTAAGTGTTTTTTTTTTTGTCTTTTTTTCACTAATGGGAAAAAACTAATTTCTAAAGGCTGAAGGTTTGTTACCTTCCTGCATTCCATGCAGGAAGGTAACAAACCTTCTGTGTGCAAGCGTCCCCCTCCCCTCAGCCCTCCCGATCCTTACCTGAGCCCCCTATGATCCAGCAATGTTCACGATAGCCTGGGCTGTATGGGGACTCTCCCTCGCTTGCGTTGGAATTTGTTGCTAGACATGGCAACGGACTCTTAAAGTTTCTGATGTTTCATTCATGTGTTTCATCAGATAAGTAGTACCTGGAATAATCATCAATGAAATTCAGTAGATATCTGTTCCCGCCTGACATGGGAGTTTTCATTGGACTGCATACGTCACTGTGTATGAGCTACAGGGGTGGGTAGTTTTTCTTTGAGATGCCTGTGGAAGGCATTTTTCACAGAAAATACAGTGCAACATTTATTGTAAAGTGACAGTTTACAAAAACAAAATAAGTTAACTTGTCTAAACTAACAGAATAATCACCACAATGGGTGATGATCTTTCCCTCGCAGGGAATTTCTAACACAAATACACCCTGTTCCAAATTATTATGCAAATTCTATGTTACACAGCCCATTAGAAAATATCCCACAAACTGGAATAACGTTCGGGGACACAGCAGCAGAACGGAGGGGCAGTGGCGTGGGGGACACAGCAGCAGAACGGAGGGGGAGTGGGGGACACAGCAGAATGGAGTTGGAGTGGGGGACACAGCAGCAGAATGGAGGGGGAGTGGGGGACACAGCAGAACAGAGGGGGAGTGGGGGACACAGCAGCAGAATGGAGGGGGAGTGGGGGACACAGCAGAACAGAGGGGGAGTGGGGGACACAGCAGCAGAATGGAGGAGGAGTGGGAGACTCAGCAGCAGAACGGAGGGGGAGTGGTGTGGGGGACACAGCAGAATGGAGGGGCAAAGGGGGACACAGCAGCAGAACGGAGGGGGGTGGGGGACACAGCAAAACAGAGGGGGAGTGGAGGACACAGCAGCAGAACAGAGGGGGAGTGGGGGACACAGCAGCAGAACGGAGGGGGAGTGGCTTAGGGCACACAGCAGCAGAATGAAGGGGGAGTGGGGGACACAGCAGCAGAACGGAGGGGGAGTGGCTTGGGGCACACAGCAGCAGAATGAAGGGGGAGTGGGGGACACGGCAGCAGAATGGAGGGGAGTGGCTTGGGGGACACAGCAGCAGAACGGAGGGGGAGTGGGGGACAGAGCAGCAGAATGGAGGGGGAGTGGCGTGGGGGACATAGCAGCAGAACGGAGGGGGAGTGGGGGACACAGCAGAATGGAGGGGGAGTGGGGGACACAGCAGCAGAACGGAGGGGAAGTGGGGGACACAGCAGCAAAACGGAGGGGGAGTGGGGGACACAGCAGCAGAACGGAGGGGGAGACACAGCAGCAGAATGGAGGGGGAGACACAGCAGCAGAACGGAGGGGGAGTGGGAGACACAGCAGAACGGAGGGGGAGTGGGGGACACAGCAGCAGAACGGAGGGGGAGTGGGGGACACAGCAGCAGAACGGAGGGGGGAGTGGGGGACACAGCAGCAGAACGGAGGGGGAGTGGCGTGGGGGACACAGCAGCAGAACGGAGGGGAAGTGGTGTGGGGGACACAGCAGAACGGTGGGGGAGTGGGGGACACAGCAGAACGGTGGGGGAGTGGGGGACCCAGCAGAACAGTTGGGGAGTGGGGGACACAGCAGCAGAACAGAGGGGGAGTGGCGTGGGTGACACAGCAGAACGGAAGGGGAGTGGGGGACACAGCAGAATGAAGGGGGAGTGGGGGACACAGCAGAACAGAGGGGGAGTGGGGGGACACAGCAGAACAGAGGGGGAGTGGGGGACACAGCAGCAGAACGGAGGGGGAGTGGGGGACACAGCAGCAGAACTGCTGTGTGCGTCATTAGAGACTATATTGGTTTGCTGGTCTGCGGTGATGAGCTTGTACAGGTGATCATCCAGTTTTCCTTTAGCGAGGAATTGCATATTATTGTGAATTGTGCATTCATCACCCTGGACCTGGAACCAGTGTTGCCAACCGCCCGTAGATTTACGGACAGCCCGTAAAAACAGGGCGATTTTCGGGTGTCCGTAAATGTCCGTGGGAGCCGAACGGTGCCAGTAAAAATGGCTACGACAGGCTCCGATGAGAACTGCGCATGCGCTAATTCCGAAAATTCCCAAGGCAATCCGATCATGAGCGCAGTCACACTCACCACACATGACCCGGCCAGCCTCTGTATATCTATGGTGAAAGGGGGGGTGACCTCTATTAGATGTACAGTCCGCGTCCTGCCAGAAGGTCAGGCTCCATGAACACCCCCCCAATAGTAGTGAGATGGTACAGTCCGCGGAGCTTCCTTTTTACTTCCGCCTCTGCACGCTGGGTCTGGAGGAAGGGGACAGCATGGCATTGGCATCCAGTGCAAAGAGGCAAAGAGGAGATGCAAGATGAAATTGGAGGAGGAGGAGGAGAAGAGGACTCTGATCTCAGTGAGGATGAGGAGTCTGAGGAGGACAATGATATGGATGAGGTGAGACTGTGTGGACTACAAGGCTCAGCATGTCCTGGCTGGAATGGTGTGATGGGACATGTAGTCCTTCATAGTGTTCCTGCCTGGATGTGACTGCTGATATCTATATATTACTAGGAGAAGTCTGTGATCCTTACAGTGTGTGTGTGTGTGTGTGGGGGGGGGGGGGGGGATTAGGCAGTGTGTGGCTGTATTCTGTAGAGTGGAGTGTAGAACATCCACAGGTCAGGGCAGCACTGTGCTGCCCTGACCTGTGCAGAGGTGAAAGGGGCACAGGAGGAGGACACAGCACACTGATGATGTGGAGAAGTAATATGATGGTGAGCAGAGGAGGAGGCTATTGTTAGGGGGACACTATCATGCCCGCAGCCTCTGTCCGCCTCCTGTAGTATGCCCGCAGCCTCTGTCCGCCTCCTGTAGTATGCCCGCAGCCTCTGTCCACCTCCTGTAGTATGCCCGCAGCCTCTGTCCACCTCCTGTAGTATGCCCGCAGCCTCCGTCCACCTCCTGTAGTATGCCCGCAGCCTCCGTCCACCTCCTGTAGTATGCCCGCAGCCTCCGTCCACCTCCTGTAGTATGCCCGCAGCCTCTGTCCACCTCCTGTAGTATGCCCGCAGCCTCTGTCCACCTCCTGTAGTATGCCCGCAGCCTCTGTCCACCTCCTGTAGTATGCCCGCAGCCTCTGTCCACCTCCTGTAGTATGCTCGCAGCCTCTGTCCACCTCCTGTAGTATGCCCGCAGCCTCTGTCCACCTCCTGTAGTATGCCCGCACCCTCTGTCCACCTCCTGTATCATGTCTGCAGCCTCTGACCATCTCTTGTGTTTTATCATGTCTACAGTCTCTGAGGGGATCCTAGAAAGCCAGAGCCGCCAAGCTGAAGCTGTCTGACTGAGCCCTGCACGGTGCACCTGAGAGGAGGTCAGTGACAACGCCGCCAGGCCAGTCTAAGGGGGGTCACTGATGTAAGGGGGGAGTGAATACACTAATGAAAGGGGGCACCGATATAAAGGTTCCCCCCTATATTAGTAATCCCTCCTTACCTTAGTGTATTCACTCTGCGGAAGGTAGTCTCTGGTCACCATCCTGCAGACTCTGATGTAAGGGAGAACTCTGTGCTGGCTGGGTTATAATATCCTGACCTTCATGTAAATTGAGAAATATGTTTTTTGACTTTTGTTCAACTTAAACACATTGGTAATAGCACTAGCTATGTGTTTATAGTTCAAATATTGATATTTGCACTGTTTAGCATTAAAAACAGTCATTTTAGGTACTTTTTTGCAGTGCCAGTAAAAAATTGGTGCCGTTTGTAAATTTTGGCATTCTGCCAGTAAATTTCACTTCGACGGGTTGGCAACACTGCCTGGAACGATGAGATTGTTGTTTGCAAGACTTTTCACTGATAGAAGGCTGCCTTCTAGATTTGGAACATACAGCCTTGTGGTGTAATGCAGTTCAGGAAGCCCTGGCCTTTACCTTCTGAGGTGATGCTTTTGTGGCTTGTTGCACTGGAGTTTATGTACCAGCCACGTGGCTTGCTGCTCTATGTCATTTTAAAGGTGCCACTCCATGATGTGTCTGCAGTTTTCTTTGTGATTGCTTTGACTCTTTCTTTTTCCTGCTCAGCATTCCAGATAGAACAGTGCTTTTTGTAAGTGACCAGTCTTTTTACAGCGAAAACAGGCTCTGCTTTCTTTGTTGAGCTTTGTCATCATGGTGTGCATTTTCTTTCCTTCTATCATATTCATGTATTCATTGATTGATTTCCCTTTGACATATGCTAGCATCAGCTTCTGCTCGGGTCTGGTTTCTAAAGCGTTTATACTGTAAGAGCAGTATGTCTCTGGAAGGCTGCAGAGCAGCAGGGCAACAATATCGTTATCTTTGATGTCCTCTCTGATGGCACACAGCTGCTCTATGATCTCTAGCATAGCTTTCATGTGGTCACACATACTGTATGCTGGCCTTCTTCTAGTCCCATTTTATTTAGCTTGGTTAGCAGAAATGCATGAATTGCTGTTTAGACTTGAATGCTCATGCAGTTTTTGTACTGAAGTCCACATACCTTTGGCTGTTTTCTCTGTTCTTATGTGGATAAGCTGGTCATCTTCCACTAGTAAGCTTATAGTCGCCTTTGTCTGTCTGTCTTTCCTGTCCCATTCCTCTGTCTCTCCGTTTGTGGGTCTGTCTGTATTTAGCACTAGTATTTTGCCACAAGTCATCCATGCTAAAAAGCATTTGTAGTTTAAACTTCCACGGCTGGTAATTGGCATTGTTCAGCTCACATCTGAACTGCTTACCATCTTTCAGCAGCTTGTATACAGTACTCACTGACTCAGTTGCAGAGTTCTCTTTGCAGTGCCTGGGTGCCTGCTGGGCCTGCTGGGCCCACAACCTGTTGTCAGAGTAAAATATTGAAAATATGCACTTGAAGCTTCTTGTATACAGCAATATAGTTTACTTTCATGGAGGATTGCAAAACATATCTTGCAGCATTAGAAACATGAAACAGTAACAAGGAGGATACAACCACATACACAGAGAGAGTGTCAGAAACCATGAATCAGACTGAGACAGTAGTACAGTTAAATCACACTTGTTTAATAATAAAAAGGTAAACGTAGTCAAAACATAGCCAGAGTTCAGGAACCGGAACGAATAGTCAGACAAGCCAAAACGTCAGGGAGCCAGAGATGAGCGTAGTAGAACAGCAAGCAGGATCTGGAGGCAGAAGGAATGTCAGCTAAGCAAGTCTTTAACAGGAACACAGGAGAGCGTCTCTAGAGATGTGACCAAGGCAAAGGCAGAGATCATCTGGGCTGGACGACTTAAGTAGGCAGGACTGACGAGCAGGATATCATCAACAGGTGAGTCACTGTGGAGAGAAATGAGCTGGCAATTAGCTGACAGCTGAGCGGTCAGCTTTGAGAAGGAAGGGCTGAGCCCAGCCCTGACAGAGAGATAACACTTCCTCTGATTACATTACCATAGATACACACTACAGTGCCACCTGCTAGATAGGTATAATGTATACAGTATATATAGTAGTTCACAGTACTTTACATTACATGCTGTTGTTTTTCCAAGGAGTCATAGTTGTTACTTTGCCTGGGGCCCCATTCCGCTGCAAGCTGGCTATATACCAGTAGACTTTCAAACACATGTTTGAAGGAAATTCTTAGCACATGTAATGATTTGACAAGCGTCATTAGATATTTTCCCATACTTTTATTGTGTAAGCACAAAAAATTAATTTTTACTGTTGAGGCATGGAAGGTTTTTTAAGAATTTACCAGGCCCTGGTCTGGTTGATAACCAGTGGTCTAAAGGGACCCAATTAAAACCTGAAACACCAAGTATGACACAGTATCAATTTTGAACTAGGATAGTTGCTTTGAAGTAAATCAATATCACGACTATAGGAATTTATGATGCATTCTGATCTATCATGTGAATACCTCTGGGGAAAAGAATATTCAAATTAGTCAACTTATGTAACTCATTTGTGTGTCGGTGTAGGTGATTACAGCACAATCTGTTCTTGCTAGTACAAGCTATTCCGAACATGCACACATTTTCCCACTATTTCACCTGTTTTGACCACTGATTGCAGGTTTTGATGCTTGATGGAGCACAGTAATTATCTTGGCACATTCTGACAGAACACTCATAGTCACTCAGTCAGGGGAAGTACAGATACAATTTAGGAAAATTGTTCAAAATTGGGGGAGCTGTTAAGTATTATTTGTATATATAGCATATCTAATTCCCATATATTGTAGAAGGTCTGCAGTTCTTTCAATGCAAAAATAAATTCTCTTTTATGGTGTCCCAAGTCTACAGGTACATTCGAAGGAAACTCAAGGTCAATTGTCAGTTTTATGTCACATCCAGTGTCAGGACAAGGTCTGCCAGTGTTCATGGCGAAGAAGGCAAACCTTGAGTGGAAGAGATGATGGGGCAAAAAATGTCAGTCAAAGCTCGCTGTGCCAAAATATATGTAGTAATGTGGAATGTGGTAAAATAGTACCAATAGTTGTGATACACTTCAGTGAAAAGAAGAAATTGTTTCAAGAATATGGTAGCAAAAGAAAATATGACCTTTAAAAAATGTCCTTGTGCCAGTGGTGTCACTGGAAGGAAAGAATACCCCTGCATCAGTAGTGTTAATGAAGGAAAAAATGGCCCTGTGCCAGTAGTGTCACTTGAAGAAAAAAAATGCAGCTCCTCCTGATGATGTCGTACTGATGAAACATGTAGGGAGGAGCTACCAGCGTCATTGTGTTACTTATGGTTAAAGTCTGTGGAACGCATCGCGGCCTGGATTTCCTTGTTCTTATGCTGTTTAAATGCCGTTTTGATGTAAGTGCGTTTTGGATTTGTTTACAATAAAAAGATTATACAGTATTGCACTATGGGGTCCTGCATTTACTTTCTCCACATGTGAAACGATGGGGCAAGAAAGTTAAAGGAAAGAGGAACATCACATTGGTTGTGGATCTGACGTCTGCTGTATAAGCCACTGTGTCCTGTAAATGCTGGCTACCCCCTAGATGGGAGAGCTCTCTGGGGAGTGCAGTGAAAGAGGGGGAGCAGGAGCTGATTTACCAGCATACGCACTAATTTAAAATATATTGGAACACCTTTAAAGAGCCCCTCTCACTTTATCAGCTACAGAAGGACTTATTTATGTGTCAAATTTTAGTTAATTTACATATCTATATATATATATATATATATATATTTTTTTTTTTTTTTCCTGATCCATATACCTTTTCATAGGAATTGGTTACTTTAATGCCTAATTTATGGTCTGAAGCATTTCTACTGCGGCAGGTTGGCTCGGTTGCACGAATCGCCGTAGGTGTACGTTGGGCTCGTACACAGCATTCTGTAGGGGGGCTCACATGCTGATTGGCTAGCGAGGGAGCCAATCAGTGGGCCCAGTGGACTCTATGTCCGCCGGCTGCCCGCGATCGTTCCCCGCAGAGACAGAACGGGGATCTGCCAAATTAAACAAGGCAGATCTCTGTTCTGTCAGGGGATGACACAGATATCCTGTCTTTCTGCTATGCAGGAAGACGGATCTGTGTGTTGTCCCAGGCAGCCCATCCCCTATACAGTTAGTAAACAAGCCCAGTGAACACATTTAAACCCTTTGATTGCCCCTGATGTTAACCCCTTCCCTGCCAGTGCCATTAGTACAATGTCCGTGCATATTTTTAGCACTTGTCACTGTAATAATGTCACTGGTTCCCAAAAAAAGTGTAAAAAATGTCACTTAGGTGTCCGATCTGTCTGCCGCAATGTTGCAGTCTCGCTAAAAATCGCAGATCACTGCGATTAGTAGGAAATAAATAAACAATAAAAATGCCATTAATCTATCCCCTGTTTTGTAGACACTATAACTTTTGCACAAACCAATCAATATGCACTTATTGATTTTTTTTTTTACCAAAAATATGTAGCAGGATACGAATTAGCCTAAATTGATGAAGAAATTCGATTTTTTTTTATTGGATATGTTTTATAGCAGAAAATACAAAAATATTGTTTTTTATTTTTTGCGGATCGGATTGGAGGTAGGCGTTTGTAAACAGACACAAGTCCATTTACATCTGCTACTCCTTAGAGGTGAATGGAGGGTTCAATTGGGTCGGACTGATCGTGTGAAAGGGGCCTATGGCTCAGTGCAGGTAACCCTCAGGTGCACTGTTCTCCACCTGGGGATCAGTTTTAAAGCAGCCCAGTAACCACTGCAGAACAGATAATAAACTTACTATTAATAACAGTATTCTATTCCATCCCAGAGCAGGAGGTCGCGGGCCACATCAGAGGGCACCACGGGCCACATGTGGCCACTGGGCCACTGGTTGGGCACCCCTGGCGTAGCATGACCGCGCAATTGTCAGCTAGGTAAGTAACGCATGCCGTATCACAAAAAATGGCCTGGTCATTAAGGGGGTAAATCCTTCTGGGGTTGAAGTGGTTAAATACTGATGAATTTTACTACATATGAATTGTTTAATTTATGGTCTAAAGCACTTTAAAGAGCACCTGTCACTTTGATTTGAATTTTTTTTTTCTTTTTTCTAATGGTCGTTCAGGCAAATAATTTGCACAAGGTTATTAACTTATTTTATATTATATGTATGATTGTTTAGCAATATCTAGTGGTTGCACACCAACATTATATGATTTATACACTGTGCAACTATTGAGTTGGATTTATTATTATATAGAAACTCACTGAGGCTATCTTTATTTACACATATTTTATTTTATTAGTAAACATTATCTCACAAAGCAGTGCCACACCCACTATTCATTCTTTCAAAAATATCCCTGTGTTAGTGGTGTCACTCGAAGGAAAGAGTGCCCTTGCGTCAGTAGTGTCATTGAAGGAAAAAATTTTCCTGTGCCAGTGGTTTCACTGGAAGGAAAAAAATGCCCCTGTGTCAGTGGTGTCCCTAGAAATAAAAAAATATCCCTGCATCATGGGGTCACTAGACGGAAAAAATGGCCCTGCATCAGTGGTGTCACTGGAAGTAAAAATAATCTCATGCGTTATTGGTGTCACAAAAAGGATAAAATGCTCCTAAGTCAGTGGTATCATTGGAAGGAAATAATGTCTCTGTATCAGTGGTGTCAATAGAAGGAAAAAATGCCCCTGCATCGATGGTGTCACTGGTAGGTAAAAAATACTCCTGCAAAAGTGGTGTCACTCAAAAGAAAAAAAATGGACCTGATGGGTGGTGGCACCAGAAGGAAAAAATGCCTCTGAATCAGTGGTGTCAATGAAAGGAAAAAAAATCATAAGAAGGAAGAAATGTCCCTGCCTCAGTGTTTTATTTGGAAGGAAAAATGTCTCTGCGTCAGTGGCATCAAAGGATGACTGCATTGGCATCTAAGTCAGTGGGATAAAGGAGGGGAGGTGGGATCTTTGGGGTGCATGGACCTAAAAGGATCTGGAGGGGAAGGGGGGCTAAAGGGCTCTAAGGGAGGGAGGGGCTTTTGGGGGTTCTGAGGAGTAGAGGGGAGATCTACGGCTAGGCTGTCCCTTCAACCTCTGTGTACTCACTCATTTTTAGACCTCAGCGTGGCACCCACCAGGAATAAAGGCAGCTTCCCATCTTGGATCATATCACATGACAAGGGGAGACTAAGGAAGGCAGTCTGCTCTCACTCTGCTGTGACACTGAGCCCCCCAGCAGTTGTTGAGGTGCCTGCTCCTTCTGACAGGAGTGACCATTTTTGTGCTGCCCTCGGGGCCCTTTCAGACACCAATCTGTGTAATGCCCTGTTAAAGCAGTGATATCTAGCAGTCTCATATTGCGATTTAATCTTGTAATGTGTTTCCAGTCTATGACTGTTTCTTGAAGCATGTTCCCAGTCTCCAACAACTCCTATATCATGTTCACAGTCTCTGACAGTCTTCTGCAGCATGTCTGCAATCACTGACTATCTCTTGTATCATGCCCTTAGTCTCTGACCATTTCCTGTATCATGCCCACAGTCTCTGACCATCTCTCTTCTATCATATCTGCAGTCTTCAACCATCTCTTGCATCATGCTCATAGTCTCTGACCATCTGCCACATCGTGCCCATAGTCTTTGACTGTTTCTTGTATCATGGTCTTACTCTCTGACTATATCCTGTTGTATGCGTGGCTGCTGTCTCAGAGACTGAATATTCACCTACTTTTATGTGTGGCCCTTTGATGATGTTGGGGAGGCCACCCCCATATCAATAAAGTTGACCACCACTGAAATAGTGTGTCACTTGACTAAAAGAGATAGGTCTGCTGACATCACATCCAAGATGGTGGTCTCAAGTTTTTTAGTTTGTCTATGCAAAGGATGCTTTTACAGGTAAATAATATGCATAACATACATGTTATATGCACATCTAATCTTATGGAAATACTTTGGTTAAAAAAATGGTCTGATGAAAGGGTCTCCGGCTGTTCATCAACAAGGCAACCTCAGCAGGGGCCTAAGGAATGGTAAATGTTCAGGGGTCCCAGCTACAACCTTAATTATCTTGATATAAACAAGAGGAATGCGCAATTGGTCAAAATGTATGTAAGCAGGTTGAAATATGCCAGTTAGGTGCTGCCCCGGACAGGAGGGTTAATGTTTTCACTTTTTTTTTTTTGGCGGGTTATCTTAGGGCCCAGCCCACTGCTAATGTGTTATAAAAGAGGGATAGTGGTCCACAGCCCATAGTTGGGGAGTGGTGAGGAGAAAGAGAGCCAAGGTCTCCCAAGAAGCATGGGGCCCAGAGCCCGTAAAAGGGAGGATCAGGGAAATGCACCCATGAGGAGTGATTGAATGTCATCCAGACCTGGGACTCGTTCCTGAACACTCCAGCACTGGGAAAAGCCACTAATGAACCCTATTCATCATACATGGACTCTACTTTTGCAGATATGCTGGGCAGCACATAGCCTGACTTAGAGTTTGGGGACATCGGAAGAAATAATGTTCTCACATGTCATGACCAAGTACCACATAGCTACATTTCTGAGCTGCCCACCTATACACTCCCACCCCCTTACCTTTCCCAGTAATGGAGACCACACCGTGCTGGAGTGTAAAATAGGCCGTAGCAGCCCCTTTATTAAATACCAAAATATATATAAATAACTTTATAAATAACTTTTATAAACAAATAAACAAACCAATAAACAGTAACAAGAACACGTGACGTAGGCCTATAGCTGACATTACCCCCCCCCCCCCCACCCAAATTACCATAAACAACAACTCGGTCACTGCGGTCATCTCAACTGTAACTAGGCCTCAAGCTGACATACTAGCTCAGAGACAAAACTATTCCCGCAGTGCAGTCATCCACCATATTCCCACATCACTTGTAAGGAATATACCAAACGGGCCCATATCACCAATGGGTCCCGCATCAAGTTTTCTGTGGGGAGGGGGTTTCTTCTCTATGCCTACGTCACCCAACATCCGCCACCGCAATCAAGGTTAACACCTTAACCTTGAGCGCACCTCCACACCCTAAGTGCTCGCTCAATGCCATCCTGAATACCGATGGCCCACATATCTGTGCCAACTGGGTTCAGGTGAACTCCATCAGCCCTCAGATAACGCCAAGTGTCGACCTCTAATTCCCTATGCCTGATGGCCAACCCCCCATTCTTGATAAAAAACCTACTGACCTCCTGGTTGACCTTCTTCCTAGCCTTATTGAGAAGATCAACTGACCTGGCAAAACGCCAAGACGTCCTGGCTATCATGTCTGACCAGACCAGGACAGTGTTGGGAAAGGCCGCCTGAAGTCGGCAGAAATCGTACTTGATGTCCCTAGTGACATCAAGTTTTGTCCTGAGCCCCAAATCGTTACCCCCAACGTGGATGACTAGAACTTCCGGAGGTCTATCCCATCTCGCAAACTTAAGCGCTTCCGGGATCAGACGACTCCAAAGCATACCCGGGAAACCCAACCACTTTATATAGGCCTCCCTCCTAGAGAAACCTAACTGTCTCCCATCTGGTCTGTCATCGCCCCTTCTGGCTCCCCAGCAGACATATGAATGCCCCATGATCCACACGAGGCTTGGTGATGAATCTGAAAGAGAAACAATAAAACTCAGGTGAACTTCACTTCTTAGTACCACACGAAACCATGTCGGTACTACACACAGCCTTTTATGTTATAAAACTTTACACCAAATCCGTCCTAACGTATGACCTGAAACGCCGAGATTCCCACCTCCCGATCTGTTTTACCGCCTCTTCCGTTAAACCCCACCTTACCGCTTCCGTTGCCGCCCCAATCCTAAATGAATGTGAGGAGAACTTCAAATCTCCCATATTCAGTCTACACAAACATTTTTGGAAAACTCTTATGAATTGAAAGCGCGACAGCGCCTCACCATTTTGGTGCACTAACAGGGGGCCCCCCACATCTGGCCTCCTTTGATAGAACACCGTCGTAACCCAGACAGGGCAGAGTTTGGCGTCTGGAATGGCGAAAACCACCACATCCTTGCCTCGGCCCTGCTGATCCGTCTTTGATCTCCGAAGGTGCAAAACCAACCTGTCCCCTGAGCACCGCACATCCCCCACAGCCATTCCATCCCCTTTCCTCTTGGAGGAACTTACCAACTCCCCTATGCGGAAGGCCCCAAAGAAGGCCAACACAAAAGCCGTGCGGAAAAGGTCCACCTCGTAACCGGACGAGCAAACTCCCCACAGAGTGTCCACCACTCTGCCCAACAGTTCGAAGGTCACCGGCCTTCGCTCGTCCCGCCGAAACTTCCCTTTCTTGTACCCCTTCACTGCCTGGCGCGCCCAGAACTCTTTTGTCCAGTCGCATCCCCCCCCAAGCTTACACCAAAAAGCCATGGCCGCCATCACTTTCCCCAGCCTCGACACGGAAATACCTCTCTCCATGTACCTGGCGATAAAATAAATAAACAGCAGCCTAGGTTCCCCCTCTCCCCCTGAGGCCTGATCCTGAAAAGCCGCCCAGTCGTCCCATACTTTCCTGTATGCTTTCCAAGTCCCTTGGCTCACCGACCGCTTAATCCATCCCGCTATTCGTCCAGGGCAATCCTCCACATCTCCGCCGGACACGGGATCCCCTGATGCTCTGCCTCCGGCACCAGCTCTCAAAATTTTTCCCACTGAAACCGAGAGAGAGCATCAGCGATAACGTTGTCCACTCCTGGCAGGTGCACTGCATGGATGAAAATGTTCAGCTGCATGCACCTGAGTACCAGATGTCTCAACAGGCGTATCACCGGCGGCGATGCCGCCGACACCTTGTTGATAACCTGTACTACCCCCAAGTTATCTATGTGGAAGCGAACTTTCCGATCGCGGAAGAATTCACCCCACAACTCGACCGCCAGCACCACCGGAAACAATTCAAGTAACAACATGTTCTTGATCAACCCCCTTAGTTTCCAGCTCTCCGGCCAAGAGCCCGCACTCCAGCATCCCTTAAAAAAGGCCCCGTAACCTGCCGACCCTGCGGCGTCAGTGAACAACTCCAGGTCGAAGTTGCTAACTGGCCCCGTCATCCACAGCGCTCTACCATTGAAGTTGTCCAGGAATACGTGCCACATCCGCAGGTCGTCCTTATGGTCCCTAGAAAGTGTCACGTAATGCCTGGGCGACTCAACCCCGCCTGTGCTTGCTGACAACCTCCTGCTAAAAATCCTACCCATCGGGATAATCCTGCACGCAAAGTTGAGCTTGCCCAACACTGATTGCAGAACTCTGAGCTGGACCTTGCGCCGCCCTACTAATGCCCGCACTTCTGCTTTTAGCGCAACTAATTTCGATTCAGGTAGCCTGCATTCCATGGCTACCGAATCAAGGACGATCCCCAGAAAGCTAATCTCTGTCCTGGGCCCTTCCGTCTTGTCAGGTGCAAGGGGAATGCCGAAATCCCTCGCTATCCTCTCCAGCGTCGTCAGTAACACCGCGCAAACCTTGGATGCGGGCGGACCGACACACAGAAAGTCGTCCAAATAGTGGATCACTGAGTTCAAACCAGACACGTCCCTCACCACCCATTCCACGAAGGAGCTAAAACATTCGAAGAATGCGCAGGAGATAGAGCAACCCATCGGTAAACACTTATCCACATAGTATTCTTCCTGCCACCTGCAACCCAATAAGTAAAAGCTATCGGGGTGAACAGGTAACAAGCGAAAAGCCGCCTCAATGTCTGTCTTTGCCATCAGCGCCCCCCTACCATACTTACGTACCCAGAAAACTGCGGCATCAAAGGATGTGTAATGGACTGCGCACGCCTGCGGGTCAATGGCATCGTTCACCGACCCCCCTTTGGGGTAAGACAGGTGGTGAATGAGCCTGAATTTATTTGGTTCCTTCCTTCCGGTGAACGGGTCGGACTGGATGAGGGCTCAGGTAGAGCGGGCCCTGGGTGGGGGGACGTAAAAAATAAAGAATACATTCTTGCAGTGGGTAGGAGTGCGCATGTACTCTACAAGGGACTCTATAGTAGGTCCAGGGGGAACAGGGGGCAGGCATTGAACAAGGAGTTCGTCCGAGCGGGGGGGGTTGGGGGTTGGGTACTTTAAAAAGTAGTTTCAGAAGAGCAAATTTATTGAAATGAAAAAAATAGATAATACGCGTAAGATGTTTTATTAAAAAAAAAGACTTTAATATAATTTTAAAGCAAAGTTCCACCCAAAAGTGGAACCTCTCCTTTTTAGGCGTCCTAATTCACTGACATGCCACATTTGGCATGTCATTTTTTGCGGGGGGAGTGGGTACCTAGTTTTGACAGGTACCCAGCTCTCACTTCTGGTCGCTCCGCCTAGAGTGCAACTCCTTCTCTCCCCCCTCCCTGCAATCTTCTGGAACATGTCACAGGTCCCAGAAAATCTCTTGGCCATTCAGGACAGCACAGCTTGACTCGCACATGTGCAGTGCACACCCAGCTGTGGAGCCGCAAGCTGTCACAGCCGGGTGCCCATACTAGTGATGCCGGCGCAGAGGAGAGGCGAGGGAGAGAACCAAGGCTCCGGACGGCCACATCGCTGGACCATGGGACAGGTGAGTTTGTGTTTATTAAAAGCCAGCAGCTACACTTTTTGTAAAACGACTGGAACTTCGCTTTAAGTAGTGGAGGCAGATGCATTATTTTTGGAGAAAAAAATAAGAATATTGTTTAGTGTCACTTTATTTTGTTAGTCAAGTCCATCTAAATCTGCTAGTCCATCTCACACTACCATCTTCTCAGTCTGACAATGTAAAGCATACCTCCCAAATTTTTGAGATGGGAACGCCCCCTTAACCACTTCGCATCCGGCCGTAGCCGAATGACGGCCACAGCGCGGATGCCAAATCCCGGAGGCCGTCATATGACGGCCTCCCCTTTCCTCGTTCCCTGTGCGCGCTCACGAGCGCGCAGCAGGGAAATTCTGTGTTGGCCGTGTCCCTCGGACACGGCCAATCACAGATCGCTGTAAACGGCCAATAACAGCGGCCGTTTACAGTGCGATCGCCCTGGCCAATGAGAGATGATCTCATATGTAAACATATGAGATCATCTCTCAGCGCCGCTCCTCCTCCTCACACAGAGACAGCGTGTGAGGAGGGGGAGATGAACGGCTGCAGCGCCGTAAGTGTTTTAAAAAATAAATAAATAAAATGCCATCTGTGCCCACTGCCACCACTGCAATCTGTCCCCAATGTCATCTGTGCCCAATGACATCCCCAGTGCCATCTGCCAGTGCCATCCCCAGTGCCATCTGCCAGTGCCATCTGCCATCCCCAGTGCCATCCCCAGTGCCATCTGCCAGTGCCATCCCCAGTGCCATCCCCAGTGCCATCCCCAGTGCCATCTGCCAGTGCCATCCCCAGTGCCATCTGTAGTCAGTGCCATCTGTAGTCAGTGCCATCTGTCATCAGTGCCATCTGTCATCAGTGCCACATATTAGTGCCATCTGTCATCAGTGCCACCTGTCAGTGTCACGTGCCATCTGTTATCAGTGTCACCTGTCATCAATGCCACGTATCAGTGCCATCTGTCATCAGTGTCATGTGTCATCAGTGCCACGTATTAGTGCCGTCTGTCATCAGTGCCACGTATTAGTGCCATCTCGCATCAGTGCCACATATTAGTGCCACGTGATATCAGTGCCATGTATGAGTGCCATCTCTCAGTGCCACATATTAGTGCCATCTGTCATCAGTGTCACGTGTCATCAGTGCCCCGTATTAGTACCATCTGTCATCAGTGCCACGTCAGTGTCACGTGTCATCAGTGCCACGTCAGTGTCACGTGTCATCAGTGCCACGTCAGTGTCACGTGTCATTGTCCTGGTGCTCCAGGGCCTTCAAAAGTGTAATAGGTAGTCAACAATTTAGATGTGTAATTTATGCTCCTAGAACATGTGATGGCGCTCCCTGCATGTTGGGCCTCTCTATGTGGCCAGGCTGTGGAAAAGTCCCACATATGTGGTATCGTAATAATCAGGAGGAGTAGCAGAATTTATTTTTGGGTGTCATTTGTGGTAAACACATGCCATGTGAGAGAAATAACCTATTAAAATGACAATTTTGTAGAAAAAAAATAAAAAATAAAAAAATAATTTATATTGCAAAGAATTGTGGGAAAAAATGACAACATCAAAAAGCTCACCATGCCTCTTACTAAATACCCTGGAATGTCTACTTTCAAAAAAGGGGTCATTTGGGGGGTATTTGTACTTTCCTGGCTTGTTCGGGTCACAAGAAATGAGATCGGCCACCAGTACATCAGATGTGATCAATTTTGTATAATTCGCACCACAGATTGTAGACTCTGTAACTTTCACAAAGACCAAATAATTTCCACTAATTTGGGTTATTTTTACCAAAGATATGTGGCAGTATAAATTGTGGCCAAAATTTATGAAGAAAAATTAATAATTTCCTAAATTGTATCACAGAAACAAAGAAAAATGCTTTTTTTTTCAAAATTTTCGGTCTTTTTTCAATTATAGCGCAAAAAATAAAAAACCCAGAGGTGATCAAATACCACCAAAAGAAAGCTCTATTTGTGGGAAAAAAAGGACAAAAAATTCATTTGGGTACAGTGTTGCATGACTGAGTAATTGTCAGTCAAAGCGTGAGAGCACCGAAAGCTAAAAATTGGTCTGGATGGGAGGGGGGTGTTGGTGCCTGGTAGGCAAGTGGTTAAGGAAGAATTGTACAAATAAACAAGATTGGTTAAACCCACTAGTGTTTTTTTTTACCTACTATTCCTTTATATTGGCTTTTGGAATTTACAAATGCAGCAATTTAGAAATCAGATGAAAGGTTTAGGGCTGGAAAACACTTTTTGATAGATAAAAAGTGCATTTTATATTCAACTCTATAGATCAGACCAAAATGAGGGACAAATGAGGGGGAATGAGGGACAGAGGGATATTCCTCTAAATCAGGGACGGTTGGGAGCAATGTGTAAAGTGTCTCCACTGCTCCTCCATCCAGAGTGAAGACACCCTAAAACAGTAAGTGCGTCACTGGCCAAATCACCAGGTGAAAATTAAGGAAAAAAAACCTAATAAAAAGAAAATTAGTGCAGCCATCAAATGTAAAGATTGTAAACTGCAATATATTATATTTTAGGGTTAACAACACATAGGCAGAGGGCTGGCATGACTGTGTTAATATTGCAGTCAGTGGTGTTTGCAGTTTATTATTTGTAAAAGGGTTGGGTGTTGGCTGGAAGTTAATGCAGGGAGGGGTTTTGATACAAGTAACTGTGACTCTGCCCTCCCCTAGTCAGCAGAGTGCCAGAAAAGTTCCCTGGGAAGGTAGGCTATCCCCTGAGCTCCTGTAACTTGCTATAATGGCGGCCGTGGAGGATTGAATCACCCGCCTGTGGGCTGAGGGGGCCATGAGGGGTACACTGTGGCTTGAACAGTCCTTAGGAAGCCTGTTAGAATGGCCGGCGGCACCTGCGGTTTGCGGGGGGAGGCGGGGGGGATGCGCACACGGAGGGACTGTCGCTGATTTGGACATGCAGCACGGCGTGCAGCAAGGACGGCTGTTTTACCCTCGACAGCCAGGGGCATGTCTCCTGGTGGGCTGTCTGGAGAGGAGGACCTGGGGTCCGGGCACAGGTCGGAGGGTGAGCTGTCGATCCCGTGCAGCCCGGTGAGTACACTTTATTTACTAATGGCAGGGGGGGTCCGCTGGGGTAGTAGTGAGTGTAGTGGCGAATGCTGGGTTAGAGAGCGGACAGAGGGTGAGTGCGGAAGTGCCTGTAGAGACGGGCCCGGGTACAGAGGGGGCTGTCCGGGTGGAGAGTAGTCTGTTGGGGTTCCTGGCAGGCATCAAGGAACTGGTGGGCAGGTTCGAGAAGCAGGAAAGGTCCGCTGCCAGTCCAGCAGCTGCTTGGGTCCCCGCGGCCGAAGGTAAAGGACATGTCCCGGGAGACGCAAGGGGAGTGGAGTAGCTCAACTGGGACAGCTGCAGCGGCAGTGAAAGGTTTGGTGGGGCAGGAATTGCAAGCACCACCTAAGCCTTCAGGTACAGCTGAGCCTGTGAGTAGGCAGGACATTGTTCGTTTAGCAGACTCATCAAAGTGCGAGGTGTACGTCTGTTTTGAGGGGCCGCTAGGGGCTCATCTAAAGCCAGAAGTTCGGGAAAAAATTTGGAAGGGTGAGTATGTGGAGATATTTTCTTTACTCTCTTTAGAAAAATGTAACCTTGATAGGGTCAAGCAGGATGACACCAAGAAGGATGACAAAGAAAAAAGGAGGTATAGGTTGATACCCAGGACGTTTGCAAATTGGTTGCAAACATTTGCCATCATGGCAAGTGTAATTGGGGAGAAGAATGCTGAACATTGTTCGGCCCTCTTTTGCTACATGGATTCCGTAGGGGAGGCTTATCGAGTCTACGTGGGCACCGCCTGGCTGCGGTATGACGAGCAGTTCCGCCAGAGAAGAGCTGTTCGTCCGTCGCTGAGGTGGGGCCACATGGATATCAGCTTGTGGATGCGTCTCATGACGTCTGCGAGGGCCCCGGGCCAGTTTTTTCGGGAAGGGGGCGGTGGATCTTCTGTCCTTGGACAATCGGCCAATAAGAAAAAGGGGACGTGTTGGCAGTACAACGAGGGATCTTGTAAATCCGGGGGATCTTGTAAGTTCAAACATGAGTGTTTCGGTTGTGGTGGAACACACCCTCTCTCCCGTTGTTTCAAAAAAGGAAAGGGTAAGTACGGAGATGCTGCGCACAAGAGGGAGGACGCCGGTGATGGTGGAAAGGATGCGGCCGTTTCTCGGTAGGTATCTGGATGGGAACGCGGCTCGCCTACTAGAAAGGGGTTTTACGGAAGGCTTCAGGATACCGGGGTCATTGGAGGTAGTTCCTCCTATACCTCGGAATCTTAAGTCGGCCTTGCTACATTCTGATGTAGTTTCTGTGAAACTACGTAAGGAAGTAGAGCTGGGGCGCATGGGGGGACAATTTGCGGTCGCCCCGCTGTACGATTTGGTGGTTTCTCCGTTGGGCGTAGTACCAGAGAAGGAACCAAATAAATACAGGCTGATTCATCACCTGTCTTTCCCAAAAGGGGGGTCAGTTAACGATGCCATCAGTCCGGAGAAGTGTGCTGTAAGCTACACGTCCTTTGATGCAGCTGTAAGATGGGTACGTCGTTATGGGCAGGGGGCGTTGATGGTAAAGACTGACATAGAGTCAGCGCTTCGACTGCTCCCTGTTCATCCGGAAAGTTTTCATCTGTTGAGATGTCATTGGGACAACAAATTTTACGTTGCTCGATGCCTTCCCATGGGCTGCGCCATATCGTGCGCCCTATTTGAGACGTTAAGCTTGTTCGTCGAATGGGTGGTTAGAGATGTGGCAGTAGTAAACTCGGTTATCCATTATTTGGACGACTTCCTCTGCATGGGACCGCCTGACTCCAGGGTCTGTGGAGTACTGCTGGAAATGTTGGAACACATCGCTGAGCATTTTGGTATTCCTCTGGCACCGGATAAGACTGAGGGACCCAGGAAGGTGATTACGTTCCTGGGGATAGTGTTGGACTCTGAGAAAATGGAATGCAGGTTACCAGAGGACAAATTGGAGGACCTCAAAAAAGGGATACAGGACGTGCTTGGTAAACCCAAGGTTCAGCTGAGGGTTCTTCAATCATTATTGGGGAAACTCAACTTTGCCTGTAGGATATTGCCAATGGGTAGGGTTTTCTGCCGACGGCTGTCGGCAGGGATTGTGTCGCCCAAGCATTTTGTGCGGCTGCTCAAGGTCCATAGGGAGGATTTACGGATTTGGCATCACTTCCTGGAATCGTTTAATGGAAGGGCACTGTGGATAGGGGGTCCAGTTAGCAATTTTGATTTGGAATTGTTCACGGATGCAGCTGGGGCTTCGGGGTTTGGAGCTTTCTTTCAGGGACAATGGAGCGCGGGCCCGTGGCCACAGTCCTTGTCACATACCTTACAGCGGAGTCCGAAATGACAAGGGCGGCCTCTTGCACGGTCCCGGTCCTAGCACCCCTGGAGGTGGAGACAGGAACTGCTAGGGCAGTGGAAGGGTGCAGGTGCCTGTAGGCAGGTAGATAGCAGGTCAGGAACAAGCAGGAGTTGGCAACGGGCTGGCAGCGAAGTACGGAATCAGGAGACAAAGCCAAAGTCAGAGGTTCAAGCCGGGGTCGGTGCAGGTAAACAAGGCAGACAAGGTTGCAGTGGTGATCCAAGAGAGTAGTCAGGAAAAGCCGGGTGTTCAAGATCAGGGGAAATCAGACAAGGCAACAGCAAGGTATCCAGGAACAAGCTGAGACAATCCAGCACGTTTAAATAGGGCGCTGTGCGCCGTGATTCGCCGGCGTGCGCGCATGCGCACAAAAACATGCACAGTGCGCATGTCCATTCCACAAAAATGTACCGATGCGCACATCTGTGCGCCGATGCACACATCTGTGCCCCAATGCGCACATCTATACATATGAGCCGATGCGCACATATGTTAGCAATAAGGTGCGCAAATGCGCATATTGGATCCGGGATTCACCTGCTTGGTGCAGAGGTTCCCTGACAGTCCTGGATATCTGCAGGTTTCACAAAGAACTTGGTGCTGCTGGAATTGTTTCTGGTGGTTTTGGAAGTGGAACTATGGGGGGCATCTTTTAGGGACCAGAAGGTGTGTTTTCATGGCGATAACATGGGGTGGTGCAGGTAATCAATAGAGTATCTGCGTCATCCCCTCCGGGGATAAAGCTGCTGCAACATTTGCTGTTGCGCTGCCTGCAATTGAACGTGTTTATTCATGCAGTTCATTTGCCAGGTGTCGAGAATGTGATTGCTGATGCATTATCTCGCTTTCAGTGGGACAGGTTCCGAGAGTTGACACCGGCAGTTCCTTGTCCTGACTGGCTGTGGAGGATTGCATTGGACGAATCTCTGGATGGATCAGGAAGTCTGTGAGCGAGTCTACGTGGACAGAATATGGTAAAGTATGGCAGGAGTGGTGGTCCTTCGCCCAAGGGATAGGGGAGGACACGCAAGGTCCGGAGGTCAAGTGGTTAGTGCTTTTTTTTTCTAGCTAGGAATATGGAGGATGGGGCTTCTGGCCCTGCCCTCAGTAAAAAGGCATTTTTATTTAAATGGCAGGAGCTGCCAGATTTTACAAAAGATTTCTGGGTCCGTCAAGCCCTGAAGGGTTACTGGAGGATGGGGAAGAAGAAAGATGCCAGGCGTCCGGTGTCGTTCCAGATACTTGGGGGTTTGTTGGAGAATTTGGTTGGGGTATGCTCTTCAGATTATGAAGTTGACCTGTTCAGGGTATCGTTTTTGTTGGCCTTTTTTGGGGCCTTTAGGATAGGGGAATTAGTTAGTCCATCTAAAAAATCACCAGGGTGGAATTAGATTCCAGGATGTGCATTGTATAGAAGACGGGGTATCCATACTGCTGAAGAAATCCAAAACGGATCAGTTGGGTAGAGGCAAGATGGTGCATGTTTATTCATTACAGGGATCTCCTTTGTGCCCGGTGAGGGGCGTCAAGGAATTTTTAAGTCGGCGCCCAGAAGTATTGGGCTCCTTCTTGGTACACGAGGATGGCTCCCCCCTTTCTCGTTTCCAATTTTGTGCGGTGTTTAGAAAGTGTTTGAAAGTTTTAGGTTTAAAGGATAAGGCTTTTTCTTCTCACTCATTTAGAATAGGGGCGGCAACGGAAGCAGCCAGATGTGGGTTGGATGACGAAGCTGTCAAGCGCATTGGGCGCTGGGAGTCGGGCAGATTTTGGTTATATGCTTGCCCGCAGCTCTTATAGCACAGAGATAACAGGGTCTGTTCTGGGGGGAGGGGGTGTTTTTGGTTTGTTAGAATGACAGTGTGAGTTGTTGTGGTCATTACGGTGTGGCTTGTGTTCTTCTATTTCAGGTGCGGAACCGTGCCTGATTTGGATTATGGGCCACTCATATGTGTGCTAGGGGCGAGAAGGGCAGATGTCAGACCGAAAGGGCGGCAGTTGGGCTTTCACAGACGGGAGGCCTGTGTCCGTTGGTTGGGGTTCCCCGGGATGTTGTGGAGCAGGATGGTCTCTGAGGTATATTGATTTGCCAGGAGGGACAAACCACCCAACGTTCTAATCTTACATCAGGGTGTCAATGATCTAGGGGCCAGGTCAATGATGGACATTACATGGGACATGAAGGCTGACTTGCTTCGGTTATGCATGTCCTTTCCGGGCACTATCATTGTCTGGTCTGACATGGTGGCTCGCACATCGTGGAGGATGGACAGATCAGTGGAGGGGGTCAATCGGGCCAGGAGAAAGATCAACAGAGCCATTAGCAAGTTCGTGGTGGACAATGGGGGGATAGGAGTGAGGCACATGGAGTTGAAGGAGGAGACTTGGTGTTATTTAAAAGGGGATGGCGTCCATCTTAATGATGTGGGCACAGATCTCTGGACCCTGGGGATCCAGGATGGTGCACAGAGAGCATTCAGGGTGTGGAGGGGCTCCCAAGGGTAAAGGGGTTTCCCTTAGTCGCTGTGGCTGGTGTTTGGTCTTTGCGGGTGAAGGAAAAGAGGTTGGAATGCAAAGTTAGGATCTGGAAGTGGTATGGGTCCTGATGGTTGTAACCTAGTTACCCAATTTCCAGCTAACCTTAGTTATGGGGGCACTGAGGCAGGTGGGCGTCTTTGAATCAGCATGTTGGCTTGAGGCCCAATAACCCACGTCAAAGGAAAAGAGGTTGGAATGCAGAGTGAGGATCTGGCGGTGGTATGGGTCTTGAGGGTGGTAACCTAGTTAACTAAGGTTAGCTGGAAATTGGGTATGGGGGCACTGCGGCAGGTGGGTGTCTTTGAGTCAGCATGTCGGCTTGAGGCCTAATAACCCATGTCAGAGGGACCGCAGTGTCTATTTTGGTTAACAGATGGTTTCTGATTGGTGGACCGCAAAGACCAACACTAGGAGGAGCTGATATTTGTCAAAAATGTTGGATGTTATTTGGTTACGTTATTTGTTTATGTTATTTAAAAGAGTTATTTATTTTTGATATTTATACAGTTTTGTTAATAAAAGTTAATGGCTGCTACGGCCTATTCTACTCCAGAAGTTGTATGGGTTTTTTTTTTTATAGATAATGATAAGGGGTATAGTTATAGGTTGTAGCACTATGCATATATGTTGTACATTAGTCATGCAGTTTTAAGGTTTACATCTATTTTATTACAGTAAATAACATATCTTGCATGGAGAACATTTTCTAAAAATAATTAGAATGGCAGAATAGGTAACACTTCTTTTCAGGAGTGCTTGTTACACATAACAATAACATTTCAATAACCAAAAACATAATCATAACAAATATGAAAAGAACACACAGTTCCTACAATACAGTACATATAAACATAACATGAAATTGTCCTGAAGGATTGGCCAAAATGAAAGTAGATTTAAACGTCAGCCCAACAGATACATGTTAGGGCAGAACCTGGGGACCTGAATCATCAAAAACTTTCTAAAATCCCAGGTAGAGGAACAGGTAGTGACATTTCATCTCTTAAAGGCTAAGTTCAACTTTGTTCACCTTTTTATTTTTTTTTCTAAATTCCAGCTCCCCTATGTATCAATATGGCATGAATTTACTTATTTTGCATAAAATAAAACAGTTTTCCATTAATTCTACATACGCTTATCTCACCGTCTTCATAGCTGTTTAACCACTTCAGCCCCAGAAGGATTTCCCCACTTCATGACCAGGCCATTTTTTGCGATACGGCACTGCGTCGATTTACCTGACAATTGCATGGTCGTGCAATGTTGTACCCAAACAAAATTGATGTCCTTTTTTCCCACAAGTAGAGCTTTCTTTTGGTGGTATTTGATCATCTCTGCGGTTTTATTTTTTGCGCTATAAACAAAAAAGTGCGGCCATTTTACTTTCTGCTATAAAAAAAGTTAAATTTTATTTAAAAAAAAAAAAAAAAAAAACTAAATGTATTCATCAGTTTAGGCCGATATGTATTCTGCTACATATTTTTGGTAGAAAAAATCCCAATAAGCGTATATAGATTGGTTTGCGCAAAAGTTATCGTGTCTACAAAATAGGGGATAGATTTATGGCATTTTTATTTTTTATTTGTTTTTTACTAGTAATGTCGGCGGACTGACATTTTTGACACGTTTCTGGGGACCAGTGACATTATTACAATATGCTTTCAAGTTAACTTTTAAAATAAATAAAAAGATGCTGCCATTGCTGAACTTTCAAAAAATTCTATTGGTTTTAAAGTGGTTGTAAACCCTCTGGGACCACTTTAACCTACAGGTAAGCCTAGATTAAGGCTTACCTGTAGGTGCAAGAAATGTCTCCTTGACCTACACGGTTAAGGAGATATTTTACAAAAAACAGGCACCGAGCATGCCGTTAGTGGAGGCTAACATGCCGTCACTGACGGGTCCCGCGCGCATGCGCCGGAGTGATGTCATCGCTGCTCCGGCCAGTCACAGTGCCGGAGCAGCGATACCCGGAAGGAAGATGGGCGCTTCGTGGAGAAGAGGACAGCAGTGACATCGCAGGCTCCTGTGTCAGGTAAGTGACACATAATGGGCTACTATGTGATGCCCAGTAGCCCATTATGCTTTACCTTTGCAGGGAAACGTAGAGGAAGTAAACCCATCAGGGTTTACTTCCTCTTTAACACTTTTTGAAGAAACTTAAAACTCTTTATGTGCACCTATTCATTTTTAACTAAAAGCATTGGAGCAATCGGATCAATACAACAGTCAAACAAATAACATTTGTAGTGTAAGTCATCAATAGGGATGAGCTTTATGTTCGGGTCGAACATTGGCTGTTCGCCCGTTCGCCGAATAGCAAACAATTCGGGGTGTTTGCGGCAAATTCGAAAGCCGCGGAACATTCTTTAAAAGTCTATGGGAGAAATCAAAATTTCATTAATTTGAAAGGTTAATATGCATGGTATTGTCATAAAAAGTGTTTGGGGACATGGGTCCTGTCCCAGGGGACATGTATCAATGCAAAAGAAAGTTTTATCAAAATGACCGTTTTTTTCGGGAGCAGTGATTTTAATAATGCTTAAAGTGAAACAATAAAAGTGCAAATATTCCTTTAAATTTCGTACCTGAGGGGTGTCTATAGTATGCCTGTAAAGTGGTGCATGTTTCCCGTGTTTAGAAGAGTCCGAGAGCAAAATTACATTTCTAAAGTAAAAAAAGTCATTTAAAACTACTCGCGGCTATAATTGTCGGGTCTCAGCAATACAGATAAAAGTAATTGAAAAAAACAGCATGGGATTCCCCCACAGTCCATTACCAGGCCCTTTGTGTCTGGTATGAATATTAAGGGGAACCCCGTGCTAAAATAAAAAATAAATGACGTGGGGGGGTCCCCCTTATAATCCATACCAGACCCTTAGCCGCGCATGCAACCTGGCAGGCCACAGGAAAAGAGGGAGGACAAGAGAGCGCCCCCCTCCTGAACCATACCAGGCCACGTGCCCTCAACATGGGGAGGGTGATTTGGGGTAGCGGCCCCCCAAAGCACCTTGCCCCCATGTTGATGGGGACAAGGGCCTCGTGCCCACAACCCTTGCCCGATGGTTGTGGGGGTCTGCGGGAGGGGGGCTTATCGGAATCTAGAAGCCCCCTTTAACAAGGGGACCCCCAGATCCCAGCCCCCCGCCTGTGTGAAATGGTAAAGTAATGTACCCCTACCATTTCACAAAAAAAGTGTGAAAAGGGTAAAAATTAAAATACACGCCTTGGGACAAGTCCTTTATTAAAAAATAAAAAAATGAAAGTGTCCCACAAAGTCCATTCATCGTCTTCTTCTCTCGCTTCGAAAAAAAATAAAAGCTCCACGCCGCCACCGATCTGCCTCCATGGGAGGCACCCGCCATAATGACCGGCCTCTCAGGTGACAGCTCTTTTATAACTGAGGGCGGGGCCCCACGATAGGGTCGCCGGGTGACCCGCCGCCCTCTGACGTATGGGGACATCCCTATGGCTACAGGAAAGCCATAGGGATGTCCCGGTGCGTCAGAGGGCAGCGGGTCACCCGGCGACGCTATCGTGTGGCCCCGCCCTCAGTTATAAAAGAGCCGTCAACTGAGAGGCCGGTCATTACGTCGGGTGCCTCCCATGGAGGTAGGTTGTGGTGTTTTTTTTTGTTTTTTCGGTCCGTCGGCGGAGCAGGAGAAGAAGACAGCTTTGTGGGACACTTATTTTTTATTTTTTAATAAAGGACTTGTCCCAAGGCATGTATTGTCGTTTTTACCATGTTCACACTTTTTTCGTGAAATGGTAGGGGTACATTTGTACCCCGTTACCATTTCACACAGGGGGGAGGCCAGGATCTGGGGGTCCCCTTTTTAAAGGGGGCTTTCAGATTCCAATAAGCCCCCCCCCCTCAGACCCCCACAACCATCGGGCAAGGGTTGTGGGAATGAGGCCCTTGGTCCCATCAGGAGGGGGGCGCTCTCTCGTCCCACCCTCTTTTTCTGCGGCCTGCCAGGTTGTGTGCTCTGGAATAGATTTTTGGGGAGACCCCCACGCCAATTAGTTTAATACATTTTGGTGTGGGATTCCCATTAATATCCATACCAGTCCTGAAGGGCCTGGTATGGAATTTAGGGGGACCCCCATGCAATTTTTTTTTTTACATTTGGGTTCGGGGTTCTCCTTTATATTCATACCAGACCCGACAATTCATTAAAGCCGCGAGTACTTTTAAATTACTTTTTTTCCTTTAGAAATTAAATTTTGCTCTCGGACTGTTATAAACACGGGAAACATGCGCCACTTTACAGGCATACTATAGACACCCCCCAGGTACGAAATTTAAAGGAATATTTCTCTTTTATTGTTTCACTTTAACCAGTTCAATACCCGCCCATAGTCATATGACGCCCACAAGGTGGATCTACCATCCTGGGTGGGCGTCATATGACGTCCTCGGGTTCCCGGCCGCCTGGGGGGCGCGCGCGCGCGCGCCCGCGGCATCGCTCGGGACCCGGTGCGAGTGCCCGGCGGCCGCGATGTCCGCCGGGCACCCGCGATTGCCCGTTAAAACAACGGGACCGGGCGGGACCGTGGAGCTGTGTGTGTAAACACACAGCTCCACGTCCTGTCAGCGGGGAGGAGACCGATCATGTGATCCCAGTACAGAGGATCACATGATCGGTCTCCTCCCCTTAAGTCCCCTCCCCCTACAGTTAGAATCACTCCTATTAGGGACACACATTAACCCCTCCAGCGCCCTCTAGTGTTAACCCCTTCCCTGACAGTCACATTTACACAGTAATCATTGCAATTTTATAGCAACGATCGCTGTGTAAATGTGAATGGTTCCAAAAATGTGTCAAAAGTGTCCGAAGTGTCCGCCGCAATGTCGCAGTCACGAAAAAAAAATCGCAAATCGCCGCCATTACTAGTAAAAAAAAAAAAAAATAAATTCAATAAATCTATCCCCTATTTTGTAGACGCTATAACTTTTGCGCAAACCGATCGATATACGCTTATTGCGATTTTTTTTACCAAAAATATGTAGAAGAATACGTATCGGCCTAAACTGAGGAAAAAAATTGTTTTTTTTTTAAAAAAATGGGATATTTATTATAGCAAAAAGTAAAAAATATTGTGTTTTTTTTTCAAAATTGTCGCTCTTCTTTTGTTTATAGCGCAAAAAATAAAAACCGCAGGGGCGATCAAATACCACCAAAAGAAAGCTCTATTTGTGGGAAAAAAAGGACGTCAATTTTGTTTGGGTGTAACGTCGCACGACCGCGCAATTGTTAGTTAAAGCGACGCAGTGCCGAATCGCAAAAAGTGCTCTGGTAAGGAAGGGTGTTTAACCACTTCAATACCAGACACTTAGACACCTTCCCGCCCAAGCCAATTTTCAGCTTTCAGCGATGTCGCAATTTGAATGACAATTGCGCGGTCATGCTACACTGTACCCAAACAAATTTTTTATCATTTTGTTCCAACAAATAGAGCTTTCTTTTGGTGGTATTTGATCACCTCTGCGATTTTTATTTTTTGCGCAACAAACAAAAAAAGACCGAAAATTTTGCAAAAAAACAAGTTTTTCTTTGTCACTGTTAATTTTTTTTGTAAATAAGTGCGTTTTCTTCTTCAATGACGGGCACTGATAAGGCGGCACTAATGGGCACTGATAAGGCGGCACTGATGGGCACCGATGAGGTGGCACCAATTAGGGGGCACCGATGAGGTGGCACTGATGATGGGCACTGATAGGCGGCACTGATGGGCACTGATAGGTGGCACTGATGGGCATTGATAGGTGGCACTGGTATGCGGCACTGATGGGCACTCAGGTGGCACTGATGGGCACTCATAGGCGGCACTGACGGGTACTTATGGGTGGCACTGATGCACACATATAGGTGGCACTGATAGGTGGCATGGATGGGCACTGATAGGTGGCATGCATGGGCACTGATAGGTGGCATGGATGGGCACTGATAGGTGGGCATGGGTGGGCACGGATGGGCACTGATAGGTGGCACTGATGGACGCTGATGAGTGGCACTGATAACACTTATGGGTGGCATTGCTGGGAATCCTTTTTTTTTTACTTTTTTTTTATTAATATGATGTGCCAATCAGTGCCCATCTGTGGGCACTGATTGGCATATTTTTGATTTTTTTTTTAACATGTGGATGGCCATGGGGGATGTACCTGGCCATCCACATGCTGGGGGCTTCCCTGGTGGTCCTGGGGGCTTCCCTGGTGGTCCTGGGGCTTCCCTAGTGGTCTAGTGTGGGCATCTGAGGGGGGGCTGCGCTGATAAACAATCAGCGCATACCCCCCCTGTCAGGAGAGCCGCCGATCGGCTCCCCTCTACTCGCGTCTGTCAGACGCGAGTGAGGAAAAGCCGATCAACGGCTCTTCCTGTGTACATCGTGATCAGCCGTGATTGGACACGGCTGATCACGTGGTAAAGAGCCTCCGCCGGAGGCTCTTTACCGAGATCAGTGTAGCGGTGTGTCAGACTGACACACCGCTCCACCGATCGCCGCGATGCGCGCCCCCACGGGCGCGCGGCGGCTGTTATCCTGAAGGACGTCATATGACGCCCAGTCAGGATAACGAAGCCACTTCCCGGACGTCAATTTACTATTGACCGGGCGGGAAGTGGTTAAAAGCCCTGTATTGAAGCGGTTAAGCATTATTAAAATCACTGCTCCCGAAAAAAATGCATTTTTTAAAACTTTTTTTTTTTGCATTTATACATGTCCCCTGGGGCAGAACCCAGGTCCCCAAACACTTTTTAGGACAACAACTTGCATATAAGCCTTTAAAATTAGAACTTTAGATTTTTCATGTTCATATCCTATAGTTTTTAACGGTGTAAATTTTGTTCTGCTGCGAACACTGAACTGGGGGGGGGGGGGGGGGGCTGGGTTCGGCTCATCCCTAGTCATCAATGGTGGCTTCCAAGGTTTACCACTGGGGCCTATGTGCATATGTGCTCTGCTTTTAATACACTTGTGTTAATGCACACTGCATTACGGCAGAAAATTCATTTGAATGTGCTGTACACAACATAAAAGGTGCAGACGTTATTTTTAGGTGCTTTGGTGTAATTGGATGTCATTGACATTTACCAAGATATACCAATTATTATGATTGGATATAGAGAAGAGATAAAGGGGTGCTCCACTTCCACTAAATGGAGAATGTCTCCACTGGTGCCCTGGTTTCTTTCAGTGGGTTTCTAGGCCAGAACAATATCCCAACAAAAGCTGTGAAGTTCTGAGTCATGGAGCAGTGTTGGTGCTTCTTTGTAGGGGACATTGAGGTCGGGTGTAGATGGATTCATCTGTCCAGCCCGTTTCACACATATGAATGGGGTAAAATCTCCAGTAACTGCTCACCCGCTGTTTCCCTTCTCCTCTTGGGGAGCGCTTGTGAACATTAAGCTATTGGGGTCAGTTTACCTTCATCCACCTACTTTAAATTGGGCAATTAAAGGGCACCTCTAGGCAAAGCCCTAGAGCAGTGGTCAACCCTGTCCTCAGGGCCCACTAATAGGCCAGGTTTTATATATTACCTTGGGGAGATGCAGACTAGAATACTGCAATCACTGAGCAGCAAATTATATCACCTGTGATGTATTTCAGTTATCTTGCAAACCTGGTCTGTTAGTGGGCCCTAAGAACAGGGTTGATGACCACTGTCCTACAGTTTAACCCCTTTCTATTCTATCCAACATGTAAAAAAAAAAAAAAAGGGTTTTAACTATACATCCCCTTTAAGCCCCACCTCCAATTTTCACAAGCTCCACTTCAGTTTGATGCTGTTTCACTGCAATTTTAGTCCTGCATGAGCTTTATACATCACATATGTCTCTATGTTGTAATCCCTGTCCTCTGCCTGGTCTAACAATGTGCTCACCCCTCTCTTATGTTTCTACAGGTCTTGCAAAAAATTTATTATTTCAGCATGGTTGACTATTTCATGCCTTGGAGTAATAGTATACGAGATTGCGTTTGACAAGCATCCCTTCATCACCAGTAAGGACAACTGGGAACAAATAAAGAAGAAAATAATTGAAATGGAGCCTGATTGTGAGGAGGATATGGACCCTGACCTCCATAACCTCTTAGTTAGGGTTAAGTTACAGAGAGCCTTAGCGTTATTGTTAAGATATTGTTTTTGGTCATGAAGTGTCTCATTATATTTCATTCTCATATATTTCATTCTTCATTACAGCTTGTGTGGAAAGACCGAGAGGGCAGAAACCATCTAGTCAGTGACATCAGGAGCTATCCATTCTTCAAGATCATCGACTGGGCAGAGTTAGAAGGAAGAAAGTCACGCATGCCATCTAAATCCGAACCAGTAAGTATACGGTCCAAACACATTAGAGGGGAGGGAGATTTTCAGCAACAGGCTCTTCACCATCTAAGACAGGGGTGCCCAACCTTTTGACGAGCGAGGGCCACTTAAGCGACTTGGTAACCGGTCGCGGGCCACAATGAGCGGAGCGGGTGGATGGGATGTCCGTGACTGTTTTTTTAGCGGATTGGATTGGAGGTAGGACGCAAGTCGGTTTATGTCTGCCACTACTTAGATGTGAATGGAGGGTCCAATTGGTCGGACTGTCAGACTGACCGTGTGAAAGGGGCCCAAGGCTGCTTTCACACTGATGCGCTGCGGTTAACCCGCACCGCGGGTGAAACGCAGTGTACCTTTGGCTTTCCTGCACTTTGCAATAGACTTCTATTATATTCTGCAGGTTTGGTGCACTTTCCAAAAGCTCACCAAACTCTCAGGAAATAACAGAAGTCTATGCAGGTAACCCGCAGGTAAACTGCTCTGCACCTGCGGATCAGTTTGAAAGCAGCCCAGTAACCACTGCAGAACAGATATGCCCATAAATACACTGTGATTTTAGTAATAAACTGACCTTTAATAACAGTATTCTATTCCATCCCAGAGCAGGAGGTCGCGGGCCACATCAGAGGGCTCCGCGGGCCACATGTGGCCCCCCGGGCCACTGGTTGGGCACCCTTGATCTAAGACATTTGTTTTAACCACTTGACCACTGGGCACTTAAACACCCTTAATAACCAGACCAATTTTCAGCTTTTGGTGCTCTCACACTTTGAATGACAATTACTCAGTCATACAACACTGTACCCATATGAAATTTTTGTCCTTTTTTTCACACAAATAGAGCTTTCTTTTGGTGGTATTTAATCACCTCTGGGTTTTTGTTTTTTTTGCGCTATAAAAGAAAAAAGACTAAAAATTAGTTTCGGTTATAAAATTTAGCAAATTTGTAATTTTTCTTGATAAATTTTGGCCAAAATGTATACTGCTACATATCTTTGGTAAAAATAAGTACAAATTGGGGTATATTATTTGGTCTTTGTGAAAGTTTTAGAGTCCACAAGGTATGGTGCCAATATCTGAAAATGGATTACACCTGAAGTACTGACGGCCTATCTCATTTCTTGAGTCCCTAACATGCCAGGAAAGTACAAATACCCCCCAAATGACCCCTTTTTGGAAAGAAGGCATTCCAAGGTATTTAGAAAAAGGCATGGTGAGTTTTTTGAAGTTGTAATTTTTTCCCACAATTCTTTGCAATATCAAGATTTTTTTTTTCACAAAATTGTCATATTAGCAGGTTATTTCTCACACACAGCATATGCATAGCACAAATTACAGCCCAAAACACATTCTGCTATTACTCCCGAGTATGGCGATACCACGTGTGAGACTTTTACACAGTGTGGCCACATACAGAGGCCCAACATGCAGGGAGCACCATCAGGTGTTCTGGAGCACCCAGGACAATTCTGACATTTCTCTCCTACATGTAAAAATCATCATTTATTCTCTAGAAAATTACATAGAACCTCAAAACATTATATATGTTTTTTTAGCAAAGACCCTAGAAAATACAATGACGGTCGTTGCAACTTTTTATTTAGCACGGTACTTGCGCAGCAATTTTTCGAACGCGTTTTTTTTTGGAAAAAAAATGTTTTGTGCTTTACAAAAAACAAAACCGTAAATTTAGCCCAATGTTTTTGTATAATGTGAAAGATGAAGTTACGCCGAGTAAATAGATACCTAACATGTCACGCTTCAAAATTGCACACGCTCGTGGAATGGCGCCAAACTTCGCTACTTAAAAATCCCAATAGGCGACGCTTTTACATTTTTTTTTTTTTATTGTTCATTTTACTTTATTTATTTTAGTTTGACACTTTTTTCCCCCAAAAAAAATTTTTGATCACTTTTATTCCTAATACAAGGAATGTAAACATCCCTTGTAATAGAAATATGGCATTACAGGTCCTCTTTACAGTGAGATATGGGGTCAATAAGACCCCACATCTCACCTTTAGGCTGGAAAGCCTGAAATAAAAAATAAAAAAGATCCTGGCTTCGATCGCAGGGTGTATGGCTGGGTATGGCAGGGGGTATGGCTGGGTATGGCAGGGGGTATCGCAGAGTATGGCAGGGGGTATCGCAGAGTATGGCAGGGGGTATGGCTGGGTACTGGTGGTTATCTATCCATCCATGCAGGCTATTGCTGTGTATTGCAGGGTATGGAGGGATGGCTGAGCATGGATGGATGGATCGGTGGTGACTGCAGAGCAGGCTGTGGGCACTACAGATCCCGCCCACAGCACTGCTGTCACCGATCCCTCCCCCTCTCCTCTCACACTGTACCGACCGGTACAAAGAGAGGAACCGGCGCCATGAAATGACGCCGGTTTGCTTACATGTGATCGCTCCGTCACGTGGTAAACGGCCGCGATTAGCGGCCGTTTACCGTGATCCGCTATCTTCCGGATCCTCTGGACCCGGCGATCACGAATGTTCTCGAGTGCGCGCCCCAGGGGGCGCGCAAGAGGGGAAGTCTGGGAGGACGTCACTGTACGCCCTCCCAGAGTTAAGCAACCGCCCTGTAGCCGTCTTGGCTATGGGCCGGTTGTTAAGCGGTTAACAGATTTTTAGACCTGTCTATGAGTTTGTGTTTACTATACAATCATACGGCCTGGTCTGAATGATTTCTGTTTATTATTGGAGATGATTATTGTGTATGTCATCTGACCACTAGAGGGAGATAGGGTGGAAGGAGCCTGCTTGGTGAAATCTGCTGCACCTCGGGGGTGGGGTTCACCATACTTCGTTATCATTCATTGTATCAATTAGAAACAGTGACGAATGTCTATTTCAGAATTTCTGAGGAACCATTAAATAACAAAGGAGCAGGAGTATTTCACAGGCTTTTTATACATGAGCAACAGTTTGATGTCACCAGTGGACTTATTTTCACCTGCACCATCATCACCAAAGAACCAGGAGGCTCAAACTGGAAGAGCCAGAGAAGAAGCCTCATTTCACTGACTGTAGTTGTCAGAGAGGTTACCTGGCTGGACAAGTGATTGGCCGCTCTGGCACGCGCTGGTGCGCGCTGGCGCGAGCAGGTGTGCGCGCTCCTGTAGGCACTTGTGTGCGTGTGCCGGCCGACCCTGATGTGCATGCTGGTGCGCGCTCGGGTGCGCAGTTGTGCGCGTGTCCCTGCGGGTGCTGGCTCGCATTTTCCTGTTGTCGTTGGTGCGCACGCCGGTGTGCTTGGGCGCGTGCGGGTGTGCGCGCGCCTGTGCGCGTTGGCGCACACACGTGCGCACTGTTTGGCGCCAACTGGCCTATTTAGTCTGGCTGAACACGTTGCCCAGTGCTGCCTGATCAACAGCTTCCCGTGACCTTGTTCCTGTGCCTGCACTTCTGCTTGATTACCTGTGACCCGGCTTGCCGCTTGACCTTCCTGGATTTCTGCCTGCATCTGAACCCGGCCTATCTGACCTTGCTCCTGCCTGTTCCTCTTGTACCTTGTTTGCCCGCACGTTGCCGAACCCAGCCTGTACCCGAATTTGCCTACCCCACTCCTGCTCAGCACCTGTTGCCTGTGTTCCTGTCTGCCATCTTGCTCCACGAGCAGCATCAGGATCTGCATTACCAGGCTCTCATACTCTCCGTACTCCCGTGCCTTCTGTCTTCTCTACCAAGGGGCCGCGAGTCGGATACGTAAGGGAGACCACCCTCTGCCCAAGCGGACTCGCCGGTCGGGTACGTTGGGGTCTGATAGTAGTGACAAGAGTGAGCGTCAGAAGGTGGAACCAATGGACTGGTCTCCACTATTACCACTAAACAACCAATACCGACTCCAATGGAGAACCATTATAAGGAGGCTCTTCAACAATTGGTAGAGCAAATGGTCTTTTTTTAGCCACCACCAGCAGTCAGACAGTAGAATCTCTTCACACCCTGGCCGATGTACCATGAAGAGGCTCATAAAAACTTAAAAGAGCCAAAGGAGCAGAATTATTTCAATGACTTTTGCTATAATAGCGTTAATCAGATTCTGCAGCCACCACAGGACTTCTTTCCAATGGCATGTAGCCAGGAGAATCTCTTTACACCGTGGTCGATGTATCATGAAGAGGCTCATCAGTAGGGATGAGCCGAACACCCCCCCCCCGTTCGGCTCGCACCAGAACCCGCGAACGGACCTAAAGTCCGTGCGAGCTTTAGAACCCTATTAGTTATAATGGATGCGAACGTTCAAAATCAAAAGTGCTAATTTTAAAGGCTAATATGCATGTTATTGTCATAAAAAGTGTTTGGAGACCTGGGTCCTGCCCCAGGGGACATGTATCAATGCAAATTTTTTTTTTTTTAAACGGCAGTTTTTTCAGGAGCAGTGATTTTAATAATGCTTAAATTGAAACAAGAAGAGTGTAATATTCCTTTACATTTCGTACCTGGGGGGGTGTCTATAGTATGCCTGTGAAGGGGCGCATGTTTCCTGTACTTAGAACTGTCCCTGCAAAAAGTGTAATTTTTTCAAGAAAAAAAGCTATTTAAAATCACTCGCGGCTAATGTGAATTGACGGCCCCCTGTAAAACACAGAGAACAGTCATTCATTGAAAGTCATTCATAAAAAAAAAGTCATTGATAAAAAAAAAAAAAAAAAAAAAAAAAGCATGGGGGTCCCCCCAAATTCAATAACTAGGCCCTTCAGGCCTGGGATGGATATTAAGGGGGACCCCAGCCAAAAAAAAAAAAAATGGCGTAGGGTCCCCCTCAAAATCCATACCAGACCCTTATCCGAGCACGCAACCTGGCAGGCCGCAGGAAAAGAGGGGGGGACGAGAGCTCCCCCCCTCCCGCCTGAACCGTACCAGGCCACATGCCCTCAACATTGGGAGGATGCTTTGGGGGTCAGAGACCCCCAAAGCACCTTGTCCCCATGTTGATGAGGACAAGGGCCTCTTCCCCACAACCCTGGCCGGTGGTTGTGGGGGTCTGCGGGCGGGGGGCTTATCGGAATCTGGAAGCCCCCTGTGTGAAATGGTAAGGGGGTACAAAAGTACCCCTACCATTTTACCAAAAAAGTGTCAAAAATTTTAAAAATGACAGGAGACGGTCTGACAATTCCTTTATTAAAATCTTCTTTCTTCTTTCTTCATCCTTCGGTTTCTTCATCTTCTCCTTCCGTCATCTTCTTCCATGTTCTTCCATCTTCTTCTTCCTCTGATCCGCTTCTTCTTGCGCTGGTCTTCTTGTCCTTCTCGTCCGGCATCTTCTTCCATGGCTTTGGCGTCTGTTCTCAGGCCGCTCCTCGCAATGGGAGGCTCCCGCTGTGTGAGGCTTCGCTCCGTCTGACAGGTCTTTTATAACGGAGGGCACCTGGTGACCCCACCCCCCTCTGACGTCATGGGGAAAGCCATAGAGAATTCCCCATGACGTCCCCGTGCATCAGAGGGGGCGGGGTCACCAGGTGTCCTCCTTTATAAAAGACCTGTCAGACACAGAGAAGCCTCACACAGCGGGAGCCTCCCATTGCGAGGAGCGGCCCAAGAAGAGACACTGACGCCGACGCCATGGAAGAAGATGCCGGACGAGAAGGATGAGAAGACCAGCGCAAGAAGAAGCGGATCGGAGGAAGAAGAAGATGGAAGAAGATGACGGAAGGAGAAGATGAAGAAACCGAAGGATGAAGAAAGAAGAAAGAAGATTTTAATAAAGGAATTGTCAAAGACCGTCTCCTGTCATTTTTACAATTTTTGACACTTTTTTGGTGAAATGGTAGGGGTACTTTTGTACCCCCTTACCATTTCACACAGGGGGGGGCGGGATCTGGGGGTCCCCTTGTTAAAGGAGGCTTCCAGATTCCGATAAGCCCCCCGCCCGCAGACCCCCACAACCACCGGCCAGGGTTGTGGGGAAGAGGCCCTTGTCCTCATCAACATGGGGACAAGGTGCTTTGGGGGTCTCAGACCCCCAAAGCATCCTCCCAATGTTGAGGGCATGTGGCCTGGTACGGTTCAGGCAGGAGGGGGGGGCGCTCTCGTCCCCCCCTCTTTTCCTGCGGCCTGCCAGGTTGCGTGCTCGGATAAGGGTCCGGTATGGATTTTGAGGGGGACCCCACGCCATTTTTTTGGCTGGGGTTCCCCTTAAAATCCATCCCAGACCTGAAGGGCCTGGTTATTGAATTTGGGGGGACCCCCACGCTTTTTTTTTTTTGTTTTGTATCAATGAATGACAGTTCTCTGTGTTACGGGAGCCATCAATTCATTAGCCGTGAGTGCTTTTAAATAGCTTTTTTCCCTGCAAAAATGACACTTTTTGCAGGGACAGTTCTAAGCACAGGAAACCTGCCCCCCTTCACAGGCAACCTATAGACACCCCCCAGATGTGATACTGCAATGCTGTACTACCAGCACGCACACACAAATCCCCAGAAATAGAGCACATATTCTCGGCAGTCAGCAGCACACTGACACGCTGACACTGAAACACAATATCACAATATGCGAGGCCGCCGCCGTGGGGCGTGTACTAAAGCCCCTGAGCTATAATTGGCTACAGGCATCCCGCCTGTAGCCAATTATGGCTCTCCTCGCTGCCGGCGCTGTGATTGGCTAAGCATGCGGGGTCACAGTGCATGCTTGGCCAATCATCAGCCAGCATTGCACTGCGACTGGCGCAATGCATTGCGGGCCGCTCGCATCACACGAATTTGATGCGTGCAGCCCAATTAGTTCTGGGCTCGCCGAACGGGCGAACGCTCGATGTTCGATTCGAACACGGGTTCGAATCGAACACCGGGCCCATCCCTACTCATCAGACCCTAAAAGGACCAGAGGAGCAGAATAATTTCAATGACTTTTGCTTCAAGAGCAGAGAGAGTCTGATGCTGCAGCCACAGGGCTTTTTCCCATCAGCGGACAACCAGTGTAGCATTCGTGTGAAAGCGAGAAATCACATGAAGCGAGGGAATGTTGGTAAGGAGAGTATATGGCGGTCGTAGAGGTTTGTCAAGGAAAATGTTAAATAATCCACTTTTGTTAGGCCAAAAGGTTCCCAAAGCTCATGTTTCATCCGATTCAGAAGTACAGTAATTGCCCAAAATGTATTCTGTATGGCCAGCTTTAGTCCATGGAAGAAGCAGGCAGAGAGACAAGGGGCGCAAACAGTTTACACTATATTACCAAAAGTATTGGGATGCCTGCTTTACATGCATATAAACTTTAATGGCATCCCAGTCTTAGTCCGTAGGGTTCAATATTGAGTTGGCCCACCCTTTGCAGCTATAACAGCTTCAACACTACTGGGAAGGCTGTTCACAAGGTTTAGGAGTGTGTCTATGGGAATGTTTGACCATTGTTCAAAAGCGCATTTGTGAGGTCAGGCACTGATGTTGGATGAGAAGGCCTGGCTCGCAGCCTGCGCGCTAATTCATCCCAAAGGTGTTCTATTGGGTTGAGGGCAGGACTCTGTGCAGGCCAGTCAAGTTCCTTCACCACAAATTCGCTCAGCCATGTCTTTATGGACCTTGGTTTGTGCACTGGTGTGCAGTCATGTTGGAACAGGAAGGGGCCATCCCCAAACTGTTCCCACAAAGTTGGGAGAATGAAATAGTCCAAAATGTCTTGGTATACTGACGCCTTAAGAGTTTCCTTCACTGGAACTAAGGGGCCAAGACCAACCCCTGAAAAATATCCGCACACCATGAAGAATGATCAAACATTCCCACAGACTCCTAAACCTTGTGGACAGCCTTCCAAGAAAAGTTGAAGCTGTTATAGCGGCAAAGGGTGGGCCAACTCAATATTGAACCCTACGGACTAAGACTGGGATGCAATTAAAGTTCATGTAAAGGCAGGTGTCACAATACTTTTGGTAATATAGAGTATATATGTGATAGTCTTGCGAGCTACCCAAAAAACTAAACTAATTAAGTATGTACTAAAAACACAATGTGAGTGTGAAAGGTGATCAAAAAACCAGCTGCTAGCACTGATCACATCCCCATATGCATGTGCACAAAAATTTCAATATATAGAGTGCAGTAGGTATGAGCTTCGAGTTCGAGTTGAACATGAGTTTAACTCGAACATCGGCTGTTCGATCGTTCACATCATGGGCCATTCGCGCCAAATTCGAGCGGCGCGTCACAGCCCATAATGCACTGCGTCATTGCAGTGCATTGCTGGCTGATGATTGGCCAAACATGCACTATGACCTGCATGCTTTGGCCAATCACAGAGCCGTCAGTAAAGAGAGCCATAATTGGCCAAAGGCAGGGTGCCTTTGGCCAATTATGGCTCAGGGGATTAAGTACACGCCTCACACTATATAAGGCCGCCTGCATGTCGGCCAAGTGTAGTGTGCTCCGGCGTTGAGAGAGAGAGAGAGTGTCATTTAATTTAATTTAGATTGAGCAGACAGGCAATTCAGTTAGCTAGATTGAGCAGGCAGTTGATTCAGTTAGCTCCAGTATATTTAGTATATATGATATATATATATATATATATATATATATATATATATAATGTAGCGGTCACACTTCAACAAGTGTGCGCTATTAGTGGAAATTTATTTTTTTCCTCAGAACTGTAATAAAGTTCTGAGGGTTAATTGTACAGGAATTACTTTGGCATCAGTCAGGCTGGGCTGTACTAAGGTTCCGCTTGGTCATAGGTGCAGTGAGGAACCCATGACAGGCCGAGAACCAGGCCTAGTTGGATGTCTCGGGCACCAATCTTTCCCGGAGCCAATCAGTGGGCGCGTCTGGCCCTGCTGCATAGTCTGGGAAGGGGTACTTAAGGTGCTGAAGTCACGTGTTCGGCCACAGCTTTTGGTTCCTGGTTCTGGTCTGGGGTAGAACCGCGAGGGGTCCCGGGCCTAGGAGCGTTTGCCGTCCCGCAAGCATGGTCAATCCAACCAGCCTCACAGGCCCTCATGGTCAGGGGCAGGGATCCGTCTGTTCCCAAGTCTCGGAGCTGGCTAGCCCGAGCCCAGTAACTGAAGAAGGATTCAAAGTCGTCCCGGTGTGCTCTCGATATTGGAGGGACACGGCAACTTGTACAAGTGACCAGAGGAGGACTCTTCGGAGGAGGGCCAACAAGCTGGCTGCTCAGTAAGAGCCTGGGAGCTGAGTTGTATGGACACTAAAGAATCCACACTTCCACAGTACTGCCAAGGAGACAGAGAAAGTTCCAGGTACTGTGAGAAAGGTTTCTATTCATCATCAGTTACAATTTAGTCCGTGGCAGAGACTTTTGCAAAGTTTCCGGATCACATGTTGGCTGCTAGATCTCTGGCTAGAGGTTTATCCGGCAGTGAAGCACCCAGCTGCGAGTGGCTACTCTCTGGGTTTGATTGGAGACATTCGGATGTCAGCAGTTCAAAGTGCCTGAGTTTGTCACCCGTGCCCTCTATTCCTATCAGAGACTGTGTTATGTTGGATGTTACCACTGCAAAATAAAAACCTTGAAAAGGACTTTTATGTGTCAGCATCTGAAGTCGTTGGGTATTAACCCTGGGAACCCCTAGAGAATCACTGACGAGCCACGAGGAGGTAACTGGTAAGCCCAAAAGTCAAGGCCGCCCCTCAGGGGGTTATGGCCACTACACATATATATATATATATTGTGGTAATGTGGTACCCCACCAGTGCATGTACCCAGAATTCTCAACCAGATGGGTTTGAGGGGCTCCAGGGTAGTTGCTTGTTTGAGAGGAAACTGGCTTTTTAGTTTCCTCATTATTTAGTAAAGTCCGCTTTGGGACCTGGAGCCTAGGGATTTCTTAGAGATCCGGGTGGGATGAAATCCCCAGTCCTGGGTCCGGAATTTGAGACTCACCAGCACACTGATTGTTCAGGTGTGTGTTGGCCTAATAGTAGAATCAGGACCATGGTTCTGGACTCCACCCCAGAGAGACATGAGGTCTCTAGGAGTCCAGAGTGCAGGTGTGCACTAATCAAAGCCAGAGACCCAAGTCTGAGGACCAGTACAGCAAGAGGCTGTACGCTGGGTGCACCAAGGTGTTTGCTGTAAAAGTCTCCAGACAAGGGCCTGGAGGGTAAGGCCAGAGCAGAGTGCTGCAATTGAGAGCCAACTAGGCTAACAGTAATTTTTGTTGTTGACGGAAAGGAATGCTGAAACCCCTGCGAGGGAAACTTATCTGTGTTTATGGAACTTTATTTTAATAAAAATGGGCAAACAAAGCCCTTAAAAAGAAGAACCAGCGAGTGGCAGAGTCCTTCAAGCTTTACCTTTGATGGTGATCCTTTAGAATATATATATATATATATTGTAGCAGAGCGTCCCAGAGAGAGCCAGGAGAAGTCTTGTTCGGGGTTTATACATCTCCCAGGCTCCTCTCATACACATTCAGAGGTCTCTGATACATGATCCAGTTCGGATCTTAGTCCTCCTCTCCAGGCTAATTTAAGCTCACCTGAGCAAACAGCCTTTGCTCTCTGCCTGGGACACACAGACATGGATGGTTTGTGAGGAGCCAAAAGGTTGGTAAAGCGCTTTAAAACTCTATACAGAAACTGACAAGCGGTAGGCTTGCTCAGCCTGGTAGTGAGGGCCAGTGTATGGTATAGTTAGAGCCGAGACACGGCTAGGACTTTTGTTTTGTTATTTCTGTTTTGATATGTTTTCTGGAAGACTGTGCAGCACCTGTGTATGGACTTGTATTTAAAACAAATAAACCCAGCACTGTTTTCACTACCTCAAGTGGATTTGGTATCTGTGCCTAAATAAACAGCTCATCCCAGGGAGCTTTATACCTGCTACCTGTCCCCCAGGTTACATATGGTGGATTTCAGCGGGCAGCTGTAGTAAGTTACTACTTAAAAGGCCAGTACCTAGAGTGACTAAACATGGAGGAAATCCTAAAACAGTTGATGATATCCAACGCTGCGCAACAGCAAACAAACGCTGCACTGCAGAAAACAAACGCTGCACTCCACGCTGCACAACAGCAAGCAAACGCTGCACATCAGCAAGCAACCGCTGAACAGCAGAAAACAAATGCTGCACTACAGCAAGCAAACGCTGCACAGCAGAAAACAAACGCTGCACTCCACGCTGCACAACAGCAAGCAAACGCTGAACAGCAGAAAACAAACGCTGCACTCCACGCTGCACAACAGCAAGCAAACGCTGCACTCCATGCGGCACAACAGCAAGCTAATGCTATCGCACAGGAGCAATCGCAGAGGCTGTTTGAACAGCTAGCCACTGATGCAAAAGCAGATATGAAAACCTTGTCTGAGGTTGTGGAGACAATAGCACAGTGGTCACCTGCTAACGTTGATAATGTTGGAGACAAGCCCTCAGCCATCCATGTGGCTCGCTTTTTGTCTAAGATGACTACAGATGATGATCCAGAGGCCTTTCTGCTAACGTTTGAACGGACCGCTGAGAGGGAAGATTGGCCTAAAACCCAGTGGGCAGGACTGGTCGCCCCGTTGCTTACTGGGGAATCGCAGAAGGCCTACTATGATTTGGAGTCAGCAGAAGCAGCACACTATGAAAAGGTCAAACAGGAAATACTGGCACGACTTGGTGTCACTTTGGCAGTTTGATCACAGCGGGTCCACAGCTGGTCCTTCCAAGACGAGAAGCCCCCAAGATCGCAGATGTTCGACCTAATTCACCTGGTGAGGAAATGGCTACAGCCGGTGTCCCTGTCTGGGCCACAAATAGTGGAGCGTGTGGTCATGGACCAGTTTCTGAGGTCACTACCCATTCCCCTGCAGGAGTGGGTGAGTCAAGGAGACCCCAATTCGGCAAACCACCTGGTGGAACTTGTTGAAAGGTATTTTGCTGCAAAGAACCTGGTCACCACCCCTACAGCCGCACGGACTTTCCGCCCAAAGCCACGGTCTCCCCAGGCAACCGGTAAGACTGTTCCAGGCAAAGTGGGTGGTAAGCATGGCAAGGAAATAGGGGGGAGGATTTTTGGTGCCAGGACTGAAGCTTGGCCTCCCAAACAAGGGAAGCCGGTGCCTGTCAGCAAACCAAACTGGGGAAACGTCAGGTGTTTTCGTTGCCAAGAAATGGGACATGTTGCGGCAAATTGTCCATTGACAGATGAACTAATGCGGTGTGATTTATCTATTAGAAGGCAGTCTATGTTTGCAGCGGTTTCATGCACTGCAACGCCAGAAAACCAATGTGCCAAATGACTGTGAATGATAAGCCTATTACAGCCTTGCTGGACTCTGGAAGTCTAGTGACTTTGGTTACAGCTGAAATTATTGAACCTGTGAATTATCATGCTAAAAATATTGCTGTGATCTGTATACATGGGAATACCCGGGAGTATCCTGTAACCACTGTTCAGTTTAAAACTGGTTTAGGTACAGTGACCCATCAGGTTGGACTTGTTCCCCACTTGGTGCATGAGGCCATCATTGGTAGGGACTTCCCTAAGTTCTGGGAACTGTGGGATCATCCCAACCCGGTCGCAGTACCCGACTCAGTCGCAGAACCAGAATTCCTGGCCACTACTGACAATGTGGGTTTAGGGGACTCTTCTCAGGGCTCCCCGGGTTTTCCTCTATCGGTTATGGCAGGAGAGCTGGAGGACCCTGAGGAAGTCCCCACTACCAGTAGAGCCGGACAGCCGTCTGCTGACCCCGAGCCTATGTTAGAGTTTGATGACCTTAATGTGCATAAGGAAAATTTTGGTACTGAGCAGAGAAAAGACTATACCCTTTCCAGGGCCTGGGAAAATGTAATAGTGATTAATGATGTACCTGTCGAACCCGGGGACAGCCCCTGTTTTCCGTATTTCAGCAGCAATGAGGATTTACTATATCGTGTATGTAAAATGAATGATGAAGTGGTTGAACAGTTGGTGGTCCCTAAGCCATACAGACCGCTGGTGTTAGAACTTGCCCATGGGCACTTGCTAGGAGGCTATTTAGGGGTTGAAAAAACTACTGAAAGGGTGTTGCACAGGTTTTACTGGCCCGGGATACAGAAAGATGTTAAGAATTATTGTCAATCCTGTCCTGTGTGTCAGATGTCAGCCCCACTATCCCACTTCCGAAGTCCTTTAGTGCCCTTGCCTATCATTGAAGTGCCCTTTGAGAGGATTGCCATGGACCTTGTGGGCCCACTTCCCAAGTCTGCCCGCGGTCATCAGCATATTCTCGTAATCATGGATTATGCTACCCGTTACCCTGAAGCAGTTCCCTTACGTGCCGCGTCTGCTAAAAACATTGCCAAAGAACTGTTTATGGTGTTCAGTCGGGTTGGCATCCCGAAAGAAATCCTTACAGACCAGGGCACCCCGTTTATGTCGCGAATAACTAGGGAGCTCTGCAAGTTATTTAAGGTGACACAGCTGCGAACCTCAGTGTATCATCCTCAAACGGATGGCTTGGTGGAACGCTTCAACAAGACGTTAAAGAGCATGTTAAAAAAGGTTGTGGACAAGGATGGGAAAAACTGTGACTTCCTGATACCATACTTGATGTTTGCCATCAGGGAGTTTCCCCAGTCCTCTACGGGGTACTACCCATTTGAGTTGCTTTATGGGAGACACCCTCGGGGACTCTTAGACATAGCCAAAGAAACTTGGGAGGGAGAACAGACACCCCATAAAAGTGTCATTGAGCATATTGCTCAAATGCAGGAGAGGATTGCAGCAATCATGCCAGTGGTAAAAGAACACTTACTGCAGGCCCAGGCAGCCCAACAGAGAATATACAACAGGGGGGCCCAACTCCGTGTTTTCTCACCTGGTGACAGGGTTCTGGTGTTAGTTCCCACTGTTGAGAGCAAGTTCCTGGCTAAGTGGCAATGGTCCCTTTGAAGTAATTGATAGAGTTGGAGAAGTCAACTACAAGGTTTATCAACCAGGAGAAAGGAAGCCCGAACAGGTTTACCATATATACCTGTTAAAACCCTGGAAGGATAGAATGGCGTTAACTGCGAGGCCTCTCCCAGTAACGCCTATGGGTACTGAGTCCCCTCTCATCCCTGAGGTCACGATTCCAAACACCCTCTCATATTCCCAAAAACAGGACACTAGAGAGTTCCTGATAAGGAATAGAGAGAAGTTTTCAGAGTTACCTGGCACGACTTCAGCAGTTCAGCATGATATTGTTACTGAACCTGGGGTACGTGTCAAGCTCAAACCTTACCAAATTCCTGAAGCGAGGAGAAAGGACATCAGCAATGAAGTTAAAAAAATTTTGGCGCTAGATGTCATTGAGGAATCCAATAGTGACTGGTCTAGCCCCATCGTGTTAGTCCCAAAACTGGATGGCACTTGGAGGTTCTGTAACGACTTCAGGAGGCTTAATGCGGTGACAAAGTTTGACACATACCCAATGCCCAGAGTAGACGAACTTATAGACCGACTTGGCATGGCTCGCTATCTTACCACTTTGGACTTGACAAAAGGGTATTGGCAAATACCCCTAACTGGTAGCACCAAAGAGAAGACTGCGTTTGTGACCCCAGACGGTTCCTTTCAATATAAAAAAATGCCTTTTGGGTTGCAAAATGCCCCCGCGACATTTCAGAGGGCCATGGACAGGACCCTAAAACCCCACCGACGATATGCAGCAGCCTATCTAGATGACATAGTGGTACATAGTACTGATTGGGAGTCTCCCTTGCCTCGTGTCCAGGCTGTTTTTTGATTCCCTCTTCAAAGAAGGTTTTACGGCAAATCAAAAAAAATGTGCCATTGGTCTAGAGGAAGCCAAGTATTTTGGCTACACTATTGGCCGTGGTGTCAAAAAACCTCAAGTGAGTAAAATAGCAGCCATCCAGGAATGGCCACGCCCTGCAAACAAGAAGCAGGTCAGGGCCTTTCTTGGTATTGCAGGGTATTATAGAAGATTTATCCCAAATTTTGCAACTATAGCTGCCCCTCTGACAGACCTTACGAAAGGGAAAGACTCTGTAATGGTGAAATGGTCCCCAGTAGCAGAGGAGTCTTTCCAGGTCCTGAAGAAGGCTCTGTGTGCACAGCCAGTACTGTACTCTCCCGATTTCTCCAGAGAGTTTTTGGTTCAGACGATGCGTCTGATGTTGGTATCGGGGCGGTACTATCACAGGTATACAATGGGGAAGGACACCCTGTCGTGTACCTAAGCAGAAAGCTCAATGACCATGAGAAAAAGTATGCAGTCATTGAAAAAGAATGTTTAGCCATAAAATGGGCCGTGGACGCACTCAGGTACTATTTGTTAGGTCGCCAGTTTGACTTAATAACTGACCATGCTCCCCTGAAATGGATGGCCCAAAAGAAGGAGACTAATAGACAGGTGAACCGGTGGTTTTTGGCTCTACAGGATTACTCCTTCACCGTAAAACACAGGCCAGGTGTGGAGATGGGGAATGTAGATGCCCTGTCCCGTGTTCACTCCTGTTGGGCCACAGGTGTTCCAACCCTGGGGTTGAAACAAGGGGGGAGGATATGTAGCAGAGCGTCCCAGAGAGAGCTAGGAGAAGTCTTGTTTAGGGTTTATACATCTCCCAGGCTCCTCTCATACACATTCAGAGGTCTCTGATACATGATCCAGTTCGGATCTTAGTCCTCCTCTCCAGGCTAATTTAAGCTCACCTGAGCAAACAGCCATTGCTCTCTGCCTGGGACACACAGACATGGATGGTTTGTGAGGAGCCAAAAGGTTGGTAAAGCGCTTTAAAACTCTATACAGAAACTGACAAGCGGTAGGCTTGCTCAGCCTGGTAGTGAGGGCCAGTGTATGGTATAGTTAGAGCCGAGACACGGCTAGGACTTTTGTTTTGTTATTTCTGTTTTGATATGTTTTCTGGAAGACTGTGCAGCACTTGTGTATGGACTTGTATTTAAAACAAATAAACCCAGCACTGTTTTCACTACCTCAAGTGGATTTGGTATCTGTGCCTAAATAAACAGCTCATCCCAGGGAGCTTTATACCTGCTACTTGTCCCCCAGGTTACTATATATATATATATATATATATATATATATATATATATATATATATATATATATATATATATACACACACTGTATACAGTTTAGCTAGCTCTCACTGCAGAGCTTCCTGGTGTACTGTTTCTAATATACTACAGGCAGGCAGTTGATTCAATTAGCTGCAGTATATTCAGTATACTGTATCCAGTTTAGCTAGATCTCACTGCAGGCCGTTCCTGTTGTTCTGTTCCTAATATACTACAGGCAGGCAGTTGATTCAGTTGGCTGCAGTATATTCAGTACTGTATCCTGTGCAGCTAGATTTTACTGCAGACCGTTCCTGTTATTCTGTTCCTAATATACTACAGGCAGGCAGTTGATTCAGTTAGCTGCAGTATATTCAGTACTGTATCCTGTGCAGCTATATCTCATTGCAGACCGTTCCTGTTCTCTTCCTAATATACTACAGGCAGGCAGTTGATTCAGTTAGCTGCAGTATATTCTGTATACTGTATCCAGTTTAGCTAGATCTCACTGCAGACCATTGCTGTTGTTCTGTTCCTAATATACTACAGGCAGGCAGTTGAATCAGTTAGCTGCAGTTTATTCAGTATATATATATATATATACACATCTCACTGCAGGCCATTCCTGGTGTACCTATTCAAATACATCAAATACAGTATGTCTGGAAGGCCAACAAGGAGAGGCAGACGCTCACAGGCCACTAAAAGAGGGCAAGCAGGCTCTGTTTCTACAGCCAACATTGCTGGTAGTGGACATGGTGCATCCTCAGCACGTGGCCTTGGGGCACGATTGTCCTTTTTTTCAGCAGCTGCCTGTGTTGAGCCACAACATGCAGAAGAGTTGGTAGAGTGGATGACCAAGCCATCCTCATCCTCCTTATCCTCTCTCACCCAGGCTCAGAGTACTTTGGCTGCCAATGCAGCTGCCAAAGCTGCCTATTTTATCGGCTCCATGTCATCAGTTACTCCTTCCCTAGCCCCACCATCATGCACGGAGGAGTCCCCCGAACTGTTCGACCACAGTGTTGGGTACATGCTGCAGGAGGATGCGCAGCATTTTGAAGGCTCCGATGATGGTACCCAGCTTGAGGAAGGCAGTAACGTGAGCCCAGAGAGAGGGGGTGCCCAAGAAGGACAACAAACTGGCAGTCATGTTCCCCCAGCTGTAGCATACTGCCAGGTTTGCTCCAGTGACGAGGAGGGAGGGGATGATGAGATCACTGACTCTACATGGGTGCCTGATAGGAGAGAGGAGGAGGCACATCTCCAACGAGGCAGGATGCCCTCCAGGGGCCAGCTTAAGGGCAGCCAACCGACTGCATCACACCGCAGAGCTCCGCATGTGTAGGACGCGTGCGTTTTTCCAAAAGTTCTTTGGTGTGGGCCTTTTTTGAGACATGTGCAGCAGATCGCACCGTTGCTGTTTGCAACATATGTCTGAAGCATAGCAAGCGTGGCCAAAACAGCAGCTGCTTGGGCACCACATGCTTGACCATTCATATGTCGAACTCCCATGCAGTCCATTGGCAAGCGTGCTTAAAGTGGTTGTGAACCCTTACAGACCACTTTGACCTACAGGTAAGCCTAGATTAAGGCTTACCTGTAGGTCCAATAAATATCTCCTAAACCTACACGGTTTAGGAGATATTTGCAAAAAGACAGGCATCGCTGTCTTTGGAGCATGCACCGTAGACATTGGGGCGCACTGAGCACTGCTAGTGGCGGCTCCCGTGCGCATGCGCGGGAGTGACGTCATCGCGGCATACTAGCTCATTATGCCTTTGCCTTGCAGGGTTTATTTATTTATTAATTTTTTTGAAAAGGGTTAACTTCCTCTTTAAAAGACCCACACCAGAGAACAAGGCGGGCCTCTCCTTGCTCCTCATCAGCAAGGAGTAGAATTAGGTGTGCCAAGTACTTGCGGGCAATCTGCTATCGCTACACCAACGTCCGATTGTAGCAGGCAAATTTCCCTACCCCAGTTGCTAAACCGGCAAAAGAGATTCGGTCCCAGCCATCCACATGCCCAGCGGCTGAATGCTAGCTTGGCTAAATTGCTAGCACTCCAACTGCTGCCTTTTCAGCTGGTAGACTCTGCCCCCTTTTGTGAATTTGTGGAATGTGCGGTACCTCAGTGGCAGGTTTCCAAATGCCCCTTTTTTTCACTGAAGGCCATTCCGGCTCTCTACTGGCATGTGGAAGGCAATGTCTTGGCCTCGCTGGACAGGGCGGTCAGCGGTAAGGTGCATATTACCACTGACTCGTGGTCCAGCAGGCATGGACAGGGACGTTACCTATCTTTCACGGCGCACTGGGTGACTCTGCTGGCAGCTGGGAAGGATGCAGGACAGGATGCAGTATTGTTGGAGCTTGTTCCGCCACCACGCCTCCAAAATGCTACTAGTGGTGATTCTGACTCACCCCCTCCTCTTCTTCTTCCTCCATGGCCTCTTCCTCTATAGATTTGTCCTCGGAACCAGCGGTGCTCCGTAAGCATTCAAGGGGCTACGCAAGCACTCAGGCAAAAAGATGCCATTTGGTGCTTGAGCTGGTGTGCTTAGGGGACAGGAGCCACACTGGGGCAGAGATTCTGTCAGCTCTGCAGGGGCAGGCTCAAAAGTGGTTGACGCCACGCCAGCTTCAGCCAGGAATGGTGGTTTGCGACAATGACACCAACCTCCTCTCCGACAGGAACACTTGACCCATGTTCCCTATTTGGCTCACATTCTTAATTTGGTAGTGCAGTGGTTCTTGTGCAGGTACCCGGGCTTACAGGATCTCCTGAGGCAGGCCAGGAAAGTCTGTGCGCATTTCCGCTGGTCATATAATGCCAGTGCTTGGCTGGCTGACCTCCAAAAGGAATACAACCTGCCCAAGAACCGCCTAATCTGTGACATGTCCACCAGATGGAACTCAACGTTGGCCATGCTGCAGCGGCTGCACACGCAGCAGAGGGCCATCAATGAGTACCTGTGGCTTTTTTTCGCCACGCCAATGGCTCATGATCAAGGATGCATTCACTGTCCTGTCACCATTTGAGGAGACCACGAAGATGGTGAGCAGTGACAGTGCATGCATCAATGATACTGTCCCTCTTGTCTACCTGTTGGAGCACACGCTGCATGGAATAATGGACAGGGCACTTGGAGAACAGAGGGAGGAAGAGGTGGACTTTCTTACCTCTCAAGGTCCCCTTTATCCAGACAGTGTTCTTGCGGGCCTGCTGATTACACAGGAAGAGGAGGAGGAGGATTGTGTCAGCATGGAGGTGGAGCCTAGCACTCAGCATCAGCAGCAGTCTTCAAGGGATCGTTTACAGTCCCCAGAAACCCATGGACTTGTACGTGGCTGGGAGGAGGTGGCTGCGGATCATGTCGTCCTTAGTGACCCAGAGGACTCCGGACCGAATGCCTCACCAAACCTACTCTGCATGGCCTCCCTGATTCTGCAAAGCCTGCGAAAGGACCCTTGGATTCATGGTATCAAGGATCATTACTGGCTGGCAACCCCCCTGATCCACGTTACAAGGGTAAGGTTGTGGAACTTATCCAGCCATCACAGAGGGAGCAGAGGATGAAACATCTTCAGGAGGCCTTGCAGAAAGGTTTGTGAAATGCGTTTCCAGAGCCTGGGAGGTTACAAATTCCTGGTCCTGGACAACGTGTTGCTGAGGCTTCGTTAGTCACAAAATGAGTGGTGGAAAAGGTGGCCGTCTGACAGATGTGTTCAGACAATTTTTTAGTCCACAGCCCCAAGGTCTGATCGGTTCAAGCAACCATCACCAGCGTCTGATTTACATGGTGCAGGAATACCTAGGGGCAAGATCAGACTTGGAGACCTTTCCAACCGAAAATCCTCTGGGTTACTGGGTCTTGAGGATGGATCACTGGCCAGAGCTTGCACAGTATGCAATTGAGCTACTGGCCTCTTTCAGAACGCACATTCAGTGCTGCTGGAGGCTTTGTAACTGATCACAGAGTGCGCCTGTCCACCGACTCGGTTGATCAGCTCACCTTCATAAAAATGAATCAGTCTTGGATCACCAGCTACCATGCACCTGATGCTGATGTAACCAAATAATTTTTTTAAGAATATGAGATCCCTTCAAGACTGCCTATGCTGATGCTGAGTGACTATCCTATTCCTCCTCAATGTTCATATTGATAGCTTGTAAGAACATTTTTGGTTCTGGACATGACCACCAGTGGCTAAGGCCCAATTTTTCTGCCCCTGTTTAACAGGGGCGTGTGATTAATTTTTGCTGTAATATTTTGCAGCAGGGCTTGTTCCTGTGCTCAACTAGAGTATCTGTGAGGGGTTGCAGTGTTGTGGCACCAGCACCAGTGCCTAAAACCCAATTGTTCTGCCCCTGTTCAACAGGGGCGTGTAATAACAATTTTTGCTGTAATATTTTGCAGCAGGGCTTGTTCCTGCGCTTAACTAGAGTATCTGTGAGGGGTTGCAGTGTTGTGGCACCAGTGCCTAAGGCCCAATTTTTCTGCCCCTGTTAAACAGGGGTGTGTAATTACAATTTTTGCTGTAATATTTTACAGCAGGGCTTGTTCCTGCGCCCACCAAGAGTAACTGAGGGCTTACAGTGTTGTGGCAACACCACCGCCAAAGGCCCAATTTTTCTGACCCTGTTCAACAGGGGAATGTAAATACAATTCTTGATATAATATTGCACAGCAGGGCTCGTTCCAGCGCCCACCAAGAGTAACTCTGAGGGCTTACACTCCCCTTATCAACATGCATTTTCTCCTGTGTATTTCTTACACTGAACTTCTGCTATGATCACTAAGATCCAGTCAAAACCCAGAAAAGTCCCCACATGACTTCAGCATGCAAAATCATGCTGAGGTGTGGAACAGCCAATTCTTGCAGAGCTGCTGAAGAAAGTAGTGGCGGTGGGAATTAAAAAATAATGCATGTCTTAGGTTAGTGCTCGAGATATGTAAATCACCTGTCAATCACAGCAAGGGGGAAGAATGGACAGTTTGTCCGTTTTATTTCACTTAAAAAAGCTATGAGGATTGCTCAGAACTGGATTAACTCTTTGTGGCAAGACTGGGCACTGCTGATCTGAAATCCCATACTCTATATTGTGCCAGACAAAAAAAAATAAATAAAATGACTTCGGGTTTACATCCACTTTAATATGACTTTTGACTACCAATGCAGGGCTGGGACAAAGTAGGGGGTGGGAGGAGGCAGAAGGGGCCCTGTTTTCATGATGAAGAGAAGGGTGCATTCATATGCAATTTGTCATGGGATTTGCATATGAATGAACTAACATTTGTATAACAGTGGGTGGCTACAGAAATGTAAATAGATCAATGGCAGAAACAGGCTATATTTTTCTGTGTGGACGGGGCACATAGAAAACTATTGGTGATGACCTGCATTGATCAAGTGCAGGTATGAATGATCCTTTTGTAGCACCCTGATGTTAGGCAGGGTTCCTATTAACTTTATTTAACAAGTGATAGTTGCCTTGGCCAAATGTTAGGAGGTCAATTGATTCCACCCTAATTCTGGAATTGATGCACTTCTCTCTTCTGTCGCTAGGTTGCCGGGTATCTGGTGACATTGGATAAGACAAGGGCATAGCAAGGACAGATTAGGAATGAATGGGGTGTCTCAGCCAATGGGAAAAGATTTTTTTAGGTCCCTTGGCCTGCTGGGAGAACCTATTTATTTTGGTGGAGTCAGGTGATCGGGGTTCTGTGCCATCTGGGTGGCTGTCTGAGTGGACATGTGTCATATTGCCCTGGGCTGCTAGGCCAGAATCTTGGGGACCTCTGGCTGCTAGGCTATCTGACAGCCTATCCAGAAGTAGTGCAGGGTTGGGACTGCAGGCTTGTAGTCCAACCAGAAGTAACGGTTCCACCAGCCAGGGAACCAGTCATGGTCAGAGGTAGAGGGGAAGCTGTCGCCACAAAGGGACCATCCACCTTACTACTGGAGACCATTGTGAGTAAGCTGAGGCCAGTACCAGAGCAGACTTCTCACCAGCCGGGGACGGTGAAGAAGTGGGAAAGCATTAGCAAGGGCCAAGTCAGGGACCCAGCGAGACAGCAGAGGTAATGCCTGTGAAGTGCCAAGCAGGGGTGAAGCTTGAGAAGTATCTGTTACTGCCAAGCCAGTGACACAGCAGTGAAGCGGGGTTGACACTGTGTACGGGCATTATGTACACTGGGTTTAAAAAAAAAATGCCACTTTCACAGGTGTTTGGCATTTTTTTAGACCAGTGTTTCAATGCACACAGGGGAATTTACAGGTGAATAAGAAGAGTAGCATTTACAGGCTGAAAAAACCCCCACCAAAAAGGTGCATTCAGGAGAGGAGCAGAAAAACGCTAGATGCGCCAAAACACTAGATGCATCTAGCATTTGAGCGGTAATGCATTCCAATGGCCAGAATAAATTAGTAGGAATCCATTAATGCTCAAACACTTGACAAGCTTAAACGTGCCTAAATGCATGTACAATATGCAACTTTTACAGCATTTTTTAAGGAGCTTTTCTCCTGACAGGTGTTCTGGCATTCATAGGGGCTAAACAGACAGCCAGTGTGCACAAGGCCTAAAGGGGGTAGGGGGAAGAGTTTGGCATTCGCCCTGGGCACAGGATATTGTTTTTTTTTCAGTCTTTTTTTTCAGTTATATGTCAAAAAATAAAAATCCAGTGGTGGTCAAATACCACCAAAAGAAAGATCTATTTGTGTTAAATAAAAATGTAAATACAGTGCTTTGAAAAAGTATTCATATCCCTTGAAATTTTCCACAATTTGTCATGTTACAACTAAAAACGTATATGAATTTTATTGAGATTTTATGTGATAGACCAAGACAAAGTGGCACATAATTGTGAAGCGAAAGGAAAATTAGTCTCTGTCATGGGCCATTATAAAAATGCAGAAACATCAACAAAGTGCTGTATAGTCAAAGCTATGGTATTCCCAGTAGTAACCTATGGCTCTGAAAGTTAGACCACAAGGAATGCCAAAGAATTTTTTTTTGCTTTTGAACTATGGTGTTGGAGAAGACTGTCCCTTGGACAGCAAGAAGATCAAACCAGTCAATCTTGAAGGAAATCAACCCTGAATATTCACTGTAAGGACAGATCCTGAAGCTGAAACTAAAATACTTTGGCCACCTAATAGGAATAGAGGACTCGTTGGAAAAGACCCTGATGCTGGGAAATAAGGAAGGAAAAAGGAGAAGAGGGCGACAGAAATCAAGATGGATAGATAGCATCATTGAAACAATGATCATGAAGCTAAGCAAGCTCCGGGAGGCAGTGGAGGACAGAAAAGACTGGCGCGCTATGGTCCATGAGGTCACGAAGAGTCGGACACGATTAAATGACTGAACAACAGTTAAAAATATCCACCTGCTCCCAAAATTGCAACTCTAAACAAATTGGCGGATGAGTTAATCACCCCTATTACCCAAGCTATGTGGCAACGAGCATTTAGATATACCTATGAAGCAACCATTGGGAATCTTAACAAAAAAACATCCATAGTTTGTACTTAACTCCGTATGGCCTTTCAAAAATGTACTCTGGACATCCTCCTGACTGCTAGAGGAACCCTATATTGTCTTTGGCTCATATCCTGTGGTTCTGCAGGTCTTTAAGCTCCTTTTGGAAGCAAATGTTTGTACTAATCTCCTCTATCTCTGGGATACCTACGAGCCCCACTCCCCCCCTGGCCCTGCTTCATATAGGATTAGAAAAATATCCTCCCAACTCCCGGGTCGCTATCATACACTTATTGCTAGCTGCAAAGCTAAATATTGCAAGGTTATGGAAAACCTCAGAAACCCCTTCCATCTCAGGAACAATTGCAGATCTTAATGTCCATTGTGAAATGGAAAAAATGGTGGCGAAAAGGAATTTACAGGTGGAAAAGTTTATAACCAAGTGGTCGCAATGACTGAGGCATCCGAAGTGCAAGGTGCAAGTACAAACTGATAGCTGTCTATCTTCTTTAACTGAAACTGTTGTGCTGGTTCTCCACCACCTCCTACCCTTAAACCCCCCCATCACCTAATTTCGTCTAGAGCATTATCATAGTTTGGCATTTAGTATTTAACCACACCATTTTGAAGCACAAATGTTTACCTCAGGTTTAGAATGGTTGATTGAGGTATACTGCTTTAGATGTAACATCTGTTTGTATCTGACACACTTCCTGACCTTCTCCTTTGTTAAACTTGACTCTAATCAGAGATGGTTGATGTAGAGGAAACCCATTAACCCTAAACCTTATCAAATTTAGGAGGTGCACCCCTGTTGGAGTAGGTGGCCTTATAGAGAGGAAGAGTCTTGTTTAGTAACGATTTCCAGGCAGCTAGCAATGGTGAAGTCTTTTTCCCAAGACAGGATACTCAGCTTCCTAGCATAAAATAATAATAGGGTGAGGGGGTGTGAATGGCATCTGTAGAAGGTAGAGAGTCTTCCAAATTTAGAACAAAAACTTCAATGGAAGGGGCCATGAGGAGAGTGGTGACCGAGGTGATGAAACCAGGACATCTTTCCAATATAACTGAATAGCTTGGCCTTCCCAGAAAATAAGAAGGAAATTGACATGCACAGAGGAGCAATCGTCATCAGGAAGAGGGTTGATCTCTATAAAATCTTGCAAGTCTAGCCATAGTGAAGCAAATTCTTTGTAGGAATTTATAATGAATTAGGTGGTCTCTGGCTGACACCAGTTTGGTGAAAAGGGCCTACCATATGTCATCTCAGTCATGCCTATCAAACCCAGGGACATCAGCATCCCAAGCTAATCGACATGGCTGCAGTGGGGTTTCTGTTCCAGAAACAATTGCTTATAAAAAGTGTCTTAGTCAGAGAATCATCTCTTGATAAAAGCTCCAACTCACCGGCTCCCAAAAAGGTTAGGTCAGTCGGTCAATCCCAAATTGCATTCAAAAAGCATGCGGCGTTGTAAGTAGTAAAATAGGTGTGAATTAGACACATGACAGAAAGACTGAAGCGCATCAAAGGTCAACATGATCCTATTTCTAACAATGCATTTCGATTACAAACTTGGTCCATAAAATAGGGTCAGGGTAAGTCTAAAAATGGGCTAGATTTGGTTTCTTCCATATCGGTGTAGCCAAGAACCTTTTTTTTTTCTTTTTTTTTGCACGTGTTAAAAAAAATTTTTCTTGGCCTGAAGATTACACAAAATTTCCAAACAGTATATATTTTCTGAAAGCACAGGCCCTGGAGACTAAACTAACTTATAGACTAACTTATAGATAGTAGCTCTAATAATATAAGCACAATGGTTTATCAAACTCAAATCTTCAAAGAAAATTAAATAAATACACTTAAGTAATTTTAGTGCACACAAATGCAATAATCCAAATTTTGCAAAAATATAAAAGCTGAGACTGTGCTGAGTAAATAGATAAGCAACATGTCAAGCCTTAAAGTTGTTTTAAACCTTTACATATACCCGTGAAGTGACTAGCCTCCGGTGATACACAGAGATTAAACAAAACCTCATACATACAGTAAGTTGTACCTGTAATATGCTGCCATTTGTCCTGTACAGTCTTGTAAAACACTGAGATATAAAAGGTTTTTCACAGAATCATAAAGCAGGGTGTTGGGATCTCAAGTTACACACTGTACAGCTCAGTGAGGAGAGCTCTGAGAGTTGATTCGAGGGACAGGACGCATCCCCCTCTACACAGCACACAAGAACTATACAGAGCTGACACAGGTTGTGTGTTGGAGCTCTCTTCTCCATTACCAATTATCTCTTGGAGTCAGGAAAAACCTGTCAAAATGAGTTATGGAAATAGTAGGGGAAATACAGTGCTGTGAAAAAGTATTTGCCCCCTTCCTGATTTTTTGGACATTTGATGATTTTTTGATTTTTTTTTGCATATTTCACACACTTAAACTATTCATATCGGGGTGGAGGAGGATGCGGCCGACGTGATGACGCTGACCGGCAAGGTGGGAGGAGCCTGCGCGTAGAGCTCGCGGCGGGAGCTGAATGCGGGACGCCGGGTTAGACGGAGAGTGAGAGCTCCGGACCGGCGCTGAAGATCTCCCGCACCCGCCGCGGTGCCTATCTCCCGGACCCTGCACCTCGCAGGAAAGGAAAAGACCCAGACGCAGCATCAGCGCAGCGCATATGTAGGGCGGATGGGAGCCCCCGCGCCTTCCCCCTCTCTGCCTCCCCGCGCCGGCTTCCCCCCCTTCTCATCCAGGCAGTAGCGGCCGGCAGTTTAAGGGCTTCGGTCAGATTTCTCAGCTGTACAACCGGGGCTGACTACCTCCCCACTGCACAGGAGGACCGTTAGATGAGCAGAAACCTGAGGTAAAATCCGTACAAAGTTAATGTGAGAAAGGTGAACCATCCCTGAAAACAGGAGGTCGGGACTAATCACTGGTGCCTAGGTGCCTGGGTGGTAAGAACTGTAACCTATTAATTCCTGAAAAGTAAAACTGCCTGACTGTATTACAATAAGCCTTTGGTGGATAATGTCTGAAGTAAACATAAGCGGATGATACCCTGTATAACAGAATGCCAGGGGAAAAGAAATAGTAAATTTTGATTTCGTATAAAACAGAAAAACCCTGAAAATTAAAACTGCCTGACTGTATTACAATAAGCCTCTGGTGGATAAGGTCTGAAGTAAACATATGCTGACGATACCCTGTACAACAGAAAGCCAGGTGCAAAGTAATGGTAAATTTTGACCTTGCATAAAACAGGGACTCGCAATCACCATTAAAGACACTCCACTATTGATAGCACTAGTGGGGGGGACAGACTCTGCTTTACTGACTAGATTGATCCTCCATTTATTCTGCATTTTTGCGTATGTTACCTTCTCTCCCGCTCCCTCTCTGGAAAATATGCGCTCAGAAAACTGAGAAGATTTGGGCTAAAAACTCTGGGCTCCCGAATAGAAACGAGAAGCACAAATAAACAGAACGTTCAAAAGACACTACACAAGTGCTTGAATAGGGAACTGCACGGGGCACGGGGACAGATATAGACACAGATGCAGATCCCGGCCCCGATGGGCCCCCTCACATGAACAGTGGTTCCCTTCGGTGGTTCCTTTTCCTTTTCTAAGGACCGTTTTTTTCTCCCTCCCTGACCTCCCCCCTCCCCTCCCAGTCAGCTTCAGGTCTACTCCCGGGAGGCCTTAAAACACTGAGGAAAAGAGGGGCTTAGCTTTGGAAGACAGAACAGGGGGCAGGACATGATGCAGGGCAGGCTACCATGAGATGAGAGAATATTGGAATTTGTCAGACTAAAAGTGGGGCCGTATGGTACGCTAAGACAGGGCGTGCTAACCGACCCCCCAAGACTTTTCATTCTCATTCTGGCCCTCCCTCCTTGGTCGACCCTGTTGTCTTTTCCTGTTTTTGTCTGTCTTTGTTTTTTTTTTTGTTTTTTTGCCTATAATAAACCCCTTCCTCGGTTTACAATCAAATCTGCCCTACTTCAGCTGGGAGATAACTCAGCCCCTTAAAGAAAGGAAGCTGGGTAAACGAATCAGGAAAATTAAAGCTAAGGGGGTGAACATGAGTAGGTCAACGAACAAAACAACAAAAGGGGCGCTTCCCAAAAGTGGGAAAGAGAAAAACTCGGAAAGTACCATCAAGCAATACATGACCCAGGGTGCCAGCCCAAAAAACCCAGAAGGGCAAGACAAACCCATCCCAAAGGTGAAAAAAAAAAAGGGAGCGGAAAAAATATTAGAGGAGACCCTGGCTTCAGACTCCATCATACAAAGTGAAATAGATGAAAGTAGAATGGAAGAACTTAAAGAAGATGAACATCTACCAACAAAAGGGGAGATGGAGAAGATGCTCCTAAGACTCGAAAACGCAATAAAAGCAGATATCGGCTCTCTGAGGTTAGATCTAGGGTCTCTGCTTACACGAGTTGAAACAGTGGAAGAGAAAACAGAAAAAATGGACCAAGAGATGAACAAATTACAGGATCAGCTGCATAAAGAGCAGATCAATAGGAGGAGACTACAATACAGGATCGAAGACCAGGAAAATCGCAGCAGACGACAAAATATAAGAATTAGATCGGTACCGGAAACCAGAGGGGAAGATCTCAAGCTAACCATCAAAAAAATCCTTGGCCCAATCCTAGACAAAGGAGAAGATGAATTCCCTAGGACTGATAGAATACACCGGGTCGGAAAGCCAAGAGACTATAATACAGATCGACCAAGGGACATTATAGTACGATTTACCTTCTACGAAGATAAAGCTGAGATCTGGGCAAAGATCAAGAGGCCCACGTTAATACAATATGAAGGAAAAGATCTACAGATTTTCATGGACCTGGCACCGGAAACGCTGGACAGAAGAAGACTGCTGAGACCCCTCCTGGAGAGCATGCAGACGCGGAACATTCGATATAGCTGGGGGTTCCCTGCTTGCCTGATCGGCTTCAGAGAGGGGACTTCAGCAAAATTAGTATTCCCAGAAGATTTACGAGATTTCTGTGAAAAATTGGACCTGCCGATCCCAGAGTTCCCCGGCTGGCTGGATGATTAGGCGGCCACGGGGGGAGCGGGCGGTGGGGGGGGTTCAGGGGGGGGTGCGGGGGGGCCCTCCCCCTTCCTGTACCGGACCCTCAGGGCCCGGTCTGAAGGGGGCGGGACAACGCGCAGGCCTCCTCAAAAGACGGCTCAAAGATGGTCAAGAGTTTCGGGACCATGGGCGAGCCGGGGGCCATAGAAGGGCCGTATGGGGGGAGGGGAGCTAATCCCGGGATAGGAATGGGAGGGGTAGGTGGGGAGGGAGGGGAGGGGGGAGAGGAAGGTAGGGGGAGGGGGCCTGACCAGAAAGACTGGGAGACTAGGATAAGAAGACTAGAACCACCTCTAGCTATTAGAAAATGATTCCAACTATAAATTTCATAACATATAATGTCAAAGGGCTTAATTCACCCAACAAGCGCCATAAAATTCTGAGGGAACTGGGACAGTACGCCGCTGATGTGGCCTTCTTACAGGAGACACACATCTCACATAACTCAAACATTAAATTATATTCCAAAGAATTCCCCACGTGGTACTATGGGGATACAGTCACCACCAGAAGTAGAGGAGTGGCAATTGGCTTCGCTAAGAAAGTAAGATTTTGCCTGGAGAAAAGCGAATCTGACCCAGAGGGAAGATACCTTTTTCTAGAGGGCAAGTTAGACGACACAAAAGTCACATTGGCTAACATATATTCCCCTAATAGTGACCCTGGGACCTATCTAATCAAAATATTAGGAAAATTAATGGAGTTTAAGGGGGGAATGTTGATTATGATGGGGGACTTGAATCTCTGTTTGGACCCACAATGGGACAGTACGTCCCGGGCACCTGGGACTAGCAACGTGCAACTACGTAGAATCAAAAAAAACTGCTGGAACATCAATTACTAGATGTTTGGCGATGCCAACATCTCAAAGACAAAGATTTCTCGTTCTACTCCCAGGTGCACGGGACGTACTCGCGAATTGATTACATTTTTTTAGAACATAGATCATTAGAATGGGTGCTTGAATCTAACATTGGGATAATCTCACTATCAGATCACGCCCCGATATGGATGAAAATACAAATGACCTCGGAATATAAGGTGCCCCCCAGGTGGCGACTAAACGAGGAAATAATAAGAGAGGCAGCAGGAGCCGAGAAAATAGAAAAAGAGCTGGAACAATATTTCAGGACGAACGACACAGAGGGAATTTCGGGTAGGACACTATGGGAGGCCCATAAAGCTTTTATAAGAGGCATCTTGATAGCCGAGGGGGCAAAAAAAAAAAAAAGACAGGGCTAGGAAGATCAAAAAAATTACAGACGAAATAGCTAAATTAGAACAGAGACATAAAATGTCCCAGAAACCCGACAGAATGCTACACCAAGAAATAATAAACAAAAGAGAAGAATTCAAAAGTCTTATGGAACAAGAAACTAAACAAAGTTTCTATCTTCTCGCCAGGGAAAAATACTACGGAAGTAATAAATCCCCAAAGTACCTATCAAAAATGCTACGGAAAAAAAAAAAGTTAAATTTTATTGAGAAAGTACAGGCAGACAAGGGGACCTTAGAATATACTACAAAAGGAATTGCACAAACATTCAAAAATTATTACGAGAAACTATATGCAGTAGAACACGAACGGGAAGGGGAAAAAACGGATAAGTTGAGGAATGTTAAGGCCTTTTTAAGTCAGGCGGGATTAGTTAAAATGACAGTAAATGACCAAGACGAGCTGGAGGGACCAATCTCAGAAGAAGAAATAGTGCGGGCATTGGCCGATACCGGGAACGGGAAAAGCCCAGGACCGGATGGGTTCACGGTTTATTATTATAAGAGGTTCCAGAAGACCCTGATTCCATGGCTATGCAAGTATCTGAATGGCCTGGGAACAGACTATCAAATGAGCAAAGAGGCCTTATTAGCCTCGATCACGGTCATAAAAAAAGAAGACAAAGATGGAACCTGTTGCTCCAATTATCGGCCGATATCCCTGCTTAACGCAGACACTAAACTCTTTGCCAAAATACTTGCAAGCAGAATAAAAACTCTGATGAATAAGTTGGTACACCCGGACCAAGCCGGGTTTGTCCCAGGAAGAGAATGTAGAGACAGTGGGGTCCGTACTCTGCTCCTGTTGTTTCACGAGAAGGAGAGAGGAGGTCCCAGTCTGCTCCTGTCAACTGACGCCCAGAAGGCCTTTGACCGGGTAGACTGGGACTTTATGTTTATGACACTGGAGGTAATGGGCTTCGGCCCAAATATGCTGAGGCGGATAAGGACGCTATATCACCATCCGACAGCGACAATTAAGATCAATGGCACAGACTCCTCTCCCTTCGAAATGAGAAACGGGACCAGACAGGGATGCCCACTGTCCCCCCTCCTGTTTGTTCTCTCTCTTGAACCCCTTCTATCTACAATCCGAAGAGACTCTGGGATAGCGGGATTCAAGATAGGGAAAGAGGAACACAAACTATCTGCATATGCAGATGATGTATTATTCTACATTAAGAGACCCGGTAACACGCTGCCCCGTCTAATGGAGATAATCCAAAAATATGGCGAGATTTCAAACTTTAAAATAAATCAGGGGAAGTCGGAGGTTCTAAATATCAACACCAGAAACACAGAAAAACACACACTTCAAAAGGAATTTAAATTTCCCTGGCGGGAAGAATTGAGGTACCTGGGCATAAAGCTGACAACAACTATAAAAAAAACGTTTAAGTCAAATTTTGTCCCATTGTTAGACGACATTAAGAACGATATCAAAAGATTAGAGCACAGACCCCTATCATGGTTCGGGAGAATTCAATCACTTAAGATGTTCATGCTTCCTAAAATTGTATATAAATTTCAAATGATGCCCATCGCACTCCCTAAATACTATCTAGCAAAGCTTAAATCCCTACTAATGGCGTTTGTATGGAAAGGGAAGAAACCTAGAATAGCCTTTGCTACTTTAAAACGGGAAAAAAATAAAGGAGGGCTAGCAATCCCAGATATATCCCTATATTATAAAGCTATAGTACTTTCAAGAATCACGGAATGGATAAAAGAAAATAAGAAAGAAAAAAGATGGGTGAACTTAGAGTTCTCCCTGAGTAAGGTAAATCTAGGTAATATTATATGGAACCCCCCTAAACACAGGCTAATTGATTTATGTAGTAGTAAACTCACACTAAATACACTAAAGATTTGGGATGGGATATATAAAAAATTTAATGGTCACTACAACTCACCACTTATTAGGTTAAAAGAAAATAATTTTTTTGCACCGGGGATGAAGATTAATGGGGGGAATTGGATAAAACACGAGCACACACAGCTTAAGGATACATTAAAAGATGGAAAGATTCTATCACTCCAGGAATTAAAAAATAAAGACGGGTTTGAGGAGATGGATGAATGGAGGTATCACCAGCTTGCCTGTTTTACGCAGAGTCTTCCACGCCCTCTGAGGGAAGAGACAGAACTAACCGCGCTAGAGCGAGTGTGCCTGAATAACAACACTAGGGGCACGATATCTAGGTGGAGTGGGCTCCTGCTGGACGGGGAGGAAGGGGGGATACCCCCATTCATCTCAAAATGGGAGAATGAGTTGGGTACACAATGCGATAGCATCACTATTAAGAAAATTTTAAAACTTACACATAGGTCTGCACATGATAACAAATCTGCCGAAACCAATTATAAAGTACTTTCAAGATGGTATGTCACTCCAGACAAAGCGTGCAAATACCAAAGAGATAATCAAGGGGATTGCTGGAGAGGATGTAGGGAATCAGGTACTATGACACATATATGGTGGAGCTGCCCCAAGATTAGGGGGTTCTGGGAAAGAGTAGTACAACACATAAAGGAAATAACTAACACAGAACTCCCAATGGAACCATGGACAATACTATTTCATGGGACAAAAGAAGGCATTAAAAAACACCAAGGTTCACTTATCCCACACCTCCTAAATGCAGCTAAGAAAGTAATACCCAAGAAGTGGAAAGAGGCGGAAGCCCCAACAATATGGGAATGGGTAGATGAAGTAGAAGGGATATACAGTATGGAAAGGAGACAAGACGAGATAGGCAGGGATGAGGAAAAAAATGATAAATGGCTAGGATGGAGGACATTCAAAAAATCATGGAGCTATACGGAACATCTTCGAACCTAAATCTTGTAAGACGAGAGATAGGGGATTATGATGGTGGGAAACATCAGAGGTTTTTTCTTCTTTTTTTTTTTTTTTCTCGTTGTTTATTTTTCTCTTTCTCTTATTACCTAGAACCGAAAACAAATCCTGGTCAGGCCGGGGGGGGGGGGGGGGGGGGTGGGAGGGGGGGGGGGGTAAATAGGATAACGGGAGTCGTTTAGAGTAAATGAGCTGACGGCCCGATTTGGAGACCAAATCACACTTGCCCAAAAAAAAAAAAAAAAAAAAGACACAAGCAGAAAAAAAAAAAAAAAAAGTACAGCTACTATGATGTGAATTGAGACGGGACACTCATGAATCTTTCAGCTGATCTGAAGTCTCCCGAAATATTTCGCTGAGGTGGGAAAAATAAAAAAAATAAAAAAAATAAACTATTCATATCATCAATCAAATGTTAATATTACACAAAAATAGCCCGTGTAAATACAAAATGAAGTTTTTAAATGATGATTTCATTTATTAAGGCAAAAAAGCTGTTCAAACTTGCATGGCCCGATGAGAAAAAGTAAATGCCTCCTCCCATGCTAAATCAGAATGAACTGTGATTAACCACAATTATTTGGAAAGCTGAGTTAAATTTCACTAGAAACTGGAAGTGATGAAATCCTTGTTGCTTCTGGATTTAATGGTCTCCCTCCCCCTACCTGGTAACACCTGCCAGGCAGGTATTGGACCAACATGTAGGCAGGTTGAAACATGCTGGCTTTAGCAAGCGAGCAGCTGACCCAGGCCGGGGGAAAGCAGTTAAGTGTTCCCAGGCTTTTGGTCCCAGCTAGCCCACCTGTGCTTTAAAAAGGGGCAAGACTGAGGTCCACAAGTCTCTAGTCTCGGGTCTCTGGTACGGGGGTTGAATCTGCTCACAGCTTGTGATATCGGGTCTGCTGCTCATTGCAGCCCAAAATTCTCTGGGACTCTTGGATACATCCAAGCTGTAGAGAACACCAAGATGGACCATCACCTCATGGAGTGGAGGTATGCCTGGGCAGCCACACAACAGCAGTTAGTTTAGAGAAAAGTACATTGTTAATGTAGCGCCAGTACTTTTCATATGTAGGCGCTATGTATGTAAATTTTGTTTTTGCTCAAAATTATAGTTTTGTTTTGGGGTTAATTGCTCTAAATTATGCTTTGGCATCAGTTTGGCTGGGCTGTATTGAGGATCTGCCTGTTCATAGGTGGGGTGTGCACCTGTGGCAGGCCTTAGAATGCAGTCTGGTTGGACGCATTGGGTATCAATCTCTGCTCGGAGCCAATCAGTGGGCGCGTTTGTCCCGCTGTGTATTCCGGGAGAGGGTACTTAAGGTGCTGAAGTCACGTGGTTCTGGGTTCCGGTCCTGACCAGTCCCCTGATGGGGTTCTGGTCCAGAAGTTGTTATTGACTCCATGGTCCTGGTCCTCCTGACCAGCCCCCAGAGGCCCTCATGGTGGCTGTTTCCGTTTCTAAACCTTGGAACTGGCTAGTTCGAGGCGCAGTACCTGGAGGGAGGATTCTGAAGTGTTCCGGTGCCATCTCAGGATTGGAGAGGCCCAGCAACTCTACATGCAACCAGGGGAGGACTCTTCAGAGGAGGGCCACGCACAAGGCTTGCTGCTCGGTAAGAGCCTGGGAGCTGAGCTGTATGGACACTAACTGAATCCACATTTCTTACGGTATCGCCGGACCGGCTGCAAGATACTGGTACTGTAAGAAAAGTTCCTAACCTATGCTTCAGTTGCAACCAAGTTCCTGTGAGAGACTTTTGCATTCATTTAAAGTTTCACAACCAAGTCTGTGGCAGTGCTAAGCTAAAATCACTTGTTGGCTGCTAGATCTACAAGCAAGGATTTATCCAACAGTTGAGTTATCCAGTTGCAAGTGGCTATTCCCTGGATCATCTAAAGAGAGACATTTATTGAGTGTCAGTAGTTCCAAAGTGCCTGAGCTTATATACCCTTACCCTCTATTCCCAACTGAGAGACTGTGTTTCTGTTCAACGTTTTAAGCAAATAAAAATCCTAACAAGGAATTCAAGTGTCAGTCTCCGCAGTTACTGGGTATCAACCCTGGGAACCCCTAGACAAGAACAACGAGTACGAGCTGGAGGAGGTAATCGGTAAGCCCAGAAAAACTCAGCTGCCCCAAGGAGTGAGTGGCGCTACATTAATATTAAACTGTTTGCTGCAACTTGTTCAGTAAAGTTACATTAACCGTTCTGAGTCTGGTTTGAAGTTATTCAAAGGGGTGCATGTTGGTTCTGGCATATCTAAAGAACTTGGGTCTGTTAAGCACAATGGGTATGAAGTAACACCGCTACAAAAGGGTTAACTTGGCAAGACAAGGAAGAGTAGTGTAAGTTGATAAGGGTAACTAAGCACAATTTCAAGACACAAAGCAATTCATAGTTAGGTTAAAAAAAGACACAAGACCATCTAGTTCAACCATAAGAATAAATAAAATAAATAATATCATACAATCCCATAGACACAATCCTATACCCACAGTTGATCCAGAGGAAGGCGAAAAACCCCAGCAAAGCATGATTTAATATGCTACAGCAGAGGAAAAAAATTCCTTACTGATCCCCCGAGAGGCAAGCAGATATTCCCTGGTTAAACTTTACCTATAAATGTTAGTACCCAGTTATAATATGTACATTTAGGAAAGAATCCAGGCCTTTCTTAAAGCAATCTACTGAGCTGGCCATAATCACCTCTGGAGGGAGTCTATTCCACATATTCACAGCTCTTACTGTGAAGAAACCTTTACATATTAGGAGATTAAATCTCTTTTCCTCTAAGCATAATGAGTGCCTCCTTGTGTTGACCATAAAGTGAATAACTCAACATCAAGTTCACTACAGTATATGGATCCCTTATAAATGTGTACAAGTTGATCATATCCCCCTTAATCTCCTCTTCTCAAGAGAGAATAAATTCAGTTTCTCTAATCTATCCTCATAGCTAAGTTCCTCCATTCCTCTTATCAGTTTGGTTGCCCTTCTCTGCACTTTCTCCAGTTCCCTGGTATCCTTTTTGAGAACTGGTGCCCAAAACTGAACTACATATTCCAGATGAGGTCTTACTAATGATTTGTACAGGGGCAAAATGATATCTTTCTCTCTGAAATCCATACCTCTCTTAATACAAGAAAGGACTTTGCTCACTTTAGAAACTGGCATTGCATGCTATTATTGAGCTTATGATTAGGGATGGGCGAACGGTTGTTTGGATGTTCTGCGAACACCGAACAATATGCAGTGTGTAACGCCGAGCGCTCCGGGCATCCCCTCCACCCCGGAGCGCTCACGGCGTCCTCTGCCCTGCAGCGCCTCGGTCAGCTCCCCTGACCGCAGGCGCTGCTTTGTTTCTGGGATGCGATCCTCGGTCCGCCCGGGGATCGCATCCCGCTCCTCTCACCTGTCCCCTGCAGGCTCTCTTCGGCGTGCGCGCGCCCCCGCTCCCCAGGCGCGCGCGACTCCGCCCCCAGTTAAAGGGCCAGTGCACAATCAATTAGTGCCTGGCCCAATTACAGTTTTTCCCAAATCCCATTAAAAACCCACTTCCCCTTCCTGTCCTCGCCGGATCTTGAGTTGTCTTTGTGCCCAGTGAAAGCGTTTTGTGTTTTGCTCCTCTTGTGTATCCAGACCTTTGCTGTTGCCCCCGACTACGAACCTTTGCCACCTGCCTTGACCCTTTGCTACGTTTGACCTTGCCTCTGCCTAATCCTTGTGTACCGCGCCTGTCTCAGCTGTCAGTGGGGTCGAGTTGCTATTGGAAGACACGACCTGGTTGCTACCGCCGCTACGAATCCATCCCGCCTTGCGGCGGGCTCTGGTGAAAACCAGTAGCAACATTAGAACCGGTCCTCCAGTACAACCCGTGCTATCGCCCCATTGGCATAGGGGATCCACCTCCTGTTCCCCGCCGTACCCGGAACGTGACAGTAGATCCGGCCATGGATCCCGCTGAGGTCCCGCTGCCTAGCCTTTCGGATCTGACCACGGTGGTCGCTCAACAGGGACAGCAATTGGCGCAATTGACCGCTATGTTACAGCAGCTCCTGCCAGCCCTACCGCCAGCTCCTACATCTTCTCCTCCGCGAGCCGCTGCCGCTAGAATCCGCCTGTCCCTTCCTGACAAATTTAATGGGGACTCCAAGCTGTGCCGAGGGTTCCTATCCCAGTGTTCCCTCCATCTGGAGATGTTGTCGGACCAGTTCCCCACAGAACGGTCAAAGGTGGCGTTCGTGGTTAGCCTACTATCAGATAAGGCCCTGGCCTGGGCTACACCACTTTGGGACCGTGGCGATCCTGCCACAGCTTCAGTTCCAGCCTTCTCTTCTGAGGTTCGTAGTGTCTTCGAGGAGCCAGCCCGGGCTTCCTCAGCAGAGACGGCTCTCCTGAACCTTGTCCAAGGGAATTCTTCTGTGGGCGATTACGCCATTCAGTTCCGCACCCTGGCTTCTGAACTCTCTTGGAACAATGAAGCCCTCTGCGCGACCTTCAAAAAAGGCCTATCCAGTCATGTTAAAGATGTGCTGGCCGCACGTGAGATTCCTGCTACCCTGTCTGAGCTAATCCAGTTGGCCACCCGCATAGACATGCGTTTTACCGAGAGACGCTTAGAGTTACGCCAGGAGAAGGACCTCGCTCGCGTCAGGCGGTTTCCTCGCCTGGCACCTCTCTTCCAGAATCCTCTGCAACCCATTCCTATGCCTCCCGCTGAGGAGGCAATGCAAGTGGATCGATCTCGCCTGACCACACAGGAGAGGTCTCGCCGCCGAGACCATAATCTATGTCTGTACTGCGCCAGCCCGGACCATTTCTTAAAGGACTGCTCTATCCGCCCTCAGCGTCAGGGAAATGCTCGCACCTAGCTAACGTGGGAGAGGCGCTGCTAGGTGTGGATTCTTCCTCTCCACGTCTGACCATTCCAGTGAGGATCTCTCTGACCAAGGAATCTTCTTTCTCCGCTGTAGCCTTTTTGGACTCCGGCTCTGCAGGGAACTTCATTGAAGCCTCTCTCATCAACAAATTCAATATTCCCATCACCCGTCTTGCCAAACCAGTTTTCATCACCTCGGTAAATGGTCAAAATTTGAACTGTATCGTGCGTTATCGCACCAAACTTCTCCTCATGAGAATTGGGGTTCTCCATTATGAAAAGATTGACTTCTTTGTGCTACCTAATTGTACCTCTGAGATCCTTTTGGGCCTACCCTGGCTCCAGCTTCATTCTCCTACCCTCGACTGGTCCTCGGGGGACATCAAAAGTTGGGGTCCTTCCTGCCACAGGCATTGCCTCAAAGCGGTGCCCATTAAACAAGTTTCCATCTATGCCTCTCTGCCTAGTCTTCCCAAGCCTTACCGGGACTTTTCCGATGTGTTTTGCAAAAAACAAGGTCTTGCTGCCACATAGACACTTTGATTGCCCTATTGACCTCCTCCCTGGTACCACCCCGTCCCGTGGCAGGATCTACCCTCTCTCCATCCCGGAAACACAAGCTATGACTGAGTACATCCAGGAGAACCTCAAGAAAGGTTTCATCCGCAAGTCCTCTTCCCCTGCTGGAGCAGGATTCTTTTTGTCGCCAAAAAGGACGGGTCCTTACGTCCCTGCATTGACTATCGTAGTCTTAATAAAATCACTGTGAAGAATCGCTACCCCCACCTCTCTTCTCAGAACTTTTTGACCGCATTTTTACCAAACTGGACCTCCGGGGCGCATACAATCTCATCCGTATTCGTAAAGGCGATGAATGGAAAACCGCCTTCAACACCCGTGACGGACACTTTGAATACCTCGTCATGCCCTTTGGTTTATGCAATGCCCCTGCGGTCTTTCAAGATTTCGTGAATGAGATTTTCAGAGACTTGCTGTACTCCTGTGTTGTTGTCTATCTGGATGATATCCTGATTTTCTCCTCTAGCCTGGAGGAGCACCGTCTTCATGTCCGTCAAGTGCTCCAATGGCTCCGTGATAACCGTCTTTACGCCAAACTAGAGAAATGTCTCTTTGAACGCTGCAGTCTTCCCTTCCTGGGTTACTTGGTCTCTGGACAAGGGCTCCAAATGGACCCGGAGAAACTTTCTGCCGTCTTGAACTGGCCACGTCCTACAGGGCTACGGGCCATCCAGCGTTTCCTCGGATTCGCCAACTATTACCGCCAGTTCATTTCCCACTTCTCCACCATTGTCGCGCCTATTGTGGCACTAACCAAAAAAAATGCGAATCCGAGGTCCTGGCCCCCTCCAGCTGATGAGGCATTTAACCGCCTCAAGTCTGTCTTTGCCTCTGCCCCCGTTCTATCTAGGCCTGACCCTCTCAAACCGTTCCTCCTGGAAGTTGATGCCTCCTCTGTGGGAGCTGGAGCCGTGCTTCTCCAGAAGGATTCCAAGGGCAAGAACATCACCTGTGTTTTTTTTCTCCATGACCTTTTCCCCCCCTGAAAAGAACTATTCCATCGGAGACCATGAATTACTGGCCATTAAGCTAGCACTGGAGGAGTGGAGACATCTCCTTGAGGGGTCCACTCATCTCATCACTATCTTCACTGATCACAAAAATCTCTCTTACCTCCAGTCCGCCCAGCGGTTAAACCCACGCCAAGCTAGGTGGTCGTTGTTTTTTGCCCGCTTTAACTTTGAAATCCATTTCCGTCCTGCGGACAAGAATGTCAGGGCTGACGCCCTCTCTCGTTCCACCGATACCTCTGCTTCCGAGTGTCCTGTACAACACATTGTACCTCCTGAGTGTCTGATCTCTTCTGCCCCGGCCTCCTTCCTGCAAGTCCCTCCAGGGAAAACCTTGGTCCCCCCACTTCTTCGGCTTCAGGTCCTCAAATGGGGTCACTCCTCTCATCTGGCTGGTCATCCTGGAATCAAGAAATCCTCCCAACTGATTGCCAGGTATTACTGGTGGCCCTCCTTAAAAAAGGATGTGACGGATTTCGTACAAGCCTGTACCATATGTGCTCGTAACAAGACCCCTCACCAGAAGCCTGCTGGTCTTCTTCACCCCCTGCCTGTGCCTGAACGACCCTGGGCCCACATAGCTATGGACTTCATCACAGACCTCCCTCCTTCCCACGGCCACACTACCATATGGGTGGTCGTGGATCGTTTCTCCAAAATGGCACATTTTGTCCCGCTTCCAGGTCTCCCTTCGGCTCCTATACTCGCGAAACATTTCTTCCTCCAGATTTTCCGTCTTCATGGACTTCCATCACACATCGTCACGGATAGAGGCGTCCAATTTGTGTCTAAATTCTGGAGAGCTCTCTGCAGTCAACTGAAAGTCAAACTAGACTTCTCCTCTGCCTACCACCCACAGTCCAATGGACAAGTGGAGAGAGTCAACCAGATCCTTGGGGCCTACCTGCGACACTTTCTCTCGGCCCGTCAAGACGACTGGGCTGACCTCCTGCCCTGGGCCGAATTTTCTTACAACTTGAAAGAGTCTGAGTCCTCCTCTCAATCACCCTTCTTTGTGGTTTACGGCCGTCATCCTCTTCCCCCCCTTCCCATCCCCACTTCTTCCGGAGTCCCCGCTGTAGACTAAGTTACCCAAGAACTGTCGTCCATCTGGAGAGAGACCCAAAGGTCGCTTGCCCTGGCCTCTTCTCACATGAAGAGACATGCTGACAGCAAAAGAAGACCCCCTCCGGTATTCTCCCCTGGCGATAGGGTGTGGCTCTCCTCCAAGTACATCAGGTTCCGCGTCCCCAGTTACAAGTTGGGTCCCCGCTACCTCGGCCCATTCAAGATCAAGGCTCGGATCAATTCCGTGTCCTACAAACTACATCTTCCTCCTTCCCTTCGCATTCCCAACTTCTTCCATGTTTCTCTCCTCAAACCCTTTATTCTTAATCACTTTTCCCCCAAGGTCACCGCTCCTGCTCCGGTCACCGGCTCCTCCGACATCTTCTCCGTTAAAGAGATCCTTGCCTCTAAAACCGTCCGAGGTAAACGTTTCTATCTTGTTGACTGGGAGAACTGTGGGCCTGAGGAGAGGTCCTGGGAACCTGAGGGTAACATCATTGACAAGGATCTCATCCGCAGGTTCGTGGGTTCCAGGAGGAGGGGGAGGCCCAAGAAGAGGGGGAGACCCAAGGGGGGGGTACTGTAACGCCGAGCGCTCCGGGCATCCCCTCCACCCGGAGCGCTCACGGCGTCCTCTGCCCTGCAGCGCCTCGGTCAGCTCCCATGACCGCAGGCGCTGCTTTGTTTCTGGGATGCGATCCTCGGTCCGCCCGGGGATAGCATCCCGCTCCTCTCACCTGTCCCATGCAGGCTCTCTTCGGCGTGCGCCCGCGCCCCCGCTCCCCAGGCGCGCGCGCGACTCCGCCCCCAGTTAAAGGGCCAGTGCACAATCAATTAGTGCCTGGCCCAATTACAGTTTTTCCCAAATCCCATTAAAAACCCACTTCCCCTTCCTGTCCTCGCCGGATCTTGAGTTGCCTTAGTGCCCAGTGAAAGCGTTTTGTGTTTTGCTCCTCTTGTGTATCCAGACCTTTGCTGTTGCCCCCGACTACGAACCTTTGCCACCTGCCTTGACCCTTTGCTACGTTTGACCTTGCCTCTGCCTATTCCTTGTGTACCGCGCCTGTCTCAGCTGTCAGTGGGGTCGAGTTGCTATTGGAATACACGACCTGGTTGCTACCGCCGCTACAAATCCATCCCGCCTTGCGGCGGGCTCTGGTGAAAACCAGTAGTAACATTAGAACTGGTCCTCCAGTACAACCCGTGCTATCGCCCCATTGGCATAGGGGATCCACCTCCTGTTCCCCGCCGTACCCGGAACGTGACACAGTGTTTGGGGAAAATTCAGAACACACCGTTAAAGTCTATGGGACATTAACATGACTTGCAGTCCAACCAAAGGTGACGGTTCTGCCGGCCGGAGAACCTGTGGTAGGTGGAGGTAGAAGGGAAGCTGTCCCCACAAAGGAGCAAGTACAGGAGCAGCATTCTCACCAAACGGGCACGGTGGAGAATGGGAAAACTTCAGGATGTGATCAAGCCAGGGACTCAACCAGTGGAAGTAACGCTTGCAGAGCAGCCTTGTGAGTCAAGCCAGGGACCGAGCCGGTCAGCAAGGGTGAAGTTTGAAGGTATCCAGAGTGCCAAGCTAGGGACCCAGCAGGGAAGCGTGGGTGACGCTTGAGGATGATACCACCGCAAGAGCCTTGAGGCGCTCAGGGATTCAGAGTAGTGAATCAGAGGGTCCAGTGAGAGACCAGGAGCTCAAGGGGCTGAAGAACTAAAAGGAGAAGTTGTATTACAGCTGAGAGAACTGTTACTTTGAGTTAGGAATTGTTTAAGTACTGTTGCCATAAGAGACAGAAATCCTGCACGTACAGAAGTTGCACCTTGCTGGGGCCTTTACCTGTATGGCTGTCAAAGAAATAAAACCTCTTTTAGGCTGGATTCACACCTATGCATTTATAGTGCTTTTTGCATAAAAAAGGAACAAGGGGAGGTTTTTAGCCAACCTGACGGACTATTGCGGTACCTGAACAGACGTATGTCTCAATACAAAAAAGTTATTTATTTATAAATTTATTTTATTCACACATAATATACAAAAGATATGTCTAATATTAAAAAAAGGAATATTCTAATACAGATTGTATACAGACGCAACAAGTCAAATTGTTGAATCGAATTTGCTAGTCAATGCTGGTTGACGCGTTTCACTTGTTGCTTCTTCAGAACCAGGAAAACAGCAATTTGTAATATCTGTCATACATACATAAAAGAGACATGAGAGTTGTTCACAAGTGGGCCATCAGATACATTTCATTTGCTCAAACAGCAATAGTTCTAGGAGGAGAGTGAATAGCTTCTTCTTATTAGTGCCTGTCTGTAAATATATTTCTTTGGAAAAAATGCACCTGATTGGTGGCTAGAATATTCAGTAGACCCAATATAAGGGAATAACCCAGATATACTTCTGCAAGATATTCGACCATGAATTGCTTAATGGACATCTGGATCCAATAGAGGAAACATGACTTGGGGAAAAAGAAGAAAGGAAAAAAAAAAAAAATATTTAGAAAAGGATGTATAAATTTATTTAATCCAGTATAGGCTAGTGACTCCTATATATGTAAGTATAAAATTTACTCACATTATAGAATAAACATTGCTTTAGGATGGAGTCTCCGAAGCTATCCTCTAAGGGGATGATGTAAATAGACGGGATAGGGGAAGGACTTGTGCCTAAGATTATTAATACCAAAATCATTAGCGCATATAGGCATATTATTTAGCTTAAGGATATTAATTGAAAGACCAGCAAGTACCTACTAGGGCATGTAAAAGTTCCCTCAAGCCGGGTTAGAATCCGTGAAAATACCATCAGTCATAACGGGATATCAGATAGATACTATAAAGGCAAAAAAATAAATAAATAAAATAATAATAAATATAATACTTAGTATATTTAAAGAATATTGGCTTAGGTCAAAAGATTTGTTATATAGTATCATCCAAATTAAAAACCCAAGAATACCTGACAGATTGGATGAAAGTGTTTCCCCGCCTAGGAAAAATGGCCTGTGGTCCGTTGTATCGATACCATCAAACAAGCCTTAAAGCAAGCAGTCTAAAAATAAAAAAATAAAAGAAGGGAAAGGTCTAAGGAGGTGGCTGCATACTATTATTATGTGCCCAAGACACATCAAATATAGAGATAGCAAGTATCCAGTGGGAATCAGGCTAAAAGTTTTTGCAGGTTAGTCAATAGATTACCTTAAGTAAAAGACATGCTCATCTCAGCTCCCCAGCACTCCATCTGCAGTATGTGTCTGCCTGGAGTGCTGGTTATATAGTGAAGTTGGCGCCCAGATCGGAAAGAAACCACCCTGGAGCCAATCATGATTTAATCCCTTCAGCTGGAAGGGAAATCGACTTTGATGATTGATAAACAGCGCAGATGCGGCCCCAGCTACCACCGCACATGCGCCAGAAGCCCAGCATTGAGAACGCTTAATGTGGAAGGCACGTCAGCAGTGGCCAAAAAATACGAAACAAGCGCGCGCATGCGCAGTAAGGGTGGCCGATCCCGGAAATAATAGACAAACGCGTGCATGCGCATTTGGCATCGGTAATCCCAACAAAAAAAAAACGAGGAGGGCTCACAGGGAGGGGAGGTGGCAATAGAAATCCATCCTTAACCCCTCTTAGGAACATCCTCAGACCAAAGCCGATATTGTGCGGTCATAAATAGAAAACAGACCGGCATATGCATAATGAAACGGCCAGTACAAAGAATAATTGAACATCCCACAATCATGACGGATTATGGGCATTAGTGGGATGCCTCCATAATAAGAACGCCAAGAATAAGAGGATAAAAATGAAATAAAGGAATTGAATAAGAAGACTTCCAATTGCTCAACAGATGATGCCTTCAGAAGGGAAGCCAATCTTCTGAGAGCACGGCTACAAATACGGGGTTACAGTAAAACCATCTTGAAAAAGGCATTCAAAAAGGCCATTGACAGGGATAGAACAGATTTTCTGTTTGGGGACAAACTAAATAAAAAGCAAGAAAACATTACTCGAGTCATCACTACATACTCCGTTAACCATGTTGATATTCGTGATATCATTGGTAAACATTGGCACCTCCTAACTGGAGATAGAATTGTGAATAAATACATTGGAACGGTCCCACATATTACATACAAGAAGTGTCAATCCCTCAAAGACCGTCTAGTACATACCCATTTCCAGGGACAGTCTGAACAAGAAATGGATCCTTCGGGAATGTCAAGATGTCACGATTGTGACTATTGTGGTTGGGTATTAGAGGGATCGTCTTTTGTACGGAGAGACCTACCATATGAAATTCTCAGCAAACTGTCAAACAAAAGGTATATTATCTATTTATGACCGCACAATATCGGCTTTGGTCTGAGGATGTTCCTAAGAGGGGTTAAGGATGGATTTCTATTGCCACCTCCCCTCCCTGTGAGCCCTCCTCGTTTTTTTTTGGGGGATTACCGATGCCAAATGCGCATGCCCGCGTTTGTCTATTATTTCTGGGATCGGCCACTCTTACTGCGCATGCGCGCGCTTGTTTCGTATATTTTGGCCGCTGCTGACGTGCCTTCCACATTAGGCGTTCTCAATGCTGGGCTTCTGGCGCATGCACGGTGGCACCTGGGGCCGCATCTGTGCTGTTTATCAATCATCAAAGTCGATTTCCCTTCCAGCTGAAGGTATTAAATCATGATTGGCTCCAGGGTGGTTTCTTTCCAATCTGGGCGCCAACTTCACTATATAACCAGCACTCCAGGCAGACACATACTGCAGATGGAGTGCTGGGGAGCTGAGATGAGCATGTCTTTTACTTAAGGTAATCTATTGACTAGCCTGCAAAAACTTTTAGCCTGTTTCCCACTGAATACTTGCTATCTCTATATTTGATGTGTCTTGGGCACATAATAATAGTATGCAGCCACCTCCTTAGACCTTTCCCTTCTTTTATTTTTTTATTTTTAGACTGCTTGCTTTAAGGCTTGTTTGATGGTATCGATACAACTGACCACATGCCATTTTTCCTAGGCGGGGAAACACTTTTATCCAATCTGTCAGGTATTCTTGGGTTCTTAATTTGGATGATACTATATAACAAATCTTTTGACCTAAGCCAATATTCTTTAAATATACTAAGTATTATATTATTATTATTTTTTTTTTGCCTTTATAGTATCTACAGTGGTGTGAAAAAGTGTTTGCCCCCTTCCTCATTTCCTGTTCCTTTGCATGTTTGTCACACTTAAGTGTTTCGGAACATCAAACCAATTTAAACAATAGTCAAGGACAACACAAGTAAACACAAAATGCAATTTGTAAATGAAGGTGTTTATTATTAAAGGTGAAAAAAAATCCAAACCATCATGGCCCTGTGTGAAAAAGTGATTGCCCCCCTTGTTAAAACATACTATAACTGTGGTTGTCCACACCTGAGTTCAATTTCTCTAGCCACACCCAGGCCTGATTATTGCCACACCTGTTCACAATCAAGGCATCACTTAAATAGGAGCTGCTTGACACAGTAAGGTCCACCAGAAGATCCTTAAAAGCTACACATCATGCCGAGACCCAAAGAAATTCAGGAACAATTGAGAAAGAAAGTAATTGAGATCTATCAGTCTGGAAAGGGTTATAAAGCCATTTCCAAAGCTTTGGGAATCCAGCGAACCACAGTGAGAGCCATTATCCACAAATGGCGAAGACATGGAACAGTGGTGAACCTTCCCAGGAGTGGCCGGCCGCCCAAAATTACCCCAAGAGCGCAGCGACGACTCATCCAAGAGGTCACAAAAGACCCCACAACAACGTCCAAGGAACTGCAGGCCTCACTTGCCTCAGTTAAGGTCAGCGTTCATGCCTCCACCATCAGGAAAAGACTGGGCAAAAATGGCCTGCATGGCAGAGTTCCAAGGAGAAAAACCACTGCTGAGCAAAAAGAACATCAAAGCTCGTCTCAATTTCTCCACAACACATCTTGATGATCCCCAAGACTTTTGGGACAACATTCTGTGGACCGATGAGACAAAAGTGGAACTCTTTGGAAGGTGTGTGTCCAAGTATATCTGGCGTAGAAGGAACACTGCATTTCAGAAAAAGAACATTATACCAACAGTAAAATATGGTTGTGGTAGTGTGATGGTCTGGGGCTGTTTTGCTGCTTCAGGACCTGGAAGACTTGCCGTGATAAAAGGAACTATGAATTCTGCTGTCTACCAAGAGATCCTGAAGGAGAATGTCCGACCATCTGTTCGTGTACTCAAGCTGAAACGAACTTGGGTTCTGCAGCAGGACAATGATCCTAAACACACCAGCAAGTCCACCACCGAATGGCTGAAGAAAAACAAAATGAAGACTTTGGAGTGGCCTATCCAAACTCCAGACCTGAATCCTATTGAGATGTTGTGGTATGACCTTAAAAATACCGTTCATGCTCGAAAACCCTCTAATGTAACTGAATTAGGACAATTCTGCAAAGATGAGTGGGCCAAAATTCCTCCAGGACGCTGTAAAAGCCTCATTGCACGTTATCGCAAATGCTTGGTTGCAGTTGTTGCTGCTAAGGGTGGCCCAACCAGTTATTAGGTTTAGGGGGCAATCACTTTTTCACACAGGGCCATGAGGGTTTCGATTTTTTTTCACCTTTAATAATAAACACCTTCATTTACAAATTGCATTTTGTGTTTACTTGTGTTGTCCTTGACTATTGTTTAAATTGGTTTGATGTTCCGAAACACTTAAGTGTGACAAACATGCAAAGGAACAGGAAATGAGGAAGGGGGCAAACACTTTTTCACACCACTGTATCTGATATCTCGTTATGACTGATGGTATTTTCACGGATTAAAGGCTATCTAACCCTGCTTGAGGGAACTTTTACATGCCCTAGTAGGTACTTGCTGGTCTTTCAATTAATATCCTTAAGCTAAATAATATGCCTATATGCGCTAATGATTTTGGTATTATTAATCTTAGGCACAAGTCCTTCCCCTATCCCGTCTATTTACATCATCCTTCGGAGACTCCATCCTAAAGCAATGTTTATTCTATAATGTGAGTAAATTTTATACTTACATATATAGGAGTCACTAGCCTATACTGGATTAAATTAATTTATACATCCTTTTCTAAATATTTTTTTTTTATTTCCTTTCTTCTTTTTCCCCAAGTCATGTTTCCTCTGTTGGATCCGGATGTCCATTAAGCAATTCATGGTCGAATATCTCGCAGAAGTATATCTGGGTTATTCCCTTATATTGGGTCTACTGAATATTCTAGCCACCAATCAGGTGCATTTTTTCCAAAGAAATATATTTACAGGTAGGCACTAATAAGGAGAAGCTATTCACTCTCCTCCTAGAACTATTGCTGTTTGAGCAAATGAAATGTATCTGATGGCCCACTTGTGAACAACTCTCATGTCTCTTTTATGTATGTATGACAGATATTACAAATTGCTGTTTTCCTGGTTCTGAAGAAGCAACAAGTGAAACGCGTCAACCAGCATTGACTAGCAAATTCGATTCAACAATTTGACTTTTTGCGTCTGTATACAATCTGTATTAGAATATTCCTTTTTTAATGTTAGACATATCTTTTGTATATTATGTGTGAATAAAATAAATTTATAAATAAATAACTTTTTTGTATTGAGACATACGTTTGTTCAGGTACCGCAATAGTCCGTCAGGTTGGCTAAAAACCTCCCCTTGTTCCTTTTTTTATACATATTCTTAGGATGAGGTACCCCCCATAGCTTATCCATATATTTTGATAGTGCTTTTTGCATTTTGCAGATTTGTACTACAGAACATGTTCAACAGGAAACCATGTTAAATGGGCTGTAGTGCAAATCTGTAAAATGCAAAAAGCACTATAAATGCATAGGTGTGAATACAGCCTTACATCCAAGAAGTGACTTTTACCATCTTTGCACCCACTATGCCTCACAACCCACCACATTTTGAAGGAAGTCAGTTGTCTTTAGCCTTTTAAGGTTCCCATTAGACTGGAAGAGGTCAGAGATTCTGCTACATATATAATGTAGTGTTTGTAATTTTTGACTCTTATACACTGTGTCTGACTTTTGTGGCAATGCATGGGAAGGCTTTGTGAAACAAAATTGAACAGGGAATGGGGAAGGAGGGTCAAACTACCACTTTAATGTTTAGGCCTCATGCACACTGGAAGTTTTTGGAAGTTTTTACAGCAGCTGTTTTTGGCAGTAGACATGTTATCCTGTGTGTTCATGCACACATAGGCTGTAATCATCAGTTTTAGGCAGTGGCGTCTTTGAGCAGTAAAAAAACCTCAAAACTAGTGGGTTCTAAGAAACGCTGATAAACGCTGATAAACGGTCAAAAACATCGTTCACCAGCGTTTACCGTTTTTGAGCCACTGAAAAAAAAAAAGATAGAGGTTTTTTTTTTTTTTTTTTTTTTTTTTTTTTTTAAGAAAAGAAAAATATAACGTGGAAAAAAGCTAAAAAACGCTAACAAAGGGGCCATTACTTAGTAGTGTGTGTTTACACTAAAAGGAGACACCCTTTGCACCCTGCACTTTTGAAAGAAGAATTTTATTTAATAGACTGTTGTCACCATCTCATTTTTGCAGTTTTTGCACATTGCGGACTTGCACAAACTTACCTAATAGTACTTCTCTTTTTTGTGCTAGCCGTTTATATATTTTTCCTTTTGCCCTTTTTATTGTGCCATTATATTATTTTTTTTGCGTTACATTATTATTTGCATTTTTGCACAGGCAAGCTGCACTCAGCACAGGAACCTTTGCATTTTTGCACAGGCAAGCTGTACCCAGCACAGGTACAATTGCCGTTCCCTTTTAGCACACACATTGTGTTGCAAATTTTGCACTTATTTTGCGTTTCTTTGACACTATTGCGCTACTTGCACAATCAATTATTTTTGCACATTTTAGTAGATTTATTTTGTAAACTCATTCTGCACTATGCACTTTGATGTCACTATATTGTACTTTAATGTCAGTATTCATCTGATGCTTGTTTCATTTACGATTTTAGCAACTTGTTACATTGTTGCACCCCTACAGTCTTGATTCACCTATATGTAGGCACTAGCAAAATATTTGCACTTACGAGTATCATACTGCTACCTTTAGCACTTTGCACTTTGATGTCACTATATTTTACTTAATATCAGTACTAAGTTGATGTTTGGTCTCATTTATGCTATTAGCAACCTGTTACATTGTTGCACTCTTGCATTCTGATCTACTTATACCAAGGTATTAGCAAAATCTTTGCACTCTGCAATCTTGATTATCTTACTATACCTCAAGTATTACTGCCACCCTTAGCAGCATACTTCTCAACTAAATTGTCTCCTTCTATAGAGGTAGCCATTAGCAATATCTTCTGCACCTGATACCATCATCTTTAGCAGTATATATCCCTCACTCAAAATTGAGTTTATACTTGCATCACTAACCTTTTCTATACTCGGAATTATACAATATTCATTTTTACTACCGTCTTGAGTAAGGATGAGCCCGGTGTTCGATTCAAACCCATGTTCGATTCGAGCACCGGGTGTTCGCTCGCTCGGCGAGCCCAGAACTATTGGGGCCGCTCGCATCAAATTCGTGTGATGCGAGCGGCCCCGCAATGCATTGCGGCCCGCGCAGTGCAATGCTGGCTGATGATTGGCCAAGCATGCACTGTGACCCCGCATGCTTGGCCAATCACAGCGCCGGCAGCGAGGAGAGCCATAATTGGCTACAGGCAGGATGCCTGTAGCCAATTATAGCTCAGGGGCTTTAGTACACGCCCCACGGTATAAGAGGCCGCCGCGCCGGCGGCCTCGCATATTATGTTTCAGTCAGTGTCAGCGTGTTAGTGTGCTGCTGACAATATGTGCTTTATTTCTGGGGATATGTGTGTGCATGCTGTTAGAACAGCATTGCAGTATCACATCTGGGGGGGTGTCTATAGGTGGCCTGTGAAGGGGGCAGGTTTCCTGTGCTTAGAACTTTCCCTGCAAAAAAGTGTAATTTTTGCAGGAAAAAAGCTATTTAACTTTAATTTCACTCGCGGCTAATGAATTGATGGCTCCTGTAACACAGAGAACTGTCATTCATTAATAAAAAACAAAAAAAAAGCGTAGGGGTCCCCCCAAATTTAATAACCAGGCCCTTCAGGTCTGGGATGGATATTAAGGGGAACCCCAGCCAAAAAAAATGGCGTGGGGTCCCCCTCAAAATCCATACCAGACCCTTATCCGAGCACGCAACCTGGCAGGCCGCAGGAAAAGAGGGGGGGACGAGAGCGGCCCCCCCTCTCGCCTGAACCGTACCAGGCCACATGCCCTCAACATTGGGAGGATGCTTTGGGGGTCTAAGACCCCTAAAGCACCTTGTCCCCATGTTGATGAGGACAAGGGCCTCTTCCCCACAGCCGTGCCCGGTGGTTGTGGGGGTCTGCGGGCGGGGGGCTTATCGGAATCTGGAAGCCCCCTTTAACAAGGGGACCCCCAGATCCCGCCCCCCCCCTGTGTGAAATGGTAAGGGGGTACAAAAGTACCCCTACCATTTCACCAAAAAAGTGGCATAAATGGTAAAAATGACAGGAGACGGTCTTTGACAATTCCTTTATTAAAATCTTCTTTCTTCTTTCTTCATCCTTCGGTTTCTTCATCTTCTCCTTCCTTCATCTTCTTCCATCTTCTTCTTCCATTTTCTTCTTCCTCCGATCCGCTTCTTCTTGCGCTGGTCTTCTCGTCCTTCTCGTCCGGCATCTTCTTCCGTCGGCGTCGGTGTCGGTGTCTCTGTCTCTTCTTGGGCCGCTCCGCGCAATGGGAGGCTCCCGCTGTGTGAGGCTCGGCTCCGTCTGACAGGTCTTTTATAATGGAGGGCACCTGGTGACCCCGCCCCCTCTGACGCACAGGGACGTCATGGGGAATTCCATGATGGCTTTCCCCATGATGTCAGAGGGGGCGGGGTCACCAGGTGCCCTCCGTTTTAAAAGACCTGTCAGATGGAGCGGAGCCTCACACAGCGGGAGCCTCCCATTGCGCGGAGCGGCCCAAGAAGACACCGACGCCGACGCCGACGGAAGAAGATGCCGGACGAGAAGACCAGCGCAAGAAGAAGCGGATCGGAGGAAGAAGAAAATGGAAGAAGAAGATGGAAGAAGATGAAGGAAGGAGAAGATGAAGAAACCGAAGGATGAAGAAAGAAGAAAGAAGATTTTAATAAAGGAATTGTCAAAGACTGTCTCCTGTCATTTTTACCATTTTTGCCACTTTTTTGGTGAAATGGTAGGGGTACTTTTGTACCCCCTTACCATTTCACACAGGGGGGGCCGGGATCTGGGGGTCCCCTTATTAAAGGGGGCTTCCAGATTCCGATAAGCCCCCCGCCCGCAGACCCCCACAACCACCGGGCACGGTTGTGGGGAAGAGGCCCTTGTCCTCATCAACATGGGGACAAGGTGCTTTAGGGGTCTTAGACCCCCAAAGCATCCTCCCAATGTTGAGGGCATGTGGCCTGGTACGGTTCAGGCGAGAGGGGGGGCCGCTCTCGTCCCCCCCTCTTTTCCTGCGGCCTGCCAGGTTGCGTGCTCGGATAAGGGTCTGGTATGGATTTTGAGGGGGACCCACGCCATTTTTTTTGGCTAGGGTTCCCCTTAAAATCCATACCAGACCTCAAGGGTCTGGTATGGATTTTGAGGGGGACCCTACGCCATTTTTTTTTTTTTTTTTGGCTGGGGTTTCCCTTAATATCCATCCCAGACCTGAAGGGCCTGGTTATTGAATTTGGGGGACCCCTACGCTTTTTTTTTTTCATTTTTTTTATTTTTTATCAATGACTTTTTTTTATGAATGAGTTTCAATGAATCACTGTTCTCTGTGTTACGGGAGCCGTGAATTAACATTAGCCGCAAGTGATTTTAAATAGCTTTTTTACTTTCAAAAATGACACTTTGCGCAGAGACAGTTCTAAACACGGGAAACATGCGCCCCTTTACAGGCATACTATAGACACCCCCCAGGTACGAAATTTAAAGGAATATTACACTTTTATTGTTTCAATTTAAGCATTATTAAAATCACTGCTCCTGAAAAAACGTCCGTTTTTAAAAAAATTTTTTGCATTGCTACATGTCCCCTGGGGCAGGACCCAGGTCCCCAAACACTTTTTATGACATTAACATGCATATTAGCCTTTAAAATGAGCACTTTTAATTTCGAACGTTCGCATCCATTATAACTAATAGGGTTCTAAAGCTCGCACGGACTTTAGGTCCGTTCGCGGGTTCTGGTGCGAGCCGAACGGGGGGGTGTTCGGCTCATCCCTAGTCTTGAGTAGTCTTTCCCTGGGAACAGCGCAGCACCAGCCATTCTTTATACTTCAGCTTATTACTGGGTTTGACCCAGACTTCGTGTTTGCAGCAGTTCTATTTACCCATACATGGTAGCGCAGGAATAATTGCACAATATATCTGGAGGTTACTAATCCATTCAGGAGAGCTAATTATACCGCACGGCCATAAAAAGGGTCAGGCAGTTTCTTCCAGGACAATAGCCTCATGGCTAATAAAAACCATTAAAAGGGCTTATGCAATCCAGCTTTTTCCAATACCTAACGACCTAAAGGCTCATTCGACCAGGGCAGTGGCGACATCTTGGGCAGCATATTGTAGAGTGTTCCCAGAAACGATTTGCAAAGCAGCAACTTGGTCTTCTAGAACCACGTTCATGTCTCATTACAGAATAGACCCGGCTCGGTTGAAATCGGTTGAATTTGGGCGATCGAGCATTAAAGTTATTTCTTCCATATCCTGTGAATAAAAATAAATCTTCTTGCAAAGCACCCACCCATGTAGTGATTTATTTCCCAGTGTGTGTGCTGCCATGATGCGTCAGGAAAACGGAAAATTGTATACTCACCTTTCCGTAATTTTCCTTTCCTGAAGCATCCCATGACAGCACACAGATACCCACCCGTCTAAGGTAATAGATACTGAGAATGCAGTGGGGGGCTCCTCTTCAAAACTTATATTTAACCAGTCCTATCAGGATGTGGGGGCGGAGCCACAACCCAGTGTGTGTGCTGCCATGGGATGCATCAGGAAAGGAAAATTACGGAAGGGTGAGTATAAAATTTTCCGTTTTAATGTCCAGTGTTCATGAGTAGTAGAGTTGAGCGGACACCTGGATGTTCGGGTTCGGCCGAACTTCGGAAAAAAGTCCGGGTTCGGGACCGAACTTGACCCGAACTTGACCCCGAACTCCGAACCCCATTGAAGTCAATGGGACGTGGACTTTTGAACACTAAAATGGCTGTAAAAAGGTAATGGAAAGGGCTAGAGGGCTGCAAATGGCAACAAAATGTTGTTAAGAGCATGGCAAGTGATCTGCAAACAAATGTGCATAGGGAAATAACTTAAAATAACACAAAAAAATAAAAATAAAATGCTGGAGGCCCCCTTCTCAGCAGAAGAGGTACAGGAAGTCATTAAGAACCTCAGAAACTCAACGGCACGATGCCGCACATATGGTGGGAATACCCCAGAATACACACTTTCTGGAAAAAATTATTCAATTTAATGGATAAGATAGTGGGAAAATAATATACTTGGAAATTAAAAAAAATGAAAAAATTATAATCTTGACCTAGGAGGACGAAATTCAAATGGAGTAGGAGGTTGAGGTGGCGGTGGATGTGGCGGTGTAGGTTGAAGCGGCAGTGGAGGAGGACGAGGTAGCCAACACTGGTTCAAAAATACAACAATGGCTGGGTAAGGCTAGTGGTGAATGATGTGTCGAATTCTGTCCCCCGTCGCATAGTGTCCGCCCTGTACTGCGCAAGGACAAGGGGATTTCAAAACTCTCCGAAGACGATGCACGGTAACTCCAGGTTCAAGCCACATCATCCGAGGTTGAAGCCTAGCCAAGCGAGCCCGTGAGGGGCCCTGTTACTATGTGCTACCGTATGTCCACTTGGATGGTCGGGCTTGAACCTGCACTCACTGCGCAGGCGACGTTCATTTTTGGAGATTTTGTGAATCTCCTTGTCCTCCGTACTGCGCAAGCACTGCACCTGCGCAGTAAGTGGCCGGACACTATCCGATAGCAAGACAGTTTTCGTCAGAACACCGGTATATGTGTCTATTCTGCACAAGGTACGGCCAAGTCCTGTGGGATCCATGCCTGGTTCATTTTAATGAACTTGAGCTTGTCCACATTGGCTCTGGACAGGCTGCTGCGCTTGTCTGTGATAACGCCCCCCTGCCGTGCTAAATACACATTCAAATAATACACTGGCAGCAGGGCAGGCCAGCACCTCCAAGGCGTAAAGGGCAAGCTCAGGCCATGTGCCCAATTTGGAGACCCAGAAGTTGAAGGGGGCAGACCCGTCATGCAGTACGTGTAGGCGTGTGCACACATACTGCTCCACCATGTTGGTAAAATTCTGCCTCCTGCTAAGACGTTCCATCTCAGCTGGTGGTGCTGGTTGTTGTGGCGTGCTGACAAAGCTTTTCCACATTCCAGCCATGCTAACCCTGCCTTCCGAGGTGCTGGCGGTGCCCCGGCTGCATTGGCGACCTCTTCCTCCTCCTCTGCCTTCGCCTTGTGCTTCCACCGTACCCCCGCTGCCAAGTGGGAATGCCACCAGCAGCGCGTCTACCAGCGTGCGCTTGTACTCGCGCATCTTACGATCACGCTCCAGTGAGGTAATTAAGAACGGCACGTTGTCCTTGTAACGGGGATCCAGCAGGGTGGCCACCCAATAATCAGCACCAGTTAAAATATGGGCAACTCGGCGGTCGTTGCGGAGACACTGCAGCATGTAATCGCTCATGTGTGCCAGGCTGCCCAGAGGCAAGGAAAAGCTGTCCTCTGTGGGAGGTGTATCGTCTGTGTCCTCTGTATCCCCCCAGCCACGCACCAGTGATGGACATGAGCTGGTCTGGGTGCCACCCTGCTGTGAACATGGTTCCTCCTCCTCCATCTCCTCCTCATCCTCCACCTCGTCATCCTCCAGAACTGTGCCCTTGCTGCCAGTCAATTGTGTACCTGGCGCTTGTTGGTGCAGGAACCCACCCTCGTAGCCACTTGTAAATGACTGCCCTGAAAGCCTTGGAAATGAACCCTCTTCCTCCTCCTCCTCCTCCTCCTCCTCCTCCTCATCCTGTGCCACATCCTCTTCCATCATCGCCTGAAGAGTTTTTTCAAGGAGGCATAGAACTGGGATAGTAACGCTGAGAACGGCGTCATCGGCACTGGCCATGTTGGTGGAGTACTCGAAACAGCGCAACAAGGCACACAGGTCTCGCATGGAGGCCCAGTTATTGGCGGTGAAGTGGTGCAGTTCCGCAGAGCGACTCACGCGTGCGTGCTGCAGCTGAAACTCCACTATCGCCTGCTGCTGCTCGCACAGTCTGGCAAGCATGTGCAAGGGGGAGTTCCACCTTGTGGGCACGTCACATATGAGACAGTGAGCGGGAAGGCCGAAGTTACGCTGCAGCGCTGACAGGCGCGCAGCAGCAGGGTGAGAACGCCGAAAATGCGCACAGACGGCCCGCACTTTCTGCAGCAGCTCTGGCATATCGGGGTAATTCTTAAGGAACCTCTGGACCACCAAGTTCAGCACATGCGCCAGGCAAAGGATGTGCGTCAAACCGGCAAGGCCCAGAGCTGCTACGAGATTTCGCCCATTATCGCACACCACCAGGCCGGGCTTGAGGCTCACTGCCACCAACCACTCATCGGTCTGTTGTTCCGTGTCCCTCCACAACTCCTGCGCGGTGTGGTGTTTTTCCCCCAAGAAGGAAAGTTTTAAAACTGCCTGCTGTCGTTTAGCCCTGGCTGTGCTGAAGTTGGTGGTGAAGGTGTTACGCTGACCGGATGAGGAGGCGGTAGAGGAGGAGTTAGCAACAGGAGGCAAACTGAAGTGCCCTGCAATCCTCGGTGGTGGAAGGACATGCGCCAAAGTGCTATCCGCCTCAGGCCCAGCCGCCACTACATTTACCCAGTGTGCTGTTAGGGAGATGTAATGTCCATGACCGTGCTTACTGGTCCACGCATCCGTAGTTAGGTGGACCTTGCCACAGATGGCGTTGCGCAGTGCACACCTGATTTTGTCCCCCACTTGGTTGTGCAGGGAAGGGATAGCTCGTCTGGAAAAGTAGTGGCGGCTGGGCACGACGTACTGTGGGACAGCCAATGACATCAGCCTTTTAAAACTCTGCATCTCCACCAGACGGAATGACAGCATTTCAAAGGCGAGGAATTTTGAAATGCTGGCATTCAGGGCCAGGGATCGCGGGTGGCTAGGGGGGTACTTCCTCTTCCGCTCCAGTGTTTGGGAGATGGTTGGTGACCCAGGTGGTAGTGTTGCTGGCAGATCCTCTGTTTGCGGGTTGGCAGGTGTCACTGTCACTACAGAGGTGGATGAAGAGGCAGAGACTGCAGCAGAAGAGGAAGCAGGAGGAGACAGAGAACTTTCTTGGTTTTTGAGGTGTCTACTCCACTGCATCTCGTGCTTTGCACTTAGATGCCTGGTCATGCAGGTTGTGCTCAGGTTGAGAACGTTTATGCCTCGCTTCAGGCTCTGATTGCACAGCGGGCAAAACACTTGTGTCTTGTCATCAGCACATTGTCTGAAGAACTGCCACGCTAGAGAACTCCTTGGACCTGGTTTTGGTGTGCTCGGTCCCTTGCTGCATTGGGCAGTAGCAGACGTACTGTCTAGGGGACGGACGCTCCGCTTTTGCACCCTGCTCCCTCTTCTGCTGTGCTGGTGGCTCTGTGCAACCACCGCCTCTTCCTCCGAACTACACTGGTCACCACATGACGTTGATTCCATGTGGGGTCAAGGATCTCATCGTCCTCCACATCATCTTCCACCCAGTCTTCACCCCTGCCCTCCTTGTCAGTCTGCACAATGGCAAAAGCAGCAGCAGTTGGCACCTGTGTTTCGTCATCATCCGAGACGTGCTGCGATGGTCCTCCCATGTACTCATCATGAAACATAAGTGGTTGGGCATCGGTGCACACAAACTCTTCCACTTCTGGGGCAGGGCTAGGTGGATGGCCCTGGGAAACCCTGCTAACAGAGTCATCAAAAAGCAGAAGAGACTGCTGCATGATTTGGGGCTCAGACTGATTGGCTGATTTGCAAGGGGGTGAGGTGAAAGACTGATGGACATCGGCTGCAGGTGCCAACTCTGAACTTTCATTAGGAGACAGGGTGGGAGACAATGTGAAGGAACCGGAGGCACTGTCAGCAACCCAATCTACTATTGCCTGTACTTGTCTTGGCCTCAACATTCGTACAGCCTCATTAGGCGCGCCAAAATACCGCTGCAGGCTCTGCCGCCTACTCGCACCTGAGGAAGGTGTTTCACTAGTGCGTGTAGCTGGCACAGATCGACCACGTCCTCTCCCTGCAACAGGAGCGCCACCAGCAGCACCACGACTTGGGCCACGTCCCCTTTTTGATGATCTCATATTTTCAAAATTTATGATCTCGCCCTAAATGGGTGTTTTTGTCTATAGCAAAATACACGTACAGTGTCTAAAGCGTTTATGAACAAGCAGAAAATGCTATTGGGAAAAAAAAAAACACTGCAACATTATTTTTTTTTGCAATGTTTTTCCAATATCAGAATACACGGATAGTGTCTAAAGTGTTTATGAAAACGCAGAAAATGCTATTGAGAAGAAAAAAAACACTGCAAAATTAAATTTTTTTGCAATGTTTTTCCAATATCAGAATACACGGATAGTGTCTAAAGCGTTTATGAAAATGCAGAAAATGCTATTGGGAAGAAAAAAAACACTGCAAAATTAAATTTTTTTTGCAATGTTTTTCCAATATCAGAATACACGGATAGTGTCTACAGCGTGTATGTATGAACACGCAGAAAATGCTATTGGGAAGAAAAAAAACACCGCAAAATTAAATTTTTTTGCAATGTTTTTCCAATATCAGAATACACGGATAGTGTCTAAAGCGTTTATGAAAACGCAGAAAATGCTATTGGGAAGAAAAAAAACACTGCAAAATTAAATTTTTTTGCAATGTTTTTCCAATATCAGAATAAACGGATAGTGTCTAAAGCGTTTATGAAAACGCAGAAAATGCTATTGGGAAGAAAAAAAACCCTGCAAAATTTTTTTTTTTTTGCAATGTTTTTCCAATATCAGAATAAACGGATAGTGTCTAAAGCGTTATGAAAACGCAGAAAATGCTATTGGGAAAAAAAAAACACAGCAAAATTATTTTTTTTTGCAATGTTTTTCCAAAATCTGAATACACGGACAGTATCTAAAGCGTTTATGAAAACGCAGAAAATGCTATTGGGGAAAAAAAAACACTGCAAAATTTAATTTTTTTGCAATGTTTTTCCAATATCAGAATACACGGATAGTGTCTACAGCGTGTATGTATGAACACGCAGAAAATGGTATTGGGGGAAAAAAAACACAGCAAAATTAAATTTTTTTGCAATGTTTTTCCAATAGCAGAATACACACAGACTATGGTGTATCTCTTACTATATGCAGTGTTGGTCCTAATGGTGCACTGAGCTTGCAGGTAAAACTTTTATATTTTGTCTGGCACTGGCCTCATGGCACTGTTAAAAGACTGTGCACTGCACCCCAGCCAGGGTACAATTGATTTAGGAATCTCTTCAATAATTCTCTCTGCCTCTTTCTTTTGCTTAATAAAGAAACTCCCTACCCTACTCTAGCTATCTAGATCGCTCACTGATCTAACTAATTAGAAGAAAATTAAAGGAATGTGGACTGACTGACTGACTTTATCACACTAACTCCTAAAAATCCTCTCTCTCAGCAGCACAGGAGCCTGTCTATAGCAGAATGACGCTGTGTGCTGTGTGCTGTGTGTCTGGACTATATATAGAGGCTGGGTCACATGCTGCACTGGCCAATCACAGCCATGCCATTAGTAGGCATGGCTGTGATGGCTTCTAAGGGCACACTAGTGAAACTAGCGTCGATTGGCTGCCCTGCAGCTGTTAAAAAGGCGCCAATACATCGCCGAACACCGGACCCGAACTTACAGCCAATAGTTCGGGTCCCGAACACCCAAAAGTCCGGTACGGACCCGAACTTTACAGTTCGGGTTCGCTCAACCCTATTCATGAGGCCTTAGATTTAGACAACAGTTAAAAGAGAAATTTACCCACTTTTGGCATATATCCTACTTCTTAACATATATCAACACTCAAATTGTCCCCTTTGGCTTACACACTTAGATCTTTCCCAACATATAGATATTAAACTTGTTCTTCTTCATTCATCATACATTTGGATCTCTCTTAGGATTCATTGAGCTTTTCGAGCAGTTATTCAATAGACTGTATTATTGCATAATATCTAAGCATTTTGAAAAGATCAATACACGATGTCCATGTGAGAATATGTTTATGTACTGATAAGTGTATATACACACACACACATTATATTATATGTGTACACACTATGTGAAGTTTAGACCAGCGTTTAACTCAACCACTGCTTTCCAGCAGAGTCCTGAAGAAGCAGACATGCGTAATACACCGTTGTACGTTGGCAGAATGGCGCTGGTAAGCAAAAGGGTGTACATCACCTTTAAGAAGCAGTGGCGTGGATGCACGTCCGCCATGGTCTCCGTGACCGCAGGTCCCATGGACTCAATGTCCGCCGGGTGCTCGCGATCGTGTCATGGAGAGGAAGAACGGGGAAATGCTTTTGTAAACAAAGCATTTTCCTGTTCTGCCTAGTGACAGGACAGTGATAACAGCTCTGTCATCGGGAGCAATGATCACTGTCCTCTGTGTTAAAGTCCAGCCCCCTAACTTCATAGGACACATTTAACCCCTTCACTGCCCCCTAGTGGGTAACCCCTTCACTGCCAGTGTCATTTACACAGTAATCAATGCATTTTTATAGCATCAATCACTGTATAAAATGACAATGGTCCCAAAATAGTGTCAAAAATGTCTGATATGTCCGCCATAATATCACAGTCCCGATAAAAATCGCAGATCGCCACCATAACTAATAAAAATAATTAAAAATAAGAATGCCATAAAACTCTCCCCTATTTTGTAGACACTATACATTTTGCGCAAACCAATCAATATACGCTTATTGCAATTTTTTTACCAAAAATATGTAGAAGAATACATATCGGCCTAAAATGAGGAAAAAAAACGGAAAATTGTATACTTACCTTTCCGTAATTTTCCTTTCCTGACGCATCTTCATGGCAGCACACACTGGGTTGTGACTCCGCCCCCACAACCTGACAGGATTGGATAGCTATAAAGTTGAAGGGGAGATCCCCCGCTGTATTCTCTGTATATATCATCACAAAAACGGGGTGGGAAATTGTGTGCTGCCATGAAGATGCGTCAGGAAAGGAAAATTACGGAAAGGTAAGTATACAATTTTCCGTTTTCCTGACGCCTTCATGGCAGCACACACTGGGAAATAACTCGCCAGTCGGGTGGGTGCAAGAAAAATAATATTTATTCCTATAATGCGGAAGAATTGGCTCTAACAACGGATCTTCCGAAGTCTGACATGGACAAATGGGCAGAATCCACTTTGTAGTGAGAAATGAAAGTATGTCTGGAAGACCACGTTGCTGCTCTGCATATTGTCTCTGGTGATACCCTGCAATATGCTGCCCAGGAGGTAGCCACTGCCCTAGTAGAATGAGCCTTGACATCTTCAGGGATCGTCAGGTGCTGAGTGGAATATGCCTTCTTAATGGCTTTAACTAGCCAGGACGAGATGGTCCGTGAAGAGGCTGCTTGCCCGCGTCTGGTTCCATAGGGAATGATCATGAGGGAATCCGTCTTCCTAAAGGAGGTGGTAGCTGCCAAGTAGTTAGAGATCGTTGTTTTGACATCCAACGGATGCGGTTCACCCTGATCGTTGGTGAAAGATGGCAGAATGATGTCTTGGTTGTAGTGAAAGGAAGTTACCACTTTAGGTGTGAAGCGCTCTGAAGGTCTTAGAACTACTCCGTCGGGTAGAAAAACTAAGTGGGGTTCCGAGATCATTAGTGCTTGTATCTCTGACACTCTCTTAGCTGATGTTATTGCTATGAGGAATGATAGCTTCAAGGTCAGGTCCCAAAGAGATACAGTTTCAAATGGAGTAAACGGAGGGTTGGAAAGAGCGTGGAGAACTACTGATAGGTCCCATGACGGAAAAACTGGTTTTCTGGGGGGTTTTATCTTCAGGCAGGCCTTTAGGAATTGTATTACCAGTGGGTGGAATGCCCACCTAGTTCCCGTCTTTGCTGACAGAGCCGACACTTGTACTTTAAGGGTACCTGAGCTTAGGCCTTTGCTTACCCCTGATTGGAGAAACTCTAGAATTTGGTAAGGTTCTGGAGAGAGGTAGTTCCACCCTTTCTGTTGTGCCAAGGAGCAGAATCTCTCCCAAACCCTCGTATAGATGGTATTAGTAGATACTTTCCGGGCTTGCATCATGGTTGATATAACCTCTTGTGAACAGCCTTGCGCCCTTAGCCTAACCCTCTCAACCTCCAGGCCATCAGATGTAATCTCTCTGGTGCTGGGTGAAGGAACTGCCCCTGAGATAGAAGGTCCGGGGTCATTGGAAGAGGAATTGGAGGTTGAAGGCTGAGTTGTAGGAGGGTCGTGAACCACGGTCTTCTCGGCCACATCGGAATTACCGCTATTACTGTTACCGACGATCTCCGAAGTCTGGACAGGAACCTCGCAATCAACGGGGTTGGAGGAAATATGTACCCCAACTTGAAGTCCCACGGGTGGATCAGGCAGTCTATCCCCTCTGCTGATGGAAATGAGCCCCTCGTCAGGAACCTGTGGCACTTGGTGTTCACTGGAGTGGCCGCCAGGTCTATTTCTGGCATTCCCCAGGCTTCTGTCAGGAGAGAAAATGCCTGCGGACTCAAGGACCACTCGTTGTTGGACAACGTTTCCCGACTTAGGTAGTCGGCTAGCATATTCTGGGCCGCTGGAACGTACACTGCCTTTAGACTTGCCAGGTGTATTTGAGCCCATTCTAGAATGGGTCGGACTTCTTCCATCAGGGTGGTACTCCTGGTACCTCCTTGCTTCTGAATGTAGGACACTGCTACCTTGTTGTCCATCCTGATCAGCACATCCTCCCCCTCTAGCAGCGGTGTAAATGCCTTTAATGCGTGGAAGGCTGCCCTGAGTTCCAGGATATTCGAGACCATCCCCTGAGCCTGAAAGGGCCATCAGCCTTGGGCTGCCCGATCTTGGAAGTGGGCTCCCCAACCGCTCTGGCAAGCATCCGAGGTGATGACTTTGGGATCTGGAGGGATTATGGGCTTGTATCTCCTGAGGTTGCCTTGACGCGTCCACCACCATACTGATCGTTTCACTGCTCCGGATATAGAGATGGTCTGATGCATCGACACTCCATCCCACTGCCTGAGAAATGAATTCTGCAGGGTTCTCATATGCCACTGTGCCCATTGTACCATTGGTATGGTTGCGGACATGGATCCCAGAATGCTCAGACAGGCTCTGGCAGGTAGGTGATTGTTGGAAAGTAGTCTCTGCATTTTCTGAATTAGAGGCTGTATTTTCTCCTGCGGGAGCTGTATCCTGTTCGTTTTGGTGTTTAGATCTGCTCCCAGGAAAACCATATTTTGGGTGGGTTGTAGACTGCTCTTCTTCCAGTTGATTATCCAACCAAATTTCTGGAGAGTTGCGAGTAGAACTTCTCGGTGGTGAATCAGCGTCTCTTGATCCTCTGCTAACAGTAGGATGTCGTCCAGGTAATGGTGAATGCGTAACCCTTTCTGTCTGAGGAGTGCTACCAAGGGTAGTAGAACCTTTGTAAATGTTCTGGGTGCTGAGGAGATGCCGAATGGGAGGCACTGGAACTGAAAATGGCCTTGGTGGAGGGGGGCGTGACCGGACGTGCGAGACGTGCGAGATGTGAGAGGTGAGAGAGAGTGATGAGCTGAGTCCGACAAGCTGTGCGCTCCCCCGTCCTCCACTCTCCACTCTCTAAAAGAAAAAAAAAAAAAGCTTCACTGCCTGACATGCTGCGCTGGAGGTGTTCCTGCTGTCCCCGCTGACAGAGCTAATACAGAGCGGTGCCCGAGCATCCCCGCAAGTGTACCTTGTGTGCGCTCTGTGTGAGCCCTGTGTGAGCCCTGTGTGAGCCCTGTATTGACTCATCGTAAGGGGAGGAGGATCGACCTGGCAGGCGGAACGGTATAGGTGTCTCGTGTCTCGTGCTGTGCCTGGAATCCCCGGGGATGACGTCACACGCTGGATGCGTGTGGCTGTGAGGAGACCGCGAGTGGAGAAGGAAGAGGCAGCTCTGGAGCCGGCAGAGGGGACTGACTGACAGCCCAGAGGGGTACCCTACGCAGGATTATATTGCTAGGCAAAAGGCTGCTGTGCCCAAAGGGAGCTTCCCCCGCATCAGCCAGCTCGGTCAAACCCCTGCATCAGAAGGCTTTAACCCAGGTCACGTGAGTACTAAGACTAAGACTAAGACGCAAAACGAGAGATTGTACCTGTACCTGTTATGATGAGGACTGTGAGAACCTGAACCTGAGAATCCGAATACACTCTGTTACTGTTTACCCTGAGATTAACTCATTAACTATATATTAATTAAATCTGGGCGGAGGGAGAGAGAGCTCCCCCTGGAATAAGCATACAGCACATGGCACACAGCACACAGAAGGTACGCCCCCAACCGAGAGATTACTGAGAGTCTGCTATACCCCAACGGAAGACCCCCTAGACCTCACTGATCCCCCAGTAACGACCAAAAAAGCAACGACCAAAAAATCAGCTACGCCCCAGCGTTGATTAAAACAGGAGGGCTCAAACCATATCAGGTCGCGAGAGCACCAAAAAACTGTGAGACTGTACCTGTAATTTTAAGAAACTGAATTCTCTCTTAGAAATAGCCTATTCTGACACTGTATTCTGATATCAATCATATAAGCACGGCCCAGAGTGAAATACGGGTACCCCTCTAGAGACAGTCAAAGGTCTTGCTGTGATTGACCGTGATTACCTGTAGAAAGGACGTACCCTAAGAACTGTTCTCTGAGAGGAATGCCAACTTTAGACAGCCGCTAAAATAGCCTGCTGCCCAGTAGTATCTAAGCACAGCAGAGGCAGTGGTTTAAGGAGCCTAATGGGTTGTAGGCATAACTAACAGGACCTGAGACAACTGCGATAATAGAACATTCAGCGATCCCTGGCCTGTCCCTACCTGTTTAGTATCCTGCCCTATCTCCTTTGTCGCCAGCGGTATAGGGAAGAAGGAAGGAAGGGAAAGAGGACAAGAAAGAAGAAAAAAGAAGTAAAAAGTAAAAGAAAAGAATTTTTTTTTTTTTTTTTTTTTTTTTTTTTATGCAACTGGCGTTCTAACCTATACCGCTGTATTACCCCTGTATAACTGGGTTCTAGAGGAGATAAATTAAGGGGGAGGTAGGAGTGGGGACTTGTTTCCAATCCCCCCCACCCCGCGAAAAGAAGACGGGAAGGGGACTACACCAGCAAGTAGTTTCTTCTCTCTTTTTCTTTTTTTTTTAAATAAAAAAATCCTGCCTGGCCCTTATCCCCCCTTGTGCGTTCTTGGTTTTTTTTTTTTTTTTTCGGCCGTGAATTTATTAAAATCTTTTTTTAGAAAATGCAGCAACAGTTACGGTCAGGCAAAGATAAAAATATACAGCAAGCGGGAGCTGCAGCAGCCGCTAAATTAGAACAATATGCACATCCCTCCGCGCAATCCCCCACAAAGAAAGGGGGGGCGCAACTCAAGGCACAGCAAGGAGGGGCGCTGGATAGGAGAAGCCATGGTCAGAATCAAGCTACTCTTTCAACCCCTCGGGCGTCGGCCCATCCCAATAAAATAGGGGGCAATAAGAACTCAGCCCCCCCTGACCACAGCACTCAGGGTACACAGAGCCCCGCTGAGCCAGTGGAAGGCGCAACGGGGATCATTATACCACCACCGCAAGAACCGACTCTGACTGACGTATTAATGGCTGTAAGGGCATGTAATGAATCACTCAAGGATTTATGTGAGCAAATGAAAGGGGTCAAACAAGATTTAAACATGGTCAGGCTTGATGTGCAAAAGACAGCAGAAAGAACTACCGAGTTGGAAGGGAGGGTCTCCCAGATTGAAGATGAGTTATTGCCTCTAATAAGAGAACTTAAAGACATGAAAAAACAGATGCATCGGCAGGAGTTTAAAATGGAGGAATTAGAAAACAGGAGTCGGCGGGACAATGTGCGGGTGGTGGGGATCCCGGAAAAAAGCGAGGGTAGTAACCCTATTGAATTTCTGGAGAATTGGCTGATCGAGACCTTTGGGAGAGAGACTTTTTCACCAATGTTCTGCATTGCGAGAGCACACAGAGTACCTTCCAGACCTACCGTTACAGGGGGTCACCCTAGAACTCTACTGATTAAATTCCTGAACTTTAGGGACAAGATTACCCTGTTACGAAAAGCCAGAGAGGCTGGAACCATCCAGTATAATGGTACAAAAATTTCATTTTATTCAGATTTCTCAATGGATTTACAGAAGAAACGGGCGGAGTTTATTCAGTCTAAAAGAAACCTACAAAAACTTAAGATCCCCTATGCCCTCTTTTATCCCGCAAAACTCCGCGTGACTGCCCTAGGAACTAACCTGTTCTTCGAAACCCCGGCTGGCGTGGATAAATGGCTGGAAGAAAACAAGGACTCATTCCAAATAACCTGATTGGGAGAGGGGGGGGGGTGGATGAAACAGGGGGGAGTAAGGGGAAAGGCACTTGAATACTTATATGTATATGTATTAAAATAGCACCAATATGATTTACGAAAAGGGAGAGGGGAGTGGAGGGAGGGGGGTGGGCACACAGCGTATGGGTGGGGGGGGTAAATGCTGGATGAGAAAGAATGGAAGATTGAACAAAAGGAGTGGGTAAAGGTCACTAACAGCCCCTTTGGGGGACACCAAGGAAGGTGGAGGGAGGAGGGAGGGGGGGGGGAAGTGGTAAGGAAGAGGGAGGGGAAGGGTACATTACTAAACTTAAATGATTTTTTATTAACAAAAAAAAAAAGAGAGATGCACTAAAAACACAGATTTAAAGCTAGTAATAACACAGTGTAGGATTAAGAATGACAATATTTTTCAAGGTTTTGTTTATGCATGCAAAAGGAGGAGTGAAACACGTGTGAACCTAAAAATAGACAACTGGGTGGGAAAAAAAAAGATAAAAAGCCATAATGCAAAAGGTAAAAAGGGAAAAAAAAAAAAAAAAAGGAAAGGAATGGGGTCACTGGAAGTAAGACAGAATGGAGAGGGTCCTTGATGCAGGTTAAGACACTACGAGTGGGATCTTGGAACGTAAGAGGCTTAGGTACAGCGAGCAAGAGGGCGGTGGTATTTTCCATGATGGAGAAATACGGAGTAGAACTGATCTGCCTGCAGGAGACGCACCTCACTAAGGATACAATGTCTCAAATCCGGGCAAAAAAGAAATTCCAGGCACAGTACCACTCAGTCTACAGCTCTTATGGCAGGGGGGTGAGTGTGCTGGTAAAAACAGGGGTGAATTTCTCCTGCAGGCAGGTCTGTATAGATGAACAGGGCCGTTATATTTTTCTTCTGTGTACCATTAATAACAAAATGCTAGTGGTGGCCAATATATACATCCCCCCGCCCTTTAAATTGGACGTCATGTTAAATTTAAATGACTTTTTGATGGATAAACAGGATATTCCAACAATGATAATAGGAGATTTTAACGAGGTATTAGACGACAGGATTGATAGACTCCCAGGAAAGGGGGGGCTAGGAACCATGGACCGTAATAGGCTAAGTCGGTTACTGACGGAGGTAGGCTTGCTGGACCTGTGGAGGGCGAGGCACCCCGGGGTTCAACAATACTCCTGTTATTCTGCCACCCACTCCACTTTATCTAGAATAGACATGGTACTGGGGAACGACAAAATGTTACAGCTTACGGAGGAGACCAGGTACTGGCCGAGAGGGATATCAGATCACTCACCACTAACGATAGCATTAAATCTGGGGGACCAAAGAAAACGGGAGGAATGGAAAATAAACGCATATTGGTTCGAACTATTCAAAGACCCAAGAGATATCCTCGCCAACTTGAGGGAATTCGTAGAGAGAAATACTGGTACTGCAAGCACCCGGACAATATGGGACACATTAAAGGCCTTTTTAAGGGGGGTTCTTATACAGCAAATCGCCAAACATAATAAAGCAGAAAGGGTACAAGAGGAAAACATAAGGGCGGAAGTGACGCTAGCAGAAAATAACTATATAACGGACCCATCCCCAGACAAGAAAACAGTATGGTTAGCCAAACAGCAGGAATATAGGTTGATAAACATACAGAGAGAAGAGAAAAAACTGCTACTGCAGCGCCAAGTCTCCTTTATGGAAGGAGAATCTATGGGTAGGATGCTGGCGCAGTTGGTGAAGACCAACGCGCCATCATCCACAATCACGGTAATTAGGACCGCAGGACAAGAGGAGACTTCAGACCCTTTTCAGATTCTACAGACTTTTAAGGAATACTATCAAAAACTTTATACAGCCCAAAAGAAAGGCAGAGAGGAAGCAATGGAAGATTTCCTGGGCAGCCTGGAAATCCCAACTGTTTCACAAGAAGATAGAGACTCATTGGAAGCCCCAATAACTCTCGCGGAGTTACAGCAAGCAGTGACAGAGATGGCCAACCATAAGTCTCCGGGTCCTGATGGGTTACCCATAGAGACCTATAAGCATTTTGGCGAGATACTCTTACCGGAATTGCTGAAAGCATTGGAGGGGGCGAGGGAAATAGGACACTTGCCCGCCTCAATGCTAGAAGCTACTATAACCGTACTACACAAAGAGGGGAAGGATCCAAAAGACGTGGGGGCATATAGACCGATATCATTATTGTGTGCAGACGCAAAAATTTTAGCAAAAATATTGGCAACTAGGTTGAAAGGGCTTATCCAGGGATTGGTCCACCCAGACCAGGCAGGGTTTATACCAAATAGATCCACTAGCACAAACATCAGAAGGACCTTTCTAAATTTACAATCCCCAGTAAAAAATAGGGGGGATAGAGCGATACTGTCTCTGGACGTGACAAAAGCTTTTGACACCATAGAATGGCAGTATATTTGGAAAATATTGGAGAAATTTGGATTTGGCCCTGTTTTTATTGGCTGGATCAAATTGCTCTACGATAAACCTACTGCAAGATTAAAAATTAACAACAAATTATCAGACAGGATATCACTGGAAAGGGGCACAAGGCAGGGATGCCCACTGTCCCCACTGCTCTTCGCCCTGGCCATGGAGCCCCTGGCTATCACCATAAGAAAGCGCACCGACGTAAAGGGTTTTCAGAGGAGCTCAGGAGAGGAGAAAATCGCGTTATACGCGGATGATATCCTTTTGTTCCTGGGCGACACGAGTCAATCCTTGGGCAGGGCGATGAGAGTAGTGGAGACATTTGGCAGTTTCTCAGGGTTGGAGATTAACTGGTCTAAATCAGAACTAATGCCGATAGATTCACAGGGGGAAATAAGTTTGCCAGGGAACCCCCAGTTGGCAGTGGTGGATGCATTGAAGTACTTAGGAATAGTCATTACTACAGATCCTAAGCAATACATCAAAAAAAATCTTCTCCCTCTTTTAAAAAAATTCAGGGAAAAAAATGACATCTGGAGACGACTACCCCTATCAGCAGCAGGTAGATGCAGCCTGATCAAAATGATCTGGCTGCCTCAACTGCTGTACGTACTACATAATGCGCCTGTGTGGATTGCCAAAAAATGGTTCAATAAGACGGAAAGCCTCTTCAGAGAACTGATATGGAAGGGGGGACAATCCAGGATAAGCCTACGCACATTACAATTACCCACAGGGGAGGGGGGAGTGGCACTTCCCAACCCAGAGAATTATTTTTGGGCGGCACAATTGCAGCAATTGGCGGGGTGTGGGGAGGAGAATGGCGGTACCCCGAATGGGAAAATTCTGATGACAGACAACCCGCACGACTCACTAGTAGAGGCATTAGAGGCAGATTCCTTTCCTTGTAGGTACCCGACAATTCGGATGCTTGTGAAGATATGGAATGCATCTAAAAAAGCCCTGAACTATAACGGGTGGAACGAGTTCTCGCCCATATGGAATAATAACAAGTTACAAGAAATATTACCGATTGGCAGAAGTAAAGAATGGGTTGGGCACGGAATAAAAAGATTGAACCAACTCTATATGGGAAATAAGCTTAAAACATTCGCAGCCCTGAAAAAAGAATTTAAAATACCCCAGAATACGCATTATACGTACCTCCAAATAATGCACGCCCTGAGATCTCAGTTTAGCGGCCAAATACCAAACTGGGTGGATACTCCCCTGTTACAACGACTATCCCGGCCGGGCCCCATGAAGGGCTTAATCTCGGCAATATATGGGCAGATCAATACAACAACCAAAAGTAACGCGAAACTTGATCTATTAAGAAGCAAATGGGAACGGGACATAGGGGAAGTATCAAGGGAGCAGTGGAGAAGGGTCCTTGAGATGAGCCCAATGGTGTCAATTTCAGCCTCGCAGAGGATATCCCACTTAATGCTACTAAACAGAGCCTACTACACCCCAAAACGCCTGCACAAATTCGGTAAAAGAACAGATGATAAATGCCCTAGATGTCAGGGAACAGGGGACCTCCTACATATGGTATGGAGATGCCCGAAACTTTTTCGCTACTGGGAGGGAGTGACCCAGACCCTGAGGGAAAAGTTCTCTACGGGGCTGGCAAACGAGGCGATGGTGTGTATTCTGGGGTATAGACAAGAGCAAGGGGAAAGGAAGAGTACCACGGTTGCTATCCTGAGGAGTTTGTTCCAAGCAAGGAAGATGATTACACTGAGGTGGCAATCAAAACACCCACCGACAGTTGAGAACTGGGTAGAAGGCGTAAATGAAACACTCATGAAAGAAAGAGTAGCCTACATGAAAAGAGGCAATTGTGCAGAATTTGAGAATATGTGGAGATTATGGATGTCAAAGAGTTAATATAAAGTAAAATGGGGTGGGGTAAGGTGGGGGGGGGGGGGGGGGCGGATAGGGAGAGAATAGACGAGGGGTAGAAAAGGAACATAACAATGTTAAATTACCGGGGTAAGAACAGGCAGGATAAATTATTGTATAAAATTGGTATATGCTTGGATAATATAAATGTTTGTAAGATTAAAAGAAATATGTTTAATAAAGATTAAAGTTAAAAAAAAAAAGAAAATGGCCTTGGTTTATAGCAAACCGGAGGAATTTTTGAAAAGCTGGATGGATTGGTATGTGAAGATAAGCGTCTGATAAATCGATTGAAAGCATCCAATCTCCCAGATTCACTGCCAGTAGTATGGACTGGAGACTTTCCATCTTGAAGGCCTCGACCTGTATTCCTTTGTTGAGCCTCTTGAGGTCCAACACAGGGCGTAGGTCCCCTGTCTTTTTCTTTACCAAGAATAGGGGGGAGTAGAAACCTCTCCCCCTTTGACATGCTGGGACCTCCAGTATTGCCCCCTTCTGCTTCAGTTCCGACACATACTTTATTAACAGGCTCCTTCTGAGTGGTGAGGATGGTTGTTTGGTTGCCTGGAAGTGATTTCCCGGAGGTCTGTTTATGAACCTCCATTTGTGTCCGAACTTTATTGTGGACAATGTCCATGAATCCTCTATGTGACTTGACCAGATTTGGGAGAAGTTTCTTAGCCTGGCGCCCACCTGACTGCTCCCTGGAGCCGAATGGGCAGGCGAGACTTCAAAACGATTTCTGTTGATCCCCTGCCGGGGTGGACTTGATTTTCTGCATTCTAAGAAAAGCCGGCTTTGTGTTCTTCCAGTCCCTCCTAAATTCCCTACCAGGGCGGTAGGATCTGGCCTCTCTGTACTTATTCGGAAGGTTACGCCTGAATGCTGGTCCTTTCTGTGCCTTGGGTCTCCTATCGGAGGGGATTAACCCTGACTTTCCCCCCGTTACCTTGGAGATAGCAGAGTCCAATTTGGTGCCAAACAGATTTGTGCCGTCATACGGGATCCTGCACCAGTTCAGTTTAGATGCCGTATCGGCCATCCATGGTTTGAGCCATAGGGCTCTCCTTGCTGTCACTGATGCCAGCATAGTCCTGGCTGACGATCTTATGACGTCTACAGACGCCTCTGCTACGAAATCCCCTGCCAATTTGATTTCCTGTAGGGAGGAAATTATCTTCTCCATCTCGACGCCATCCTGCAGGTCTTTCTCTACCTTAGATGTCCATCCCGAGATGGCTCTTCCTACCGCTGCTGTAGTTATTGCAGGTCTGCAGGCACCCCCGGCTGTGGAGTAGGCCTTCTTTAACTCCAGGTCCATCTTCCGATCGAGCACATCTCTTAAGGATACCGCATCCTCAATTGGTAGGGTGACGTGGCGGGCGAGACGCATCAAGGAGGCGTCAACGGTAGGTGCGTTGGTCAAGGGGTTTATTTTTGATTCCTTCAAGGGATACATCTTGGCCAACCTGTTGGTCAGACTAGATCGTTTGTCAGACCTTTCCCATTCGTCCTTTATGAGATCTTCGAGCTCCTCTATAAAAGGAAAAGTTTCTGGATCCCTCTTTAAGTTTGGAAAATATTTCCGAACCTTTTGGGGTTCTGCCTTGTCATCTTCCCAGCCGATCGCCTCTTTGACTGATTTGGCGAAAGGCTCCACCAGAGAAAAATCGAAACCTGCTGAGACGTCTTGGACCTCGTCCTCAGAACTGGGGGACTCCGAGGCCTGGGCGTGAAGTGGTTCCGCCGAGGATGTACTGGGAGCAGCTTTGTCCAATGGTGGTGCTGTGGTTTCCAGCAGAGACTCCCGCACTGACTCTCTTATGAGCTCTGTCGCCATCCTTGCATCTGCTTCCTTCTCTGTAGTGGCTTCGTTGAAGCAAGAGCGGCAAGCAAGTTTTTCCGGTAGTGCCGGGGCGCCGCATACCCAGCAGGCATTGGCTGCGGGACGGGTGTGGCGGCTTTGGTGATGCGAGGAGGGGGACCTCCTGCGATTTGACCTGCTGCGGCGGGAGCGATGCCGTGAGTAGCTTCGCCGTGAGCGGCTGCGCCGGTGGCGTGAAGGGGATCTTGAACGGCTCCTGCGGGACCTCCTACTTGAGGTATGGCTTGACCTTTTCCCATGCCGGGAACTGGTGGTTCTTGATCTCGCCGGGCTGCCAAGAGAAATGCAGCATTTTAGCGATCTGGCACTCTTTTTTCTCCCCTTCAATACTTACCTACTGGTCCAGCCTCTTTACCTAGTTTGCTGATGGTGGTCTGCGTGGGCAGTGGGCTCCATAGGGAGAAAAGAAGGAGACAGGGCAGTCTGGGAAAAAGACAAAATAAACGTACATATATATATAGTTTCTTTTTTTTTTTTTTTACACATATACATATACATACATATATATATATACATATGTATAAACCCCCACATATACGTATACATACACACTTTCTTTTCTTTAAATTTGCGTTTTTTTTTTTTTTTTTTAAATTAATTATTTAATTTATTCAAGTATTTGCACATACATACACACTTTATTTTATGCACCTGTTAATTGGGGCTCCAGGAGATTTACCCAGATAGGGGCTTACCTTGAGTCTTTTAGAAGTCTGGTTTTGCAGAGCAGTAAATTTTCTTGTTTCTTTTCAGCATGCAGAGTTTGCACAGGGATTTCACAGGAGAATTTCCGTTTTTAAATCTGGCGCCATTCCGGCGCCTAAATGACGTTTCCGCGCATGCGCAGATGCGTCCCGAGTGTCCCTGCGCCATCTTGGATCAGGGCACAATACACCTAGAGCACAGCGGTGTCTTTCCCGACCCTGTAATGCGCATGGGCGATGCGGGGACGCCGGCTTACCACACCGATCGAGCAACAGGACAACAAGGGCCAGCCAGCCCAGAGTAAGTACATACACACTTTATTTCTTTAATAATCGGCCACACCGGATCCCTCTCCATTTTAGCGATCTGGCACTCCACATACTATTATTGGGGAGATTAGAGACTTAACCCATACATAGCCAAACAACAGGAAACAAGTCATCCAGGTAAATGGGGGAAGAGAAGGTAGAGATAAGGGAGCCCACTGCAAAATTAAAGCTTCTTTAAAGCTTGTTTTACTTGCCGGAATCCTCGACGCCCCCTGAGACCACCAGAATGGGGGTTCCCTCCATAGAAGCTCCTTTAGAGACTGTACAGGAGGGACTTCCAAACAGGAGAGGCTTGAACCTGCTGGGGCGATTGCGGTAAGAGGCTTACTTCATCTGTAGGAGAAAAATGTCCGTCCAACCTGTTCAGGTGAGGAAAAAAAGGAGAATACAGCGGGGGATCTCCCCTTCAACTTTATAGCTATCCAATCCTGTCAGGTTGTGGGGGCGGAGTCACAACCCAGTGTGTGCTGCCATGAAGGCGTCAGGAAATTGTTTTTTTTATATATATTTGGGGGATATTTATTATAGCAAAAAGTAAAAAATAGTGTTTTTTTTCAAAATTGTCACTTTTTTTGTTTATAGCGCAAAAAAAACGCAGTGGTGATCAAATACCACCAAAAGAAAGCTTTATTTGTGGGGAAAAAAAGGACGTCAATTTTGTTTGGGTGCAACGTCACACGATTACGCAATTGTCAGTTAAAGCGACGCAATGCCGAATCGCAAAAAGTGCTCTGGTCAGGGAGGGGATAAAATCCTCCGTGGCTGAAGTGGTTAATGGGGTCAAACCATATTTAATGGGGGTCGACTGTCGTGAGAAAAAAATAAATAAAAAATTAAAGGAGCAGGATGTGTTTTTGTTTACTGGGAAATTGCATGTATTCCAAACTCAGTACTTTTGAATAACATGCATCAAGTCTCTGATGGCATTATCAAATGTACTTACAAGATTTTTCATATGAACATTTGTGCGATAATCTACCAGTATATGGTCAGCTTGAAGTAACGTCTTCCAAATCCAGATAAAAAACATGATCAAGCCTCACCCCTTACAATCCCTCTTTTTTAGTATATTTTTTATGTAAAAAGGAGATGTTGCAACAAACCAATGTTATTTGAGTCTTGTACCATGGCCACAAACCACTGTAGAACACTTTGGGGGTTATTTACAAAAGGTAAATCCACTTTGCACTGCAAGTGCACTTGAAAGTGCAGTTGCTCTAAATATAAGGGGTAGATCTGAAATGAGTGGAAGCTCTGCTGATTTTATCATCCAGTCATGTGCAAGCTAAAATGCTGTTTTTTATTTTCCTTGCATGGCCCCCTCGGATCTACAGCGACTTTACTTTCAAGTGTACTTGCAGTGCAAAGTGGATTTTCCTTTCGTAAATAACCCCTTTGTCTTTTAGCTCATAGGAAACTATCCCTCCCACGGAAGGGCCAGTTGGTTGTGTCTCTACTGGGCTAAACATTTCCAGTTCTAACCTGGTATGAGAGCATGTTTTTTGTTTTGTTTTTGTTGCTGGCTAGCTAATAAAGGGACTGCAATGGGGTTGATTTACTAAAACTGGAAATTGCAAAATCTGATGTGGCTGTGCATAGAAACCAATATTTTTTTTTTTGCCAAAGCTTAATTGAACAAGCTGAAGTTAGAAGCTGATTGGCTACCATGCACAGCTGCACCAGATTTGCACTCTCCAGTTCTAGTAAGTTAACCTAATTTTGTTTTGTTTGCTATGTACAAGGCTCTTCCATTTGCACCTTAGGCTGGCCATACATTATACAATTTACTTGTACAATTTTCCTTTTGATTTACCAAAACCATATAATATGAGGTCAAACCTAAACACTTCCATATTGTTTGCAGTCAGGCAGGCCCTTGCACAGCACAGCCTATTGCATTAGGGTGTGCACCCTAAAGCTCAAACACATATGCGTATGTGGATGTAGGGCAGTGGATGGTGTCAGAAGTTTTATTTTTTATTTTTTATTCTTTTTTACAATTTTATTTAATCTTTGAATTGCCTCGGGGGCTTTGGTGAAATATCAGGGGGAATCTGCGCCATGCGGTGATTAGGGTGTGTCCAGGCACACTCTGTGTGCACTCCTATGCCCTTGCACTACATAGTTGAAGGTAAATCTTAAGAAAATTGTATAATATATGGTTAGCTTTACTCTAAACTCTAGTTATAAATCGGGGCATCACCTTTTTGTTTAGCTTGTTGAATTAGAGACATATTAGATGCCTACAGTTGACATTTTTCTCTCCTGGGCTTCTGATGTATGCCAGTGTCTATTATGATACCATACCAGGCCGATGCCCCTGGAAGCTGAAAATCACTGTAGTAGGCACCTCGATCTCCACTTGCTTCCAGGTCCTGTTGCCGAGTGGCTGCTCTGCTGCTTAATGGACACAGGAAGTCGCTCGCTCAGCATGGGTGCCATTCAGATTGCATTTTTTTATTTTTTTATTGAATGTAAGGCCCCTTTCACACTGACGGACCATACAGGTCCACCTGTAAGTTTTGAACGGGTGCTCCATGCTAGTCTATGGAGCGACAGATGTCAGCGGAGACATGTCCGCTGACATCCGACCCGGTCCAATCCGCCAAAAGCAGACGGATGGCTCTACGTCCGGATCCTACGCTGGCGGATCTGATCGGGTGAGATCTTAAGAAAACGGAAACGCTGTCCGTTTTCGTCCGAACTCTCCATAGAGACCAGCGGCGCTCGACAAGCCCCTCCCCGCTCAGTGAGCAGAGAGGGACTTGTCATCCGCCGGCTCAGCGGAGATCAACGGAGAGATCTCCCGCTGAGCCAGCAGACAGAGGTGGACTCCGTGCAAGCGGATCCGCCTCGTCTGAAAGGGTCCTAAAGTGCTCTCTAAATTCAATGAGGTGGAGATTGGTGATGCCACCACCTCCTGCAGGCTCACTCGAGGTGCAGGGTTTAATTACTAGCAAGTTTTAACCAAAGCGTAGCACAGTGTAGATGCCCTGCCCAAGTCCTGCATTGGGCTGCTGTATTTACACCTGAGTGTAGCATCTGAGCCTTTTTTTTAACACGTTTTTGGCGCATTTTTACGCGACTTATCTGTTGCATCATTTGTTGCTAGGTACTTCAACTTTTTTAGCTTTTTCCATTAGCTTTTTTTTCTTCTTTTATTATAATGTTTTTTTGTTAGGGTAAGGGGTTTGAGTTTTGGTTAGGATTAGGAGTTGGAGTTAGGGTTATTTATTATATATATAGTTTTATTATTTTATTTTTTTATTTATATGAATAATAATAAATTAATAAATGTAAAATAAATACATAAATAAAAAAATTATAAATTCAATAAATACTAAGTAACAATAAATAATTAACCCTCAACTTTAATCCTTACCCCTTAAAAAAAAAAAAAAAATAAATAACTAAACACACTAACAAACAATAAATTATGAATGTATTTTTTGAGTGTTTAGTATTATTATTATTACTAGTATTATTATTAATAATAATATTAATATTTTTTTAAGGATATAGGTTAATTATTAATGTATTATTACAATTTTTTTTTTTTTTCACTTATTTATGCTGATTTTTAGTTATTTGTTTATTTTACATTTATTTATTCACATATTATTACTATTTCATTTTTGACATTTTTAATTTGAGTAGAAAATCGTGCAAAAACATGCGAATGGCGTGTTTCCATTCATTCCTATGGGAATAAAAACGTGCCAAAAACAGCTCCAGAACTTGTTTGAACTTCAGGCGATTTGGACTGGAGATGTGAACCATCTCCATAGAGAATAATTTTTTTCCCCCTCCAGTGTTTTGGAGCTTCAAGAGCTACCTGTGGTGGATCCTTTTTCAGAGGGCGTATCTGGAATATGCTGTTCAGTTTTGGGCACCACTTCTCAAAAAGGATATAGGGGAACTGGAGAAAGTGCAGAGAAAGGCAACCAAACTGATAAGAGGCATGGAGGAACTCAGCTATGAGGAAAGATTGGAGGAACTGAATTTATTCTCTCTTGAGAAAAGGAGATTGAGGGGGGATATGATCAACATGTACAAATACATAAGGTGTCCATATAGTGAACTTGGTGTTGAGTTATTCACTTTACAGTCAACACAGAGGACGTCTAGAGGAAAAGAGATTTAATCTCCAAATACGGAAAGGCTTCTTCACAGTGAGAGCTGTGAAAATGTGGAATAGACTCCCTCCAGAGGTGGTTCTGGCCAGATCAGTCGATTGCTTTAACCACTTCCCGCCCGGTCAATAGCAGATTGACGTCCGGGAAGTGGTTCTGTTATCCTGACTGGGTGCCATATGACGTCCTTCAGGATAGCGTGGGGGCGCGCATCGCGGTGATCGGTGGGTCAATCTGACACACTGCTACACCGATCTCGGAAAAGAGCCTCCAGCGGGCGCTCTTTACCACGTGATCAGTCGTGTCCAATCACAGCTGATCACGATGTAAACAGGAAAAGCCGTTGATCAGCGTAGAGGAGAGCCGATCGGCTGCTCTCCTGACAGGGAGGTCTGCACTGATTGTTTATCAGCGCAGCCCCCCCTCGGATGCCCACACTAGACCACCAGGGAAGCCCCCAGGACCACCAGGGTAGTGGCAACATGTGGATGGCCAGGCATGTACCCCATGACCATCCGCATGTACAAATGAATGCCAAATCTGTGCCAATCAGTGCCCACAAATGGGCACTGACTGGCACCATCATGAAACAAATTAAATCAGCAATGTCACCCATCAGTGTCCAGCAGTGCCACCATCAGTGTCCAGCAGTGCCACCCATAAGAACCCATCAGTGCCACCTATGAGTGCCCATCAGTGCCACCTATGAGTGCCACCTCATCAGTCCCTTTCATTGAAGAAGAAAACATACTTATTTACAAAAAATTTAACAGAAACAAAAGAAAAACTTTTTTTTTTTCACAATTTTTGGTCTTTTTTTTTTTGTTGCACAAAAAATAAAAATCGCAGAGGTGATCAAATACCACCAAAAGAAAGCTCTATTTGTGGGAACAAAATTATAAAAAAAAAATTCGGTACAGTGTAGCACGACCGCCCAATTGTCATTCAAAATGCGACAGCGCTGAAAGCTGAAAATTGGCTTGGGCAGGAAGGTGTCTAAGTGCTTGGAATTGAAGTGGTTAAAAAAGGCCTGGATTGTTTCCTAAATGTACATAATATAACTGGGTAATAACATTTATAGGTAAAGTTGATCCAGGGAAAATCCGATTGCCTCTCCGGGGTCAGGAAGGAATTTTCCCCTTCTGTAGCAAATTGGATCATGCTTTTCTGTTTTTTTTTCCGCCTTTCTCTGTATTAACTGTGGGTATATTGGGTATATGGGATCGTATGATATATATATATATATATTTTTTTTTTGTGGTTGAATTAGATGGACTTGTGTCTTTTTTCAACCTGGCTAACTATGTAACTATATGACAGGTGCTGAGGAAGCGTTATGTTGCCTGTTCACTGCCTGTTTTAACCCATAAAAGCCCACACCACTATGCTGCAACCGTGTCACTTGAATGGGTCACATTCAGCGGGCAGCACTGCCTGCAGAATGCAATTCCTGCCATGGCATTGAAGCACAAAACTTTGCAGCCACAGACATAAAAGCACTCACACACCTTGGACTTGTGGCGGTTGATAAAAAGTTGGCTCAAATGCATGTTTGTTTTTACCCCCCCCCCCAAAGTGTAAGTATAAAGCCCAAACAACAAGAAACAGGCTTCAGTAGCAAGGTTTCCAATCTCAAGTAGCTGGTTTGGAGACACAGCACCACCTTGTTCAGAGGATTGTGCTTAAATACCCTCCAGGTCGTTCCCAGGATCGTTAGCTTGTGCTGCGCATGTTGGAAAATCAGGACTGAACTGTAAGAAGAGTCATAAGGAAATCCTGGGCTGTAGAGCAGGATGAGCTGAAATGAGGCTGGAAATAAACAAGGGCTGGACAGAGCAGTGTTATGTTTTCAGGCTTTCCATTATTTTGCACAGGTAATTTGATCAGTTTCCCTGCCATAGTAATTATCACAGCCGTTTCATCTGAGGGAAATCCTGAAAACATGACCTGTTGGGGACTGGAGTTGAGAAACATTGGCTTGAGCAGAGCTGCAAACAAGCAGGGCTGGACAGAGCTCTATTGGCCCACCTGTAAGTGCAAAAAATAGTGCTTGTGATTAGCTGTAGGAGACACAGTGGGTTTTCCTGCAATTAGCTGCGGATATCCCATTAAAAGCAATGGAAGGCTGACAGCTCCCGCAGCTTTTTGTGGTCATTCGCCCGTAATCACTCAAGCAGTGATTTCCTGCGAATAATCAGATCTGGACACATGCGCCCAGGGCCAATCATTTGCAAGGTAAATCGCTGCATAAGTTGTCAGCCTCCCATTGCTTTCAGTGGGGTTTCCCACCTATAGCTATCTGCAGGGAACCCCCCTCCCCCCCGCTGGATCCCCCATTACTAAATGCAAATGGCCCTATTCGCAAGTGTGAATGGGGTCTTAGGCCGGCCATAGACTGATTAAAATTAGGCCAGTTCAGCAGCAACCAGAAGAATTTCGATCCATCTAGGGGCAGGCTGGTTGTACTAGAGTTGATCTATCGATCAACTTCAGTACAACCAGCCCGACGGATTTCTTTTTTTTACTGCTGATTGCTATAGCCACTAGCAGTTACATCCTTAGTCAGGTTGAAAGTCCATCTAGTTTAACCAATAAAAAATAAAAAAAAATCATACAATCCCATATACATGATCCTTCACCCACAGTTGATCCAGAAAAGGGCAAAAAAAACCCCAGCAAAGCATGATCCAATTTGCTACAGCAGGGGAAAAAATTCCTTCCTGATCCCCCGAGAGGCAATTGGATATTCCTTGGATCAACTTTAGCTATAAATGTTAGTATCCAGTTATATTATGTACATTTAGGCTCAGTTCTCACTTGTGTGATGCCAGACATCGCATGTGATGTGCACCACATTGCTGTGCAGATCACATGAGATGTGTGTGCGATGCAAATTCTGAATTTGCATGGCATTCGGACCAAAATGGTGCAGGACCCTTTTTTAGGTCCATACTGGAATCGGATCGCATGGGTCACACCCTTTTTTTAAATCAATCTACTCAGCTGGCCAGAACCACCTCTGTTTTTAATTTTTTTTATTAAGTTATTATACACATAAAAACATTCCACATCATTTTTCAAAACCATATATTTATACAAAACATTCATAATAAACACAAACATGGATCTATCTCATAATACACTCCAAGTTGTTCGAAATATTCCCCCATCTCCCCTCTACCCCCCCCCCCCACCCCAAAGCAAAAGCAAAAAGAACCCCCCCCACACCCAAAAGCAAAAACAAAAAACACTCCCCCCTTCTCTTGCTTTGCTCCATATTGTTTTTTCCTTTTATCCAATTTTGTATGTAGCGCCGACACTTTTTTTAAAGTGTGCGCTATTTTTGTCAATTTAGTTTTCCCAGAACTGTAATTGAGTTTTGGGGTTAATTGTTCTAGGTTATTACTTTGGCATCAGTTTGTCTGGGCTGTACTGGAGTTCTGCCTGGTCATAGGTGAGGTGAGCACCTGTGACAGGCTGAGAACGCAGTCTGGTTGGACGCATTAGGTACCGATCTTTCCCGGAGCCAATCAGTGGGTGCGTCTGGCCCCGCTGTGTATTCCGGGAAGGGGTATTTAAGGTGCTGAAGTCACGTGTTCAGGGTCGGTCCGTCCGTTTGGTTCTGGTTCGGACCAGCCCATTGAGGGGTCTCGGTTAGGGAGCGTCTACTGACCCCGTAAGCCTGGTCATCCTGACCAGTCCCAGAGGCCCTCATGGTCTGGGGTGGGGATCCATCCGTTTCCGAGCCTCGGAACTGGCTAGTTCGAGACACAGTAACTGGAGGGAGGATTCTGAAGTGTCCCCGTGTCCTCTCAGGATTGAAGAGGCACAGCAACTCGACAAGCGACCAGGGGAGGACTCTTCAGAGGAGGGCCACGTACGAAGCTGGCTGTTCGATAAGAGCCTGGGAGCTGAGATGTATGGACACTAATTGAATCCGCATTTCCTACGGTATCGCTGGATCGGCTGAAAGATACAGGTACCATAGGAAAAGTTCCTAACCATCCTTCGGTTACAACCAAGTCTGTGGCAGAGACTTTTACACGTTCACTTAAAGTTTCACAACCAAGTCTGTGGCAGAGACTTTGCTAATTCCGAATCACTTGTTGGCTGCTAGATCTACAAACAAGGGTTTATCCAACAGTGAGTTATTCAGTTGCGAGTGGCTACACCCTGGATCAGCTAGAGAGACATTTATTTGATGTCAGCAGTTCTGAAGTGCCTGAGCTTTATCACCCATACCCTCTATTCCCAACTGAGAGACTGTGTTATCTTTCAACGTTTTTTTGCAAATAAAAATCCTCAAAAGGACTTTGAGTGTCAGTCTCAACAATTACTGGGTACTAACCCTGGGAACCCCTAGATGAAAACGACGAGCTACAAGGAGGAGGTAATCGGTAAGCCCAGAAATCCATAGCCGCCCTGCAGAGGGTTATTGGCGATAAATGTACTTTGTGAATACTACCCTGACCACCTACCTATAATGTTGAATTTTCTTAGTGACTTCCTTTTTATATAAGTGAAACCACCTCTGGAGGGAGACTATTCCACATTTTCACAGCTCTTACTGTGAAGAAACCTTTCCGTATTTGGAGAATAAACCTCTTTTCCAGTGATCATTGTATTCTGACAGCAAGGAAACCTCCTGCTGTCAGAATACAATTGCACAGCAGGAGGGATTCCCCCATTAACACTGACTGTGTTGATGGGGAAATTGGGCAATTTCCTTTCCTTCAATCTGTGGCTGAGGCCATGTTCACACCATCGCCGCATGTGGCTCCCAGCAGGGGTCCAGTGTGTCCCTGTTCGACGCTTCAGGTCCGATTTTAGCCTAAATTTATGGCTGAATTCGGACCTGAAATGGAACAAAAGACGCTCAGGGATCCTGTGCAAATTCGCATCAGAGCCAAAGCGAAGATGTGTGAACTGGCTCCATAGAGAGCCAGCCAAAATCTCCTGGAATGCGAATTGGATGGGGGGAACCCCCATCCAATTCACAATGGAGTGAACCCAGCCTGAAGGAAGATATAGATAGATATCTATCTATCTATCTATAGATAGAGATATATATCTCTTTCTATATATATCTATCTATATAGATCTAGATAAATATACATACTTACATACAAAATGTGCTAGTATGTGATGCATACCAGCATGGGAATTCTTTTTTAACCACATGCGGTTTACTACTGCTTTAAGTTGGATTGAAATTCAGCTGTTTCAGCAGAAGCTAGCCGAATTTTGATCCATGTATGGACAGGCTGGTTGTACTGAAGTTGATCCATCAATCGACTTCAGTGCAACCAGCCTGACGGCTTTTTTCCGCCCAATTACTGCCAGCAGCTATAGCCATCTGCAGTGATCATTGTATTCTACCAGTGGGGAAGGTTCCTTGCACTCCCCATTGGAAGAACACAATAGTGCCGCAGGAAGGATTCCCCTATTAACACTGACTGAGTTGATGGGGGAATCGAGCAATTCTTTGCTTCAACCCGTGGTTGGAGGAAAGAAAATTGCATAATGTATGGCTAGCCTTCGGCTACATTCACACAGATGATTAGCACACCCTGCGATTTCCAGTGGCACGAATCTGTGGATGCCTGCATCTGTATAATGACAGGTGTGTGCAAAGACCTGCGGCTGTACATTTTATACAATGTTTTAACTTTGGATAGTAAAACATTTTTTTTTCTGCCAGTAAATACCTTATACAGCTCACTTCCTGTTTCTTTTCTGGTCATTAGCCTAAGCTTATGACATCATGGACAGCTCTATCACTCTCGTGAGAGTTTGTCAGGAAGGGAGGGGGGATGAGTCATAAGAGGGCCAATGAGAGCTGGAGAGCTGGATGGGTGCCTCTGTGTAAATCCAGGAAGTGAACAGGCAGCAGCTTCAGCTGCCTACAATTAAAATGGTGGCAGCCAGACTTAGTGGAGAGAGATTTCTGCAGCATATTTGACAGGTACAGAATCACAGTATATATAAAATAATATGCAAAGTGGTTGGAGGGAAGCTTCAGAATGGCAAAGATGTTTTTATTACAAATTATGTGAGCAGACTGCAGTTCCTTTTTAATGATGTTAAGGATGACCACTTTAACCGCCTCCTGCCTGCTGTATATACAACAAATGGCGGCAGAGCGGGTCGGCTCTTGTTCTGGGACAATGTCATATGATGGCGCCCAGTTTATCTGCGATCACACACCCATCTCTGCTAAAACCTGCATCTCTTTACACATGTGATCGGCTGTGACCAATCACAGCCGGTCACATGTAAACAAGGAGATGCCATTGATTGTCTCTCCTTGCCTCACACTGACAGAGTGTGAGGCGAAGAGAGACGATTAACGGCATCTCCTCACAAGGAAGATGTGTATAGGTAATCAGGGCACTGCCCTAATTACAATGCAGCCCCAAAAGTGCCCATCAATGATGCCACTGTGTGCCCATCAGTGACACCAGTCTGTGCCCATCAGTGAGGCCAATCAGTGCTGCCCGTCAGTGCCGCCTATCAGTGCTCATCATTGCTGCATATCAGTACCACCTATCAGTGCCCATCAGTGCTGCATATTAGGGCCACCTCATCAGTGCCCATCAGTGCGGCCTCACCAGCGCACATCAGTGAAGGAAAAAATTACTGGTTTACAAAATTTGCTGACAGAAAGTAAGGAAAACGTTAAAAAATAAAAAAAATTTTTAGCAAAAAATTTAAAACACAGCAGCGACCAGCCCACGACGATGTACGTCCCTTTTTTGAAGAGAGATATCTCGGTAATAGCAGCTGCTGCTGCCACAACCGAGATATCCATCTCTTCAGGTGCCGGCCATGTTTACGATAATGGTGGTCTCTGCAGCGGATTCCCCACGAGATCACCGTGCCCCCACCCCTCCTGCCGCTCTCCCACGCCCTCCGCTGCTTACCGGAGCCGTCGGTAGCTACAGAGGCGATCAGGGTCCTTTGCTGTGCTGGGTATGGAGACGAGTGAGGCTAAGATGGCCCCCGCCCGTCTCTATACCATAGCAGGGCGGAAGCGACGTTTAAAACATCACTTCCTCCAATACTTCTTAAAGGCACATTTTTTTCAATGTCATTTTTTCAAATGACAATTTATTTTTTTTATTTTTTTTGCATTTAAGTCCAAATATGAGATCTGAGGACTTTTTTTACCCCAGATCTCATATTTAAAAGGGCCTGTCATGCTTTTTTTTTCTATTACAAGTGATGTTTACATTGTGACCTAATTTTTTATTTTTTGTTTAAACAGTGTAAAAATAAACAAAATCAAGTAAAATAAATAAGAAAAAAAAAAGATTTTTTTAAAGCTCCCTGTCACGACGATCTCGCGTGCAGAAGCGAACGCATACGTGAGTAGCGCCCGCATATGAAAACTGTGGTCAAACCACACATGTGATGTATCACCACGATTGGTAGAGCGAGAGCAATAATTCTAGCCATAGACCTCCTCTGTAACGCAAAACATGCAACCTGTAGAATTTTTTAAACGTCGCCTATGGAGATTTTTGAGGGTAAAAGTTTTATGCCATTCCATGAGCAGGCGCAATTTTGAATCATGACATGTTGGGTATCAATTTACTCGGCGTAACATTATCTTTCACAATATATAAAAAAATTGGACTAACTTTACTGTTGTCTTATTTTTTTATTCAAAAACGTGAATTTTTCCCCCAAAAAATGCGCTTGTAAGATCGCTGTGCAAATACGGTGTGAAAAAAAGTATTGCGAAGACTGCCATTTTTTTCTCTAGGGTGTTAGAAAAAAAAAAAAAATATATAATGTTTGGGTAATTTTCTAGCAATAAAACCTTTTAAACATGTAAACACCTAAAATCCAAAACGAGCCTGGTCTTAACCACTTGCTTACTGGGCACTTAACCACTTCAATACCAGGCACTTAGACACCTTCCCGCCCAAGCCAATTTTCAGCTTTCAGCGATGTCGCAATTTGAATGACAATTGCGCGGTCGTGCTACACTGTACCCAAACAATTTTTTTATCATTTTGTTCCAACAAATAGAGCTTTCTTTTGGTGGTATTTGATCACCTCTGCGATTTTTATTTTTTGCGCAACAAACAAAAAAAGACCGAAAATTTTGCAAAAAAACAAGTTTTTCTTTGTAACTGTTAATTTTTTTTGTAAATAAGTGCGTTTTCTTCTTCAATGACGGGCACTGATAAGGCGGCACTAATGGGCACTGATAAGGCGGCACTGATGGGCACCGATGAGGTGGCACTGATGATGGGCACTGATAGGCGGCACTGATGGGCACTGATAGGTGACATTGACGGGCATTGATAGGTGGCACTGGTATGCGGCACTGATGGGCACTCAGGTGGCACTGATGGGCACTCATAGGCGGCACTGACGGGTACTTATGGGTGGCAATAATGCACACATATAGGTGGCACTGATAGGTGGCATGGATGGGCACTGATAGGTGGCATGGATGGGCACTGATAGGTGGGCATGGGTGGGCATGGATGGGCACTGATAGGTGGCACTGATGGACGCTGATGAGTGGCACTGATGACACTTATGGGTGGCATTGCTGGGCATCCCTTTTTTTAACTTTTTTTTAAATTAAATATGATGTGCCAATCAGTGCCCATCTGTGGGCACTGATTGGCATATTTTTAGATTTTTTTTTTAACATGTGGATGGCCATGGGGATGTACCTGGCCATCCACATGCTGGGGGCTTCCCTGGTGGTCCTGGGGGCTTCCCTGGTGGTCTAGTGTGGGCATCTGAGGGGGGGCTGCGCTGATAAACAATCAACGCATACCCCCCCCTGTCAGGAGAGCCGCCAATCGGCTCCCCTCTACTCGCGTCTGTCAGACGCGAGTGAGGAAAAGCCGATCAACGGCTCTTCCTGTGTACATCGTGATCAGCCGTGATTGGACACGGCTGATCACGTGGTAAAGAGCCTCCGCCGGAGGCTCTTTACCGAGATCAGTGTAGCGGTGTGTCAGACTGACACACCGCTCCACCGATCGCCGCGATGCGCGCCCCCACGGGCGCGCGGCGGCTGTTATCCTGAAGGACGTCATATGACGCCCAGTCAGGATAACGAAACCACTTCCCGGACGTCAATTTGCTATTGACCGGGCGGGAAGTGGTTAAACACCCTTCCTGCCCAGACCAATTTTCAGCGTTCGGTGCTCTCACACTTTGAATGACAATTACTCAGTTATGCAACACTGTACCCAAATTAATTTTTTGTCCTTTTTTTCCCCACAAATAGAGCTTTCTTTTGGTGGTATTTGATCACCTCTGGGTTTGCGCTATAAATGAAAAAAGACCGAAAATTTAGAAAAAAAAACAAATTTTTATTTGTTTTTGTGATGAAATTTTGCAAATTATGAATTTTTCTTCATACATTTTGGCCACAATTTATACTGCTACATATCTTTGGTAAAAAATAACCCAAATTAGTGGATATTATTTGGATATTATTTGGTCTTTGTGAAAGTTAGAGTCTACAAGCTGTGGTGCAAATTATACAAAATTGATCACATCTGATGTACTGGTGGCCTATCTCATTTCTTGTGACCCGAACAAGCCAGGAAAGTACAAATGACCCCTTTTTTGAAAGTAGACATCCCAAGGTATTTAGTAAGAGGCATGGTGAGGTTTTTGATGTTGTCATTTTTCCCACAATTCTTTGCAAAATAATATTTTTTTCCCCCCACAAAATTGTAATTGTAATAGGTTATTTCTCTCACATAGCATGTGTATACCACAAATGACACCCCAAAATAAATTCTGCTACTGCTCTTGAGTATTACGATACCACATGTGTGGGACTTTTCCACAGCCTGGCCACTTAGAGAGGCCCAACAAGCAGGGAGTGCCATCACGTGTTCTAGGAGCATAAATTACACATCTAACTTGTTGACTACCTATTACACTTTTGAAGGCCCTAGAGCACCAGGACAATGACACGTGACACTGATGTGGCACTAATGACAGATGCCACTAATACGGGGCACTGATGACACTGACAGATGCCACTAATATGTGGCACTGATGACAGATTTCACTTATACGTGGCACTGATATCATGTGGCACTGATGACAGATGGCACTAATACGTGGCACTGATGACAGGTGGCACTGATGACATGTGACACTGATGACAGATGGCACTGATACGTGGCATTGATGGCACGTGACACTGACACTAATGACAGATGGCACTAATATGTGGCACTGATGACAGATGGCACTAATATGTGGCACTAATGACACGTGACACTGATATGGCACTGATGACAGATGGCACTTATACATGGCACTGGGGACAGATGGCAATGGGGACATGTGGCAGCGGGGACAGATGGCACATTTTTTTTTTTTGTTTTTTTTGTACTCACGGCGCCGCTGCAGCCATTCATCTCTCCCTCCTCACACGCTGTCTCTGTGTGAGGAGGGAGAGCGGCGCTGAGAGATGATCTCATATGTTTACATATGAGATCATCTCTCATTGGATACGCCGATCGCGCTGTAAATGGCTGCTGTGATTGGCAGTTTACAGCGATCTGTGACTGGCTGTGTCCGAGGGACACGGGCAGCACAGAACTTCCCCGATGCGCGCTCTCAAGAGCGCGCATTGCGGAAGTAAACAGAAGGATGTCCAGCAACGTCCTTCCGGCAGGGAGCACCCGCGCTGTAGCCGTCTTTCGGCTATAGCCCGGGCGCGAAGAGGTTAAAGTGGTTAAATACCACCAAATGAAAGCTCTAATTGTGGGGAAAAAAATGATAAAAATGTATTTGGGTACAGCGCTGCATGATTGCGCAATTGTCATTCAAAGTGCAACAGCGCTGAAAGCTGAAAATTGGTCCGGGCAGGAATGGGTGAAAGTACCCGGTATTGAGGTGGTTATACAGTGCAGTTTTTAGACGATACTAAAGAGTTAAACCTAATGCCCCGTACACACGGTCGGAAATTCCGACCACAAAATCCGTCTGATTTTTTCCGACGGATTTTGTCCGACACTGGTGTTGCATACACACGGTCGGACAAAGTTGTTGGAAAATCCGATCATTCTGAATGTGGTGACGTTCGTTGTGTACGACGGAGGCTATTAGCCAATAGGTTTGGTCTCCTAATTTGATCTGAGCATGCGTGGTACTTTGTCCGTCGGAATTCTCTACACACGATCGGAAAAAGTCCGATCGGATTTTGTTGTCGGAAAATTTGAGAGCAGGATCTCAAATTTTTCTGACGGAAAAAGTCCGATGGAGTCCACACACGGTCGGATTTTCCAACAACATGGTCCGATCGGACATTTTCCGTCTGAGTTTCCGACCGTGTGTACAGGGCATTAGACTATAACACTACAACTCATTGTACCCCTCCAGTTGCCCAATTACATATGCCAAAGGTAACACAACGGACAAGGCACAAACACAGTACTTCAATAGAAGGGGGAAAAAAAAACTTTCTATCCCCTGCAGATCACACTTCTGAGCGATTACTTTCCTAGGGATATCTAATAATTCTCAGAACCACACAGATAAAACTTTCTTTTAATGCAATACAATTATCTTCATGCTCATGTAAGAATGTGGCAAGCCTTCCAACCCAGACCTATATACAGCTGGCTGACATCAACACAGAGTTGTACAAGACTTCGCTAACGATGTAGATTAACCCTTTCATGCCTAATCCTATTTCTGACATTTGCTGCTTACAAGTTAAAATCCATATTTTTTGCTCGAAAATTACTTAGAGCCCCAAAACATTATATATATATATATATTTTTTAGTAGATACCCTAGAGAAAAAAAAAATGGCGATCATTGCAATATTTTATGTCACGCGGTATTTACACAGCGGTCTTTTCAAACGCATTTTTTTGGGGAAAAAATTAATTTTAATGAATTTAAGAAAAACTAAACAGTAAAGTTAGCCCATTTTTTTTTTGTATAATGTGAAAGATGATTCTACGCCAAGTAAATTGATACTTAACATGTCATGCTTTGAAATTGCGCACACTTGTGGAATGGCGACAGACTACAGTACCTAAAAAATCTCCATGGGCGATGCTTAAAAAAATAATTAATGGTTACCAGGTTGGAGTTACAGAGGGTCTTTTGCTATAATTATTGCTCTCACTCTGATGATCGCGGCGATACCTCACAGGTGTGGTTTGAACACCGTTTACATTGTCTTTGTTGCATGGGGAAGGGAGCGCTTTAAAAATATAATTTTCTTCTTATTTATTTATTTATTTTTTTACATTGTCCATTAAAAAAAAAAAAAGAAAAAATATGATCACTTTTAGTGCTGTCGCAAGGAATGTAAACAACCTTTGTAACAGTAATAGGTGGTGACAGGTACTCTTTATGGAGGGATTGGGGGTCCAAAATGTAGTTTGGATGGCCGCGCAATTGTCATTCAAAGTGCGACAGCACTGAAAGCTAAAAATTGTCCTGGGCAGGAAGAGGGTGAAAGTGCCCAGTATTGAAGTGGTTAATGACATTGGCTGTATGTTTGAGCTCATTGTCCTGCTGCAGAATAAATTTGGGGCCAAACGCACGCCTCCCTGATGATATGGCATGATGGATAAGTATCTGCCTGTATTTCTCAGCATTGAGGATACCATAAATCCTGGCCAAATCTCCAACTCCATTTGCAGAAATGCAACCCCAAACTTGCAAGGAACCTCCACCATGCTTCGCTGTTGCCAACAGACACTCATTGTATCACTTTCTGGCCCCTCGGCAAACAAACTACCTGCTGCTAAGTCGCTTAGCTTTGTTTCCCCATTCTTTGCATCCTTTGCACATCCTATATACAGTGCCTTATTATTATTCATACCCCTTGAAATGTTCCACATTTTGCATGTTACAACTAAAAAATGTAAATGGCTTTTTTGGGGATTTTATGTGATAGACCAACACAGATGGGTACATGATTGTGAAGTGAAAGGAAAATGATAAATGGTTTTCAATTTTTTTTTTTTTTATAAATAAATATCTGAAAAGTGTGGCATGCAATTGTATTGAGCCCCCTTTACTTTGATACCCCTAACTAAAATCTAGGGGAACCAATTGCCTTCAGAATTCACCCAATTGGTAAATAGTCCACCTGTGTGTAATTTAATCAGTATAAATACGCTGTTCTGTGAAGCCCTCAGAGGTATTGTTAGTAAACCTTAGTAAACAAACAGCATCATGAAGGCCAAAAAACACACCAGACAGGTCAGGGATAAAGTTGTAGAGAAGTTTATAGTATGGCCAGGTTATAAAAAAAATATCCCAAGCTTTGAACATCTCACGGAGCATTGTTTGATCCATCATCTAAAAATGGAAAGAGTATGTCACAACTGCAAACCTACCAAGATATGCCGTCCACTAGGGATGAGCCAAACACCCCCGGGTTCTTTTCGCACGAATGTTAGAACCCTATTAGTTACAATGGACGCGAACGTTCAAAATCTAAAGTGCTAATTATAATAGCCAATATGCATGTTATTGTCCTAAAAAAGGTTTGGGGACACGGGTCCTGCCCCAGGGAACATGTATCAATGCAAAAAGAAGTTTTAAAAACTGACATTTTTTCTGGAGCAGTCATTTTAATGATGCATAAAGTGAAAAAAAAAAAAGTGAAATATTCCTTTAAATATCGTACCTGGAGGGGTGTCTAAAGTATGCCTGTGAAGTGGCATGTGTTTCCCGTGTTTAGAACTGTCCCTGTACAAAATGACATTTTGTAAAGGAAAAAAAGAAGCCATTTAAAACTGCTTGCGGCTTTAATGTCATGTCTTGTCCCAGGCAATATGGATGAAAATCTTTGAGAAAAATGGCATGGCTACCCCATCCCCCCACCCCAGCCTATTACCAGCCCCTTTGGGTCTTGTATGGATATTAAGGGGAACCCTGCACCCAAAATAAAACCCTATACCTAAAACTCTATATACTCTGAACAGCAGTATACAGGCGGTGCAAACAAGACAGGGACTGTAGGTTTGTTCTTAAGTAGAATCTGTTTGTAATTTGTAACAGGTACATTTTTAAGTGTAGCTGCAGCCAAAAAAAAACTATTTTTAAGCTTTTTGGAGAACATAGGGAAGGGGTTTGTGACGGATCCTGTACTCAAGGTGTCCGCCGTAAATGCTTCCTAATCCTGGAACATGAGTCCAATGGATCTGGTTATAGGAACCCCCAAGAACTAGACAACACCAGTCTTGGAGTACATCAGGAATAGCTTTTATTTGAGATGTCACACACATATATACAGCCGGATGACTAAAAAAACCTAACCTAATTAATGAACTAATTATCTAAATCAACACTGGACTCCTTCATTCAATTGCAGGGTTAATTAGCACACACAACAATAGGTGAAACACTCCTAAAGCCCCATACACACGGTCGGATTTTCCGATGGATTCTGTCCTATCGGACAATGTTGTCGGAAATTCCGACCGTGTGTAGGCACCATCGGACAGTTTCCATCGGATTGTCCGACGGACAAAGGTCTATCTCCTGCTCTATAAATTTTCCGACAACAAAGTCCGATCACACCAATTCCGATCGTGTGTAGCGAATTCCGACAGACAAAGTGCCACGCATGCTCGGATCACATTACAAGACCAAAGCTATTGGCTAATAGCCTCTACGTAGTCCCGTCGTACGCAACAAACGTCAACACGTTCAGAATGATCGGATTTTCCGACAACTTTGTCCGACCGCGTGTATGCAACACCAGTGTCGGACTAAATCCGTCGGACCTAATCCGATGGATTTGGTGGTCGGATTTTCCGACCGTGTGTATGGGGCTTTAGAATCTGTGTCAAGCCAGACCACTCATTTGCATTATACAAGACAACAGACAGGTGGCTGGAGGTGATGATATCAGCATCTGACATGTCCAGAGTCTGTGTCTTGGGGGGCCAGCATGAACCTGAATCCAAGTAAAACCAGATCATAAACAGCACCGTTCCCCCAAATGCCAGGGCCCATAATCCCAAGGCAAGAGGCTTGCATTACGTCCCCTCCAACAGCCTCTGTCCCGGCTATGTCTGTCACAGGGTTATCACCCCTGTAACATTTGTTTTGCTGTCTGTGCACCTGTTCAGAACATTTCACCTCACTTTCCATCCCACTGACAAATGTTTTTGGAAAAGTGGGGTTTTTATTGAAACAAGGATTGGTGATAAAGCATCAGTAGAGAGGAGACACCTTTTTCCCATATTAAATCTAACAGGATAGAATTTCCCTTCCTAGGGGTAGATTTCCTCTCACTTCCTGCTGTCTCCTTCCGTTTGCAAGTAGGAGTCGTTTGCAAGTTGGATGTTTGAAAGTAGGGGCCTGCCGTATATACTCTTCAGAAATTTGCCCCTTAGATGTTGGTGTTGCCACAACACTGTAAGCCCTAACAGTTACTCTTGGTGGGCGCTGGAACGCCCTGCTGTGAACTATTATATCAGGAATTGTAATTACATGCCATTGTTGAACAGTGGTAGGAAAAATTGGGCCTTTGGTGGTGGTGCTGGTGCTACAACACTGTAAGCCCTCACAGTTACTCTTGGTGGGCGCAGAAATGGGCCCTGCTGTGAATTATTAGATCAATAATTGTAATTACACGCCCCTGTTAAACAGGGGCTGAAAAATTGGGCCTTAGGCACTGGTGCTGGTTCCACAACACTGCAACCCCTCACAGATACTGTACTTGGAGCACAGCAATGAGACCTGTTGCAAAGCATTGCATAAAAAATTGTAATCACACGTCCCTGTTAAACAGGGGCTGAAAAATTGGGCCTTAGCCACTGGTGCCGGTGCCACAACACTGCAACCCCTCACAGATACTGTACTTGGAGCACAGCAATGAGACCTGTTGCAAAGCATTGCATAAAAAATTGTAATTACACGCCCCTGTTAAACAGGGGCTGAAAAATTGGACCTTAGCCACTGGTGGTGGGCTGGCGGCACCCAGAAACAAAAATGTTCTTCCAAGCTATCATCAGGATCATTGAGGAGGAAAAGGATAGTCAGTCAACATAACAGGACAGTCACTCAGCATCAGCATAGGCAGTCTTGAAAGGATGTGACATTTCAAAATAAATTATTCTGTTACATCAGCTTCAGGTGCCTGGTAGCTGGTGGTGATCCAAGACTGATTCATCTTTATGAAGGTCAGTCGATCAACCGAGTTGGTGGACAGGTGCACCCTATGATCGGTGACAAAGCCTCCAGCAGCACTGAATGTGCGTTCCAAAAGAACGCTGGATGCAGGACAGGCCAGTAGCTCAATTGCATACTGTGCAAGCTCTGGCCAGTGATCCATCCTCAAGAGCCAGTAAGCCAGAGGATTTTCGGTGGGAAAGGTGTCCAAGTCTGACCTTGCCCCTAGGTATTCCTGCACCATGTATATCAGACGCTGGCGATTGGTTTCTGGAACCGATTATACCTTGAGGCTGCGGACTAAAAAATTGTCTGAACGCATCGGTTTAGACGGCCACCTTCTCAACCGCTCCTTCTGCTACTGACCGAAGCCTCAGCAACTCGTTGTCCAGGACCAGGAGTTTGTAACCTCCCAGTCTCTGGGAACGCATTGCACAGACCTTTCTGCAAGGCCTCCCGGAGATGTCTCATCCTCTGCTCCCTCTGCGACGGCAAGATAAGGTCCGCAACCTTACTCTTGTACCGTGGATCAAGGAGAGTGGCTAGCCAGTAATGGTCCCTCTCCTTGATCCGAAGAATACGAGGATCCTTCCGCAGGCTTTGCAGGATCAGTGAGGCCATGCAACATAGGTTAGCTGAGGCATTCGGTCCGGAGTCTTCTGGGTCACTAAGGACGACATGATCCGCAGCCACCTCCTCCCAGCCACGTACAAGTCCACGGGTTTCTTGGGACTGTGAATGATCCCTAAAAGACTGCTGCTGATGCTGAGTGCCAGGCTCCACCTCCATGCTGACACAATCCTCCTCCTCGTCCTCTTCCTGTGTGATTGGCGGGCCAGCAGGAACACTGTCTGGATAAAGGGTGCCTTGAGAGGCAAGGAAGTCCTCCTCTTCCTGCCTCTGTTTTGCCTCAAGTGCCCTGTCCCTTATTCCACGCAGCGTATGCTCCAACAGGTGGACAAGAGGTACAGTGTCACTGATGCATGCACTGTCACTGCTCACCATTCTCGTGGCCTCCTCAAATGGTGACAGGACAGTGCATGCATCCCTGATCATGCTCCAATGGCGTGGTGAAAAAAATCCGAGCTCCCCTGACCCTGTCCTGGTGCCGTAGTCGGACAGGTACTCATTGATGGCCCTCTGCTGCGTGTGCAGTCGCTGCATCATGGCCAACGTTGAGTTTCACCTGGTGGGTATGTCACATATAAGGCGGTTCTTGGACAGGTTTAACTCCTTTTGCAGCTCAGCCAGCTGAGCACTGGCATTATATGACCTGCGGAAATGCACACAGACTTTCCTGGCCTGCCTGGGTACCTGTCCAAGAACCGCTGCACCACCAGGTTAAGGACGTGAGCCATACAGGGCACATGGGTCAGTTGTCCCTGTCGCAGGGCGGAGAGGAGGTTGGTGCCATTGTCACAAACCACCATTCCTGGCTTAAGCTGGCGTGGCTACAACCACCTCTTGGCCTGCCCCTGCAGAGCTGACAGAACCTCTGCACCAGTGTGGCTCCTGTCCCCCCAAACACACCGGTGCAAGCACGGCATGGCCTCTTTTTGCCTGCATACTTGCGTAGCCCCTTGAACGCCTACGGAGCACCGCTTGTTCTGAGGACAGAGCACTCGAAGAGGCCATGGAGGAAGAAGAAGAGGAGGGGGTGGAGGAGAGAGGTGTGTCGCAACCAGTAGTAGCATTTTGGAGGCGTGGTGGCGAAACAACCTCCAACACTACTGGACCTTGTCCTGCATCCTTCCCAGCTGCCAAAAGAGTGACTCAATGGGCCGTGAAAGATAGGTAATGTCCCTGTCCATGCCTGCTCGACCATGAGTCAGCGGTAATATGCACCTTACCGCTGACCGCCCTGTCCAGCGAGGCCAAGACATTGCCTTCCACATGCTGGTAGAGAGCCGAAATCGCCTTCCGTGAGAAAAAGTGGCGTTTGGAAACCTGCCACTGAGGAACCGCACATTGCACAAACTCACGGAAGGGGGCCGAGTCTACCAACTGAAAAGGCAGCAGTTGAAGTGCTAGCTATTTAGCCAAGCTAGCATTCAACCGATGGGCATGTGGATGGCTGGGAGTGAACTTCTTTAGACGGTCCAGCAGCTGGGGCAGGGAAATTTGCCTGGTACAATCGGACGTCGGTGTACTGCTAGCAGAGTGCCCGCAAGTACTTGGCTGTGACACACCAAATTCTACACCTTCATTCCTCTCTGTGCAGCTTTCAGAGAGGACTGAAGGTATAGTGGGGTTGGAGATCCCAGCTGATGAGGAGCAAGGAGAGGTCCGCTTTGTTCTTTGGTGTAGGTTTTTAAGGTACACTTGCCAACGAGCTGCATGGCAGGTCAACATATGTCTGGTCATGCTTGTGGTGCCCAAGCAGCTGATGTTTTGGCCTTGCGAGATACGCTTGAGACATATGTTGCAAATAGCAGCGGTGCGATCTGATGCACTCGTCTCAAAAAAGGCCCACACCAAAAAACTTTTGTAATAACGCGCAGAGGCAGTACCCTGCACAGGCGGTGCTCTGCGATGTGATTCAGTTGGTGTGCTGCCCTTAAGCTGGCCCCCGGAGGGCATCCTGCCTCGTTGGAGATGTGCTGCCTCCTCCTCCTCCTCCTCCTCCTCTCTCCGATCAGGCACCCACGTGGAGTCAGTGACCTCATCATCCCCTCCCTCTTCACCACTGGAGCAAACCTGGCAGTATTCTGCAGCTGGTGGAACATGACTGCCAGATTGCTGTCCTTGAGCATACCCTCTCTCTGCGCTCACGCTACTGCCTTCCTCTAGCTGGGTATCATCATCAGAGCCTTCAAAACACTGGGCATCCTCCTGGAGCATGTACCCAACACTGTGGTCAAACAGTTCGGGTGACTCCTCAGGAGGACATGGTGGGTCTAGGGAAGGGGTGACTGATGCCATTGAGACGAGGGAAGAGTACGCGTTGGCAGCTGCTTTGCCAGTACCCTGAGCCTGGGTAAGAGAAGATGAGGAGGATGAGGAGGGCTTGCTCATCCACTCTACCTAGCCTTCGGCATGATGCGGCTCAACATGTCCAGCTGCCGGAAAGAAGGACAAGCATGTCCCATGGCCACGTGCTGTTGACGATGCAACACGTCCACGACCAGCACTGTTGTCTCTAGACACAGGGCCTGCTTGCCCTCTTTTCTTGGCTCGTGACTGTCTGCCTCTCCTTGTTGGCCTTCCAGACATTGTAATGGCCTGCAGGGAGTCACACAACACACACACTAACTCCTGCAGATGGCTGGATTAGATGACACCAGCAAAGAAGAGCAGATACAGGTGCAGGTGTATACTGTGCTGTGCTGGACTTACACAACACACACTAACTCCTGCAGATGGCTGTATCAATAGAGAACAACAGCACTAAAGGGTAGATACAGGTGCAGGTTTATACTGTGCTGTGCTGGACTCACACAGCACACACTAACTCCTGCAGATGGCTGTATCAATGGAGAACAACAGCACTAAAGGGTAGATACAGGTGTATACTGCGCTGGAGGCACAGAACACACAAGTCCTGCAAATGCCTGGTAATACAGATTCAAGAACACACTGTCCCTGCCTATCAATGCTCTTTCCCTGCACTTTCCACACATGCAAATGCCTAATAAGAACACACTGTCCCTGCCTATCAATGCTCTTTCCCTGCACGCCGGAACACACTACACAAAGCCACCACGCCGGTGGCCTTATATAGTGTGGGGCGTATACTAAACCCCCTGAGCTATAATTGGCCACAGGCATCCTGCCTGTGGCCAATTATTGCTCTTCTCGCTGCTGGCGCTATGATTGGCCAAGCATGCAGGGTCACAGTGCATGCTTGGCCAATCATCAGCCAGCAATGCACTGCGACTGGCGCAGTGCATTGTGGGCCGTTCGTATCACACAAATTTTATGTGAACCGCCCGCAGAGTTCTGGACTCGACGAATGGACGAACGACCAATGTTCGATTCGAACATGGGTTCGAATCGAACACCGGGCTCATCCCTACCGTCCACCTAAACTAACAGGCCGGGGAAGGAGAGCATTAATCAGAGAAGCAGCCAAGAGGCCCATGGTAACTCTGGAGGAGCTGCAGAGATCCACAGCTCAGATGGGAGAATCTGACCACAGGACAACTATTAGTCATGCACTCCACAAATCTAGCCTTTATTGAAGAGTGGCAAGAAGAAAGCCATGTAAAGTTCCTTTTGCAGTTTGCGAGAAGCCATGTGGGGGATCAGTAAACTTGGAAGAAAGTTCTCTGGTCAGATGAGACCAAAATTTTACTTTTTGGCCTAAAATCAAAACGCTATGTGTGGCGGAAAACTAACACTGCACATCGCCCTGAACACACCATCCCCACTGTTAAACATGGTGGTGGCAGCATCATGCTGTGGGAATGCTCTTCTTCAGCAGGGGCAGGGAAGCTGGTTAGAGTTGATGGGAAGATGGATAGAGCCAAAAGACTCGAGACTGGAGCGGAGGTTCACCTTCTAGCAGGACAACGACCCTAAAAAGAGCTACAATGGAATGGTTTGGATCAAAGCATATTCACGTGTTAGAATGGCCCAGTCAAAGTCCAGACCTAAATCCAATTGGGCAAAAATGTCACTCTCTAGATGTGCAAAGCTGGCAGAGATATCCCCAAAAAGACTTGCAGCTGTAATTGCAGTGAAAGGTGGTTCTACAAAGTATTGACTCAGGGGGGCTGAATACAAATGCACGCCACACTTTTCACATATTTATTTGTTAAAACATTTTGAAAATCATTTATCATTTTCCTTCCACTTCATGATTAGGTGCCACTTTATGTTTGTCTATTACATTTGGTGTCCATTTATGAAGCAGTGAAAAATATCCACTGCTCAGTTCTCCAGCATTCACAGTGGAGATCATTCTCCTCTGAGTGCCGGTTTATGAAGCAGTGTAGAGCGGCGCTTCTTCTTATGTAAAGTGTAGCAATCTACAAATGCTTTGAACAGTGGAGAATGCCCCCTGACAAAAATAAGTGTCTACCGGCGCAAAATAAATTTATATTATAATCAAACCATCTATCTTTGTGGGACAGTCCTACCACCACAAAATCAATACGTGGATTTATACAGTTTGCTGAAGTCAAATATGGTTCTACTTATAGTGAAAACCTGTGCAAAATGTGAAAAAGGTAAGTGTTGACTGAGCTAACCCTTATATTACATATCTTGGAGTGCACCAAACAAATATATATTTAAAATACACCAACATTTTTTTTTATATATTTATACATGCTAATATTATTAAAATCAATATTTCTCTGCAATCCACCCGTGACATCCAATATTAACTATTTAGTGCCAAAAAAAACAAAACTACAAATTAAACAAAACAAATGAGTGTCCAAAGGTAAAAACAGATTATTTCACTCACATTTTCAAGTGCATCAGTTGGCACTAAACTTGTCCAGCCGTTTGAATGGGTACAGATGGGTGAGGGTATCGCCCATCTCGGCGTGCGTCCCAAGCCTCCTTCTCGTTTTAACCGGAAGTGACATATTCCGTATCCTAGCAGCCTCTATGTATTTCGCAACTACAATTGCGTCCTCAGGAAAATGTGAGTGAAATAATCTGTTTTTACCTTTTTACAAACAAATGCACAGACATACTGCGCAATGATTGTTGTTAATTTTTTATGAGGTTGGATATTGTTTAAACCTGTAAATTGGGAGCAGCATAGACCTAAGCGGAGTGGTTATCCATACCAATGAACCAAATGCATTAATATCTGGTGAGTGGCCAATCCATATGGTGGTGGTGGTGGTGTCGTCACTAAAGTGGTGGATAAGAAAATACACAGAAGCACGGACACAAGGAATAGGAGGATTGGAGCAATTTTTGTATTAAATACTGTTTTTTCTATACCAGCAGAAAACCTTGTGGACACTCATTTGTTTTGTTTAATTTGTAGTTTTGTTTTTTTGGCACTAATAGTTAATATTGGATGTCACGGGTGGATTGCAGAGAAATATTGATTTTAATAATATTAGCGTATATATATATATATTATTTTATATATATATATATTTTTTGGTGTATTTTAAATATATATTTGTTTGGTGCACTCTAAGATATGTAATATAATGCCCCCTGATACTGGAATCTTGCGAGATTACAATACCAGAAATTCACTAAAAGACTCGAGGTGTCCGTTTATTAAGCATTGATAAATTATCACTGCTCAGTACACGGACATTCTCAGCGAAGACCACCCACCTTTAGTTAATAAAATAATTAGTCCCCCAACATAATATAAATAAAATATATAAAAAAAATATATAAAATATATACACTTGGAAATACGATAATCCTAACTACCAAGACCCAAGGTGTGCCTTGGCCTGGCTGGTCAGTATGCCTAAAAAAAGGGAATACCCTGAATGAAATGTAAATGAAATAATAAAAGTATGGGGAACGGGTGGGTGGGAACCCGGAAATTATCCGACAAAGGATCTGATGGAGGAGGAGGAGGGATATATAGCCCTCAGACTCCTACAAATCCAGGCTAGCCTGCGGCCAGCCTTCAAACTTGTAGTCAGAGTCTTCACTTGGAAATGCGATAATCCTAACTACCAAGACCTGAGGTGTGCCTTGGCCTTGCTGGTCAGTATGCCTAAGAACCCTTTCACACTGCCAGCATTTTTCAGGCGCTGAAGCGCTAAAAATAGCGCCTGAAAAAAGCTGCTCCATGCACCCCAGTTTGAAAGTCACTGGAGCGGTGCGCTGGCAGGGTGTCACAAAAAGTCCTGCCAGCAGCTTCTTTGGAGGGGTAAGGGGAGGGGTGAACTCACCGCTCCTGCACCGCTGCTCCTCATTGAAATCAATGGGGCAGCTAGCGGCCGAATAACGCCGCTAAAAGAACGGTAAAGCAGTGCTTTACCGCTGACGCCGGCCACGGTTCGGTGTGAAAGTTGTCTAAAGAAAGAGGGCAAAAAGAGACCCAAAGTAGGTGTGATGTGAAAGCTTCAATGAAGGGCCAGCAACAGCCATCTGTCCAGAAAATAGCGAAAAGCCTGGATGCCTACAAAAGGGGATTACGTATGAAACAGCTAAAACAGGAGGAAATACAGCGCCTCATATACCTGATGATGAAAGTAGGGACCCCCTATTCGGGACCCACAAATGACACGCGCAGCTCTCCCTCTCACTCTCGTGAGAGTTTGCCAGGAAGGAAGGGGGGTGATCCAGGAAGTGAACAGGCAGCAGCTTTAGCTGCCCACAGTTAAAATGGTTACAGCCAAACTCAGCGGAGGGAGATTTCTGCAGCATCACAGAATAACAGTATATATAAAATAATATGCAAAGTGGTTGGCGGGAAGCCTAAGAATGGCAAAGAGGTCTTTATTACAAATTATGTGAGCAGACTGCAGTTCCTCTTACTCGTATCTCTGAGCATTTTTGTCTCTAAATACCCTTGCACCCTACAACCTTTTGTGTTTTTTTTTTTTTTTTCCGCTTCTGACCCGTTTTGTTCCGGCACCCTATTTTACTATTTTACTTTTACTATATATAATATTTTTAAATGTATATTTTGTTATGTTGGTTTTCTTTGGGAAAAATTGTGAAAAATTAGAAAATACTTGCATGTTCCATAAATTCCACAGTCCAATATATTTACTTCAAAATATAACTGACACAGTCTTCTGTTTAAAATAATATCACATAGGTTTAATTTTTATGTTACAAAGTAAACATTTGCATACTTTAGGTGAGTTTTAGTCCCTATTTTGAGGCCTCATTTACACAAGTCTATCTATGCCTACACTTGTGCAATGGGCCAACTACGCCTGCACGGGATGCACTGTTCTGTTCAATTGCATGCAGGCAGTCCCCATTCGGGTCTATTGTGTGGACACATTTGCTGGTTCCAATTTGACAGCCCTATGGGTAGGTATGGGTGTGTGCATGACAATCAAATTGAGACCAGCGGCTGTTGTGACTTTTTCATAGGTTTGCAATTGTTAAAAATTACAATGACTTTGTGTTTACATAATTGGATAGGAAATCTTTTTATGTTTCATATTTATATTCTATTTTTCACACTTTTTTTTTTCTTCAATTGCAAATCTATGAAAAAGTCTTATTTTCATTGGGCCCCTAGTGTGGTAAGCCCATATGGAAGACGCTGCGCACCTGCAAGTTGCAGGAAGCTTATGTCAGTTGTGTGTGGTTTTTTCTTTATGTCTTTTCAGAAACCTGACAAGTCTAAGCCCTCTCATAATTCAAAGAGGAGGTGCCCTTCGGTGTAATCATCACGGTACCAAAGGCAGAGAGAGGACAGGGCTTCTACTCCCACATATTCGGAGTACAGAAACCCTCAGGAAAGGTCAGACCAATCCTCAACCTCAAACCACTAAATCTATCCATAACCTACAAAAGGTTCAGGATGGACTCCATATACTCAGTGAAGGCCCTGTTGCCCCCAAACTGTTATATGGCGTCGCTAGATTTAAAGGATGCGTACCTGCACATACCCATACACCTAAATCACCAGAAGTTTCTAAGGCTAGCTATAGAAACAGGAAAAGGAACCGTACACCTTCAGTTTCAGGCTCTACCCTTTGGCCTATCAGCTTCGCCAAGAATCTTTACCAAGGTTCTGGCAGAAGCTCTGGCACCATTGCGACTAAAAGGCATATCCATTATTGCCTATTTAGACGACCTTCTCCTTTTTGCAAAAACACCCGAAAGGCTATTAGAGAACCTCAAGTATACTCGGGCATTCCTAGAGAGTCTAGGTTGGTTGGTGAATGTGGAGAAGTCAAGTCTACAACCCACACAACAGATAAAATACCTGGGGTATATAATAGACTCAGTCCAGCAAAAAGTTTTTCTACCCAAAGAGAAGATAGAAAAAATGCAAAAAGAAATAAGAACAATACAGACCAATGTACCCTGTTCCATAAGAAAAATAATGTCAACATTGGAGTTGCTAACATCTGCAATCCCAGCAGTTCAGTGGGCAAACCTGCATTTCCGACCACTGCAAATGTTCCTACTAAAAGTGTGGGACCACAAGCAGGAGTCTCTGGATTTGCAGGTATCAATACCAGCAAAAGTAAAGAAGTCCTTATGGTGGTGGAGAAGGACAGAAAATATAGCCGTAGGACGGCTGCGGATCCTACCTATCTCCCGAATCCTAACCACAGACGCAAGCGGTGTAGGGTGGGGAGCACACTTAGACTCCCAGATAGCACAAGGTGCTTGGGGGAGGGGAGAGTGGACGAGATCGTCCAACTGGAAGGAGTTGAAAGCAGTATGGTTTGCACTCCAGTCCTTCCAGAAAGAGTTGAAAGGACATCATGTTCAGATCAGATCAGACAACTCGTCAGTTATAGCTTACATAAGCAAACAAGGGGGAACCAGAAGCGGAGTTCTGTGGGCCCTGGCAGAAGAGATCCTGAAGTGGGGAGAGAAAAACATACTCTCCTTTTCAGCAGTACATCTAAAAGGAGACCTAAACAAAGTGGCAGACTTTCTCAGCAGAAAGAAAGTAAGAGAAGGAGACTGGGTGCTGAAACAGGAGGTATTCGACCAGATTACAGAGAAATGGGGAATACCTCAGGTAGACTTATTTGCTTCCAGAGAAAGCAGGAAAGTCCAAGCCTTTTTCTCCCTAAAAAGGGAGGAGGGAGCACTCGGAGTAGACGCATTAGCGCAGAAGTGGGAATTCAGCAGATGTTATGCCTTCCCCCCACCAGTGCTACTACCCGCAGTAATAAGGAAATTACGTACAGAAAACACGTCATTGATCCTCATAGCACCTCACTGGCCCAGGAGACCGTGGTTCTCTATGCTCAAAGAACTAGCCATAGAGCCCCCTTGGTTGCTACCAATCCAAGAGGATCTGCTAGCCCAGGGCCCAGTGCACTGTCCACAGGTGGAAAGGTGGAAACTAGCCGCCTGGTATCTGAGGAACAGCTACTAAAGGCGAAAGGGTTCTCAAGCCGTCTGATAGACACACTGCTGAAAAGCAGGAAGGTTGAGACACGTAATATCTACCAGAGGGTATGGAGATGTTTTAATCGATGGTGTACAGAGAACAACTTTAAAACGCAAAGCTCAGTAGCAGTCCTAGAGTTTCTACAGAGTGGTGTAGACAAAGGGCTAAGCCTCAGCACGCTAAAGAGTCAAGTGTCAGCACTGTCAGTTTACCAGGAGAGGAGTTTAGCCTCAAACCCCTGGATAATCAGACTCTTTAGATCTGTGAGCAGACAAAGGCCGCTACAGAGTACAGCCTTTCCAAAATGGGATCTGTCATTAGTGTTACAGACTATGACAGAAGAACCCTTTGAACCATTAAAGGATTGCAGCCTAAAGATGCTGACGCTTAAAGCAATCTTCTTGGTAGCAATTACTACAGCAAAGAGGGTCTGTGAGATGGAAGCCCTATCTATCAGACCCCCCTTTTGCCAAATCTTCCCGGACCGTATAATCTTCAAAATGGACCCGGGGTTTCTACCTAAAGTGGCCTCAAAGTTTCACAGGGGTCAAGAAATCGTATTACCATCATTTTGCCCAAATCCTTCTCATGAGAAGGAAGCGAAATTTCACAATTTAGATGTCAGAAGATGCATCTTGCATTATTTAGAGGCAACCAAGACAATTAGAAAGACGGAGTCTTTATTTATTTTATACACAGGAGCCAGGCAAGGGCACAAGGCTTCAAGGAGTACAATAGCCAGATGGCTAAGGGAAGCCATAGTACAGGCTTACAAACTAGGGGGTATGCAGATCCCAGAAGGAATCAGGGCACACTCCACGAGGGCTATGGCAGCGTCACAGGCAGAGCGAGCTGGAGCAACGCCGGAACAGATTTGTAAAGCGGCAACATGGTCCAGCTTTGCCACTTTTGTAAGACACTATAGAGTGGATCTATGGTCAGCTAAAGATCAGACCTTTGGACGTAAGGTCTTACAACTCTGTAAGGCCTTGTTTACATTTGCAGGAGTCTTTCAGGACAGCCGGGTACCCACCCAGATGTATATCAAAGCATAGGTTTCCTTACAGGAAATGTGATATAAAAAAACAACTCCCCATTAAGCTGCAAGTTTTTCTTCAATTGCAAACCTATGAACCTATGAAAAAGTCACAACAACTCTGTAAGGCCTTGTTTACATTTGCATTTGGGGGGAAGTAAAAACAACTCCCCATTAAGCTGCAAGGAGGGCTACACATGCCTAGGGATGAGCCGAACAACCCCGGGTTCGGTTTGCACCATAACCTGCGAACGGACCGAAAGTTTGCGCGAACGTTAGAACCCTATAGCCTCATACACACGATCGGACCTTGTACCAACTTTCCTGTGGATTTTTGTACAGAGGGCGTTGGCCCCAAGTTGGTATTGCATACACACGATCTGACTTTTTAGGCAACAAACATGAACGTAGTGACGTTTCAACGTACTGACGACACTTCAAAAGAGGACGTTCGAATACTCCTGCGCCACCTTTGGTCAACTTCTGTATTGTTGTCTGATCTTTTGCATTGGTTCTGAGAATGCGTGTTTGTACTTTTTACAAAAGTCAGATGGTTTTGTGTACACACGGTCGGACTTTGCTCCATCGGACTTTTGTTGGCAGAAAGTTGGTCCGTTCGCACAGCCAACAAAAGTCCGATGAAAACTGAAAAAGTTGGTCCGATGGAGCGTACACACGGTCGGATGTTGGTCCAAAACAGCTAATTTGCATGTTTGTTGTCAAAAAGTCTGATCGTGTGTACGGGCCTTATTAGTTACAATGGACGCAAACTTTCGAAATCTAAAGTGCTAATTATAACAGCCAATATGCATGTTATTGTCCTAAAAAAGGTTTGGGGACCCGGGTCCTGCCCAGGGGACATGTATCCATGCAAAAAGAAGTTTTAAACACTGACATTTTTTCTGGAGCAGTCATTTTAATGATGCATAAAGTAAAAAAAAAGTAAAATATTCCTTTAAATATGTTACCTGGGGGTGTCTAAAGTATGCCTGTGAAGTGGCATGTGTTTCCCGTGTTTAGAACCGTCCCTGCACAAAATTACATTTGTAAAGGAAAAAAAAACATTTAAAACTGCTTGCGGCTTTAATGTCATGTCTTGTCCTGGCAATATGCACAAAGGGTAGATACAGGTGCAAGTTTATACTGTGCTGTGCTGGACTCACACAGCACACACTAACTCCTGCAGATGGCTGTATTTATAGAGCACAACACCACTGAACAACACCACTAAAGGGTAGATACAGGTGTATATTGCGCTGGAGGCACAGAACACACACTAAGTCCTGCAAATGCCTGGTAATAAAGATTCAAGAACAACTGTCCTTGCCTATCAATGCTCTTTCCCTGCACTTTCCCCACACGCAAATGCCTAAGAAGAGCACACTAACCCTGCCTATCAATGCTCTTTCTCTGCACTTTCCCCACACGCAAATGACTCATAAGAAGTTCGCACTGTCCCTGCCTATCAATCCTCTTTGCCTGCACGCCGGAACACACTACACAAAGTCGCCGGTGCGGCGGCCTTATATAGTGTGGGGCGTGTACTAAACCCCCTGAGCTATAATTGGCCACAGGCATCCTGCCTGTAGCCAATTATTGCTCTCCTCGCTGCTGGCGCTATGATTGGCCAAGCATGCAGGGTCACAGTGCATGCTTGGCCAAATCAACCAAATCATCAAATCAGCCAGCAATGCACTGTGACTGGCGCAGTGCATTGTGGGCCATTCGTATCACACGAATTTGATGCGAACGGCCCGCAGAGTTCTGGACTCGACGAACGGACGAACGCCCGATGTTCGATTCGAACATGGGTTCGAATCGAACACCAGGCTCATTCCTACACATGCCATGGCGGCAATACTTTGCCTTTTGCCAAAAATGAAACCCATGTCACTTTTCGAGTAAATGGGGCCACGCACCGACCGTGTGGTGGTGCTAGCTTTTAGGAGTTTAAACAGGCAGAGGAGGCTCTACAACACCACCTGTCAAATGCCCTCTGACAAGCGATCAACTGCAGATCTCTCTTCAGAGGGCAACACTTGTGTAAGCAAACCCTCACAACAGATTACTGCTAATAGTGATCTCCTGTTGGCTGCAAGCAACCAACATTGGATCACCACATAATCTGCTGCTGTTGACACTGGACAAAGCGGCAACATCGCTGCCCAAGCCTCTGTGCTAACAGGAGTTATCTTCTTCCGTAGAGGCCATTTGAGGGAGTATGGAACAGCATTTTCTAAAGAGAACTTCTGTAGCGCACTACTCCCTTGGAAGCTGCAATGTTGTTCATTACCTTTTTGTCAGTTAGCCCCGTTATTTTCCTGTCCCGTGCAGTTTCAAACACCAGACGACTTTAAGATTGATAATGCTTTATTCTGGGGTAAATCAATGAATGATGAAGTAGATGATATGAGATGCCCCGTTATGCTCCCTCCTGCGCTCAACTTTTGCTCAGTTAGAACTTAACACTTCCATTATGGACCGACCAGCATCACGCTGAATAATGCGTTGAGTTAGACTACAAAGTCACAGGCCACACTGGCTATTTCCATGACTATTGTTGTCATCCCTACGTCATGTCCTGGAATTTATGTATCACTGTAGTCCTTGGACGCACAGCGTGTTCACAGAATAGCTCTACTGGGTTGCACTCCCTTTGCTCACTCCCAATCAACAGTCCATATTACTCAGAAAGCCAATTCCCAGTTTCCTCCATCCATTTGACTCCTACTTCCTTCTCCTTTTAATGTCCGGTATATCCCCGCATGGGACGCCTGGTCTTCATTAGATTTCTACATGGTTGATGTTCTTCCAGGGGCCAGATGTGGGCCGCCCTGGACTCCTACTCCTCCGGTTATCCAGCTCTGGGGTCTCTGAACTGACAGGCCTTCAAACCTCCGCCTGGAGGCTCCAGGGTCTCTGAACCACCAGCCCTCCGACCCTCCTCCTCTCCGAATTATCTCAGCCCTTCCAGCCTCTCCCTGAGCATGTGACCACCCTTTTTATATGAGAGACACCCATTGACCAAAGAAATTAACCATTGGTCAATTCTCTCACATGGGTTTCCTGCCACTCAGGCCTCAGTCCTTCCTCTCTGACCAGTCCTGCCCACTGTCCAGCAGAGGAGGTGTCCCTGAGTCCAAGTGTAGGCGGTCACACCCCATTCTACACTAACACTCCCATCCCCAAATAAACAACCAGGCCCAGCCAAATTTACCTACATCTAACCTATACTTCCAAGAAAACACTCTATTCCCCTAATTCCCCTTCATCTAAGTGTGGGGTCCGCTACATTCCTTTCAGACCTTTTTTTTTTTCATGTCAACAAAAGTGTTGCATTTGAGTATAGGCCCCCTTTAAATAGCAAGCAATGTTTTCTTCATCCCAGCGGAATTTGCGGGTGCAATACGCATCCCACCTTTCAATACAATGCAGTGACAATTCTTTCTTTTTTGGATGACATGAATTTAATGGTACGTCAATCACACCTCAACTGCTGCAAATATGACATATTTTTCATTTAACGCTTGTTTATTCCAGGCTACAAATCAGTCAAATATAATACACTGAGATTTTATCAAGGTTTAGAAAATGCTTAGGTTGACATTGCTTACACTGCCATATAAATCTGTTGCCTTGGTAAGATGTAGTCACAGAGAAGGTGATGGAAAGACACTTGCTTGCGTGGTACAGTACCCTCCGCAAAAATATAATACATGGTGCATTCATAAAATATTCAGACCCCCTTCACTTTTTTAATATTGTTATGTTGCAGCCTGATAGTACAGTTGTTTAAATTATAATTTTTTTCTCATTTATCTACATTCAGCACCCCAGTATGACAAAGTAAAAATTGAATTTTTGAAATGTCTGTGAATTTATTAAAAAGAAAAAAACTGAAACTTTGTTGAAGCACCTTTGACAGCCCTTGCAGCCTTGAGTCTTTTGGGGTCTGAATACTTTAGCATTGTATATTTTAAATATTAATAAAGATTAATATTTTTAAATACATGATAATTTTTAATAACGAACTTAAATGGACCTTGTTGCCTGACCAATAATTTCAACATAAATGTTCTAATGTGTATATAACATTTTGCATGCATGCTATTTTCCTGCCCTGTATAGACATCTTAAAGCCCTGAGACTGCTGCTGGGCGCTCTCATCTTGAATGTGATGTCAGCAGTTCCAGCAGACTCACAGCTGTCACTCAAGTGATGCTCTAGACTATAAAATCTAAAAAATTCAATAAAACAAGAAAGAAGAAAATACTGCATGTAACGACTTTAAATATTTGGGGGGGGGGGGGGGGGGGGTTTCTGTGCTTTTTACTTGCAATCTCTTGTTGAAGTTAAGATAAAACACCTTCTGTGTGCAGCAGCCCCCCCCTCACCCCCCTAATACTTACCTGAGCCCCATCTCTGTCCAGCAATGTCCACGAGATCCCTCGGCCGTTCGTAACTCTCCCTCCTGATTGGCTGAGACAGAGCAGCAGCATCATTGACTCCCGTGGCTGTCAGTAATAAAAGTCAGTTAGCCAATCAGGCCGAACGGCATCTCCATGTCTGAATGGACACATGGAGCTGTAGCTCAGCTGGGGTGCCCCCATAGCAAGCTGCTTGCTGTGGGGGCACTCGACAGGAGGGAGAGGCCAGGACCAGCGAAGAGTGACCCAAGAAGAGGAGGATCGGGGCTGCCCTGTGCAAATCCACTGCAAAAGAGCAGGTAAGTATAACATGTTTGTTATTTTTATAGAAAACAAAACTAGACTTTACGATCACTTTAAGTTGAGGACAGGGTCTCTAAACTCGAAGACCAGTAAGTGCCAATGGTAATCTGAAAAGCAATGCTGCATTTTAAAGAACAAAGCTAGAATATTCAATTGACAATTATGGCAAGGACAACATTTTTTTTCCCTTTACAAGTTAATCTGAAATATTACGAATAATAATAAAATAATTATTAATATAATTATTAATAAACAATTATTATTATTATTATACAGTAATTATATATTATTTTATAGTTATATACGTTATTATTATTTTTTTTTTCAAATAAATTTTATTAAGTCTTAACAAGATTTAACAGGAAGCAAGTCAGTACAGAATGCGAACATGCTTGAGGTACAGGCTAGGCAGTAACCCAAATAACAAGGTAAATGTAGGCGGAATACAAGCAGGCGAAAAGGGCAAGGAGAGCAGTGCATATGGTTATACAATTATACCTGAAAAAAGAGACATTAAATGAGTATCATCTCAGGGTACGTCAAAAACTAGCCAAAACAGAAAACTCAAGGGGTAGAAGATGGCCCAGGTGGTAGTGTAAATCAAAGCTGGAGCCGTCCGCGAGGCCTGGGTGAAGAGTCGGGTAGAGAGACGTTTAGGAGGGTAAACCAGGAATGACAGGGGGGTATCTTACGTAAATACCATCTAGGGCGTTCCCCTCCCCCAAGCACCCCTCTCGGGATCTGGCTGTAATTGGGGGGGGGGGGGTCAGTGTTGCGGAACCCAGAAGTGCACGGTGAGACGGTACAGCGCAACTGGTCAGTGAATCATAGGGAGCCGGAAATTTTATAAGGGGAGGGGGGACCGGGGGACCAGTGACAGTCAGGAGGAGAGTGTGAACCCACTACGCAGAGGGGCAGCCAGGGCTAAGGTGAGTAGGGGTGGCCAGGGTCCAACCAAAAAATCGCCTACGGGGAGGTCAGTGTGGCAGGGAGTGGGGAGCAGTGGAAGAGGTCGGAGAGGTGAGCGTTTTATAGTGGAGCCAGCACGACCATGTAGAAGAAAATTTAGATGGGTTGTCATGTCATGTGCTTGACAGATCAGTTGTTCCATGTCTGCTATTTTGTCAACCTGACGGATCCAGTCGTCAACTGTAGGGGGGGTGTCTTTTCTCCAGAAGATAGGGATGCAGAGGTTGGCTGCGTTAATGAGATGTAGGGAAAGAGATTTTTTATAGGTGTGAAGAGGTGTGGGGGTATGGTGTAGAAGGTAGTGTTCAGGTGAAAAGATCGGTGTATGAGTGGTAATTTGGGAGATCTGTCTGTGGATAGTGGACCAGAACGGTTGAATAAGAGGGCATTCCCACCATATGTGGAGCAAGGTGCCACGAGCTGTGTGGCATCTCCAGCAGGTTGGAGGAGTAGATGGGTGGAAACGGTGGATCCTATCTGGGGTCCTATACCATTTAGAAAACAGTTTATATCTGTTCTCTTGCGTGGAAACGTTGAGTGAGCCTTTATGGAGAAGCGTAAAAATGCATCCCCACTCTTCGGGGGTAAGGTCAATTGAGAGGTCAAATTCCCATTGCTTAATCAATTTGTCGTCTTTAACCTGGTGGTGTGAGAACAGGAGTGTGTAGATTGTGGAGATCAAGTGTCGTTGAGGATCCGTGCCATTGCACAGGATTTCAAATGGGGAGTACTCTCTGTGCCAAAGCGAGGAGGAAGTAGACGTGTTGAAATAATGTCGCAGTTGGAAATACTTGTAAAGGGGAATGTCGAAGTCGGGCAGGGCTGTAGTCAGTGAAAGGTGGGAAGGAAACGTCCCGTCAATAAAGAAGTTTCGTGCCCTAGCGAGAATAGGGCGCGTCCCCGTGGTCAGGTTCCGTAGGCGTAAGCCGGGGGGGAAATCCGGATTGTCTTCCAGGGGGGTCATGGGGCCAGGGGAAGGTTCGAGCAGGAGTGTTTTGCACGACTGTTTGAAGGCCGACAGTGTGGCACCTATAAGTGGGTGTGTCGTGCATGCTCTGGGCCAGGACTTGTGGTTGATCCACGGTAAGTTGGATATAGTTGGAGTAGCAAAGGAGTCCTCCAATTGTATCCAGTCTTTGGTAAGGCGGTGCGCATGCCAATCTACTATCCTGGTGAAGTGGCATGCCCAGTGATATTTTCGGAGATCTGGGAGTCCAAGGCCTCCGAGTGATTTAGGCAGCACCATTCGTTCCCAACTCGTTCGTGGGGTCTTGGAAGCCCATATAAAAGTCCTACAGATCCGTTTATATGATTGGAAAAAGGAGGCAGGGAGCTTTACGGGGACCGCTTGAAGAAGATAAAGGAATCTGGGTAGGACATTCATTTTCAGTATGGCTATTCTGCCTAACCAGGAGAACGAGCCTGATTGCCACTTCTTTAAGTCGCCCTGAACGGCATGGAGTAGAGGGGAAAAGTTATTGGTGAAAAGGTCTCGTAGGTGAATAGGGATCTTGATACCCAGGTAGGAAATCGCGTGGGACTCCCATCCAAATGGGAAGTTAAGGCGGCATTGTGCAACCGTAGTAGTCGGTAAGGTTATATTTAGTGCCTTTGATTTTTCAAAGTTTATTCGGAGGTTGGACAACCGTTGGAACAGGGAGAAGTCCGCTAACAGATTGGGGATAGTGGTGAGGGGGTCAGTTAGAAAAAGCAGTATGTCGTCCGCATAGGCGGCCACTTTATACTGTGTTCTATTGATCTCGATACCTTTAACGGTGGGGTTGTCTCTCAATTTACGGAGCATGGGTTCCATTGATAAAATGAATATTAAGGGAGATAGGGGGCAGCCCTGACGGGTCCCGTTGGACACGGAGAAGGCGCCTGACAGACAGCCATTAACCCTGACTCTAGCCATCGGGGAGGAATATAATGCCATAATCATGGTGAGAAGCCGGGGCGGAAGGCCCAGGGCCTGAAGGGTGGCTTCCAAGTAATCCCACGCCACCCTGTCAAACGCCTTCTCCGCGTCCAGGGAAAGAAAAAACCCTTGTGTGGCAGTGTTCGTCAGCCAATGGTGGATATTTAGGGCTTTGGTGGTATTGTCCCGCGCTTCCCTGCCAGGGACAAAGCCCACCTGGTCGAGTGAAATAAGCTTAGGAAGAAGGGGAAGAATACGGTTCGCCAGAGCTTTGGCGTACAGTTTCAGATCTACGTTGAGAAGTGATATAGGACGATAATTGGATACTAATAAGGGGTCTTTTCCCTGTTTGGGGATAAGTGTGATGTGAGCTTCTAAAATATCCCTGTGGGCAGAGGGTGAGGAAGGGAGGTCATTGAAGGCTTTGGCGAGATGAGGGAGGAGTAGAGTCTGAAAAGATTTGTAGTAGCTGGCAGATAGACCGTCTGGGCCGGGACTCTTGCCGGGTTTTAGTTGTTTGAGGGCGGTAAGTAGTTCTTCGACGGAAAGGGGCGAGTCTAATGTTTGGGAGTCTTCTGGTGATATGGGAGCGGGGCCGTATTGTGATAAAAACTCTGAAATTACTGTCTTACGATCCCTGTCCGTGGTAGCCTGACGTGTGGGTGGAAGATTGTATAAGTCGGAAAAATATTGGACAAATTGGGCAGAGATATCGTCGTTGGTTACCGCTGATTCGCCGTTAGGACGCTTGATAGTATGGATCGTGTGTGCAGCTTTTTTGGTTTGGAGTGCCCTTGCCAGGAAATATACGTTATTATTATAATTGTTATATTATTATTATTCATTAATTGGGTAAATAAAAATTACATGCATTAAGTTTTGCATTTATGCATTTTATGTCCTTTTCTTGTTTAAATTTAAGCTCAGGTGCTTAGTAGTAATTCCAATAAACTCTTGGAATAATAATAGTGCATTTTAGAACATAACCTAATATAAACCTCTTTCTCTTCCTATGTTGGTACTGCTGGGGAAAACAAAATTGAGGCATGGAGAGCAATCAGTCTGCAACTGTATTGCAGTGCAGGCGGTCCCTGTGTTACAAACAAGGTAGGTTTGTTCTTAAGTTGAATCTGTTTGTTAGTCAGAACAGGTACATTTTCAAGCTTTTTGGCTAGCATAGGGAAGGGTTAACACCCCTGTAATGTTTGTTTTGCTGTCTGTGCCCCTGTTAAGAAGATTTCATCTCACTTTCTGTCCCAATGACAATTGGATAGTGAAAATTTTGGGTTGTTGTGGAAACTAGCCTTGGTGATAAAGCATCAGTGGCAGTACCTTTTTCCCATAATAGCTCTTACAGGAGTGAATTTACCTTCCTAGGGGTAGATCTCCTCTCACTTCCTGTTGTCTCCCTCCGTTTGTAAGTAGGAGTCGTTTGTAAGTCGGATGTTTGTAACTAGGGGACCGCCTGTATACAGTAATCACTTGCAGCTGGAGGACCTGGGACCAAAGAAGTGTGAGTTAGAAGTGGGACTTCAAATGCAACCACTATGGAAACCGATCAGGATGCATCACTTAATTCCTGAAATGTTGTCCTGTCTGTAGCCGCATAGGTCCTTGGTCCAACCACCTGGCCCTTTTTTGGGCTGTTAATATTGCATATTGCATTAATCCCTATGTGAATTTAGTACTATTCAGAAGGCCACAAATCTACACATTCAAGCATATTCCACTTGCACTGTTTTTTTAGATTTATTCAGCAGGATCATATTATAGAGCTGTAACCAACTCCAAGATAAATGGATCAGTGTGAAAGTACATTGTTGCCTTTACCATAACTACTGGTTATTGATCTGTGAGTCATCACAACAACTTGCTCTTGGGCTGGTAATGTTAGATATCACTGTGATTTACGTTCATGTTGAAACACAGTGATCACATTGGGATTATCTTCTAATTAGGGTTATTATCTTTCTGGGAGTTAACTAGTACAGGATTTATCTGACACTTTGATAGCTTTCAGTATATAGACTTTACATTTGCAATTCTACTTACATAATTCCCATAAAACGCTATGTGACTGGCTGTGCAGCAATGGGGACCACTTTTTATAACCTGAAAGGGTGGGTGCCATACACTTTGAATATCTTATGGAGATTTGGTAGTGTTTTGAGGGAGATCGTGTGGGTCAAGAGAATGTCATCCACATAAAGAGATATAGCAAAAATGTTATTCTGTATATTAACTATCTAATCTTGACATGTAAGGATCCCGTTGGGTGGTTAATGCTGAAGGTTCTTTAGATGGCACAAAAAAGAGCAGAAATAGTTAACATCCCTGTCTCTTATCATTTAAAATAAGAAAAGTTTGTGAAGAATGGTGTGGAAGTTTAACCAAAGTAGTTTATGTAAATCTTGTAGGGTTGAAAATAAAAACAGCCAACTTAGATGGTCAAAAGCCTTTTTTAGCTTCCAAAGTCAGTAACAAAGCCTCCTTTTTTGCTTTATTAAAGCAGTTGTATAGTCCAAAAAATGACTTTTACCTACAGGTAAGCCTATAATAAGGCTTGCCTGTAGGTAAAAAAAATATCTCCTAAACCTGTACAGTTTAGGAGATATTCCCCGTGCAATAAGCCGCTGACTGCAGTGGCGCATGCGCACGGGGGATTCTCGGCTGAAAGACCAGTGTCCTGTCAAATACTGTCCCCCCGTCGGATAGTGTACGCTGTGTACTGTCCAGCGCAGTACACAGCACAAGCAGATTCCGAAAATATCCGAAGATGAACAGCACCTGTGCTGTGAGTCCAGGTTCAAGCCCCACCATCCAAGTGGACATAGAGTTAGAATCCAAAATAGCCGAGCGAGGCCGTGCCCGAAGCGTGGCGAGCAAAGCGAGGCAGTGCCCGAATCGTGGCGAGCAAAGCAAGCCCGCGAGGGGCCCTCTAACTATGTGCAGCCCTATGTCTACTTGGATGGTGGGGCTTGCACCTGGACTCACGGCGCAGGCACCGTTCATCTTCTGAGATTATCCAAATTTCCTTGTGCTCCGTACTCCGCAAGTGCTGCGCCTGCGCAGTACGGGGCAGACACTATTCGATAGGTAGACATTTTTTGACAGAACACAGGCAGAATCCGAACCTTGCCGGGAAGAAATCTCCCGTGCGCATGTGCGGGAGTGACAAAATCGCGGCTCCAGCCACTCACAGCGCTGGAGTCGCGATACCCGGAAGACACGCCGAGAGAACATGTCAGCTACCTTGGCGTGGACCAGGTGAGTTCTAAGGTAAGTATTTCATAATGAGCTAGTATGCAGTGCATACTAGCTCATTATGCCTTTTCCCTTACAGGTGTATAAAAAAAAAAAAAAAAAAAAAGTTTCAGCGGGTTTACACCCCCTTTAAGTGCATCAACAATATTGATCATTCTCCTCCTGTCCCTGGTCTTCTGCATGGTGGTACATTATGATCTAATGGATAGTAGAAAGGAGCCTAATCTAGTGCATGGATTTTTGTAACTATTTTGAGGTCTCAATTAGCAATGCTATTAGATGGTAGCTAGTCACATTTTGGGAATCTTGTTGGGTTTAGGCAATATAGTTATGTAGAAGTGAGACATTGTGTCTGGTGTCATCGTGTCATCTTTAAAGCTGAACTCTGGGGAAGAGAAAAAACGACCCTTCTACCCTTACAGTGGGGCTCCCCATACACTACAGGAGTTAAACACTTATTTTTGCATAGATATACAGTTTAAAGCACATGCTTCTTCTTCCATGCGACTGATTGCTGGTTTAAAATATTACAAGCAATTGTCTCTGGTGAGTTTGTTTTATTCATCTGCTGGAGGAGAGCACTGAAGGGTGAATCTAAGGAAGACAAATTGAAGAAGTGGTTGCTGAAAATCTTATTTTTCTTTTGTGCACAGGACCTTTCTGATATTGGGATGCTTTACATATATTGACAATATTTTTATTTTAAACTTTTTTTTTTTTAACTGAGAGTTTTTTATGAAGATTCTAGTAGCTACACTGTTTATCTACAAAGGTTTCTCATTTGCAAAGGTCTTTTATTTATAATATTCTTGATTTGCAAAGGTGATTTATATGATATGAAGTGTTTTCAAGTATATGCACCTAAAGTTAAAATATGCATACTTGCACTTTAGATTTTTTTATATATAATTTGTGTTACATATAGGAGGCTGTAAGGCTGGATTCACACCTATTCATTTTATGTTCTTTTTGAATTTTGCAGATTGGCACTACAATCCATTTAACATGGTTCCTTATGGAACACGTTCTGTAGTGCAAATCTGCAAAAATCACTAAAAATGCATAGGTGTGAATCAGACCTAAGAACTGTTCACCTACAGTACACAATCGATTGGTGTTTCACATCAATAGAATAGCAACTGCGCCATTTATTCCCTCTTAGAAAAATTGTGGTGCAGGTCTAATTGTTTATTTATATACAAAATTGACTGATCAAGCAATTTTACTGATCACCTAAAATAAGACAGGAGCTTCTATTAAAAACTGAAACAATGAATATTTTACCAGTGTAAACAATATTTAAATGTAAATGCCCACAACAAGTAATCTGCCTTGCTTTGTAGTGAAAAAGTCAAAAAGTGTGTGAAAAAAATGAGAATGACTAAATGGTTTATTGGGTGTTTTGAACTCAAAGCTGCATACTCACAAACATCAGAACTTAGGAGTAGGAATGAGCCCGGTGTTCGATTCGAACATCGTCCATTCAGCCGTTCGTCGAAACCAGAACTATGTGGGCCGTTCGCATCAAATTCGTTTGATACGAACGGCCCACAATGCACTGCGCCAGCCGCAGTGCATTGCTGGCTGATGATTGGCCAAGCATGCACTGTGACCCAGCATGCTTGGCCAATCACAGCGCCGGCAGCGAGGAGAGCCATAATTGGCCACAGGCAGGATGCCTGTGGCCAATTATAGCTCAGGGGGGTTTAGTACACGCCCCACACTATATAAGGCCGCCAGTGCGGCGTTCATAGAGAGAAGGATAGGCAGGGACAGTGTCAGCTGTGCTTTATACTTCTTTAGATAGCGCTGTTACAGTGAGTGTAGTGTTCAGGGAGAGAGCAGGATAGGCAGGGACAGTGTCAGCTTTGCTTTGCTTCCTAACCTAGCGCTGTTACAGTGGGTGTAGTGTGCCTCCTGCACACTGCACAGTATACACCTGAATCTACCCCCTCATTGCTGGTGTTGTGTAGTTGATTTGTACAACACAGGCATCTGCCTAATATTCAGTCAGTGTAGTGTGCCTCCTGCACAGCATACACCTGAATTTACTTTTCAATCAGTTTTTATTGAATTTCATAACATACAGTAAAGATGCAAATTACACATTGTATGCCGTTAAAATAAATTAACTCAGAATAGCACTTAAATAATGTCAACTCAATTATCAATGAAGTGTTACAGAACAAGAATTACTGTTATTAAAATGCTACAAAACGCAATACATTCAATATAGAAATATAAGATCAATATAGTAACATAAGATCAAATAGAAGAATATGTCCTCTAGACACCCCCATGGGGACTACACTGTGTCTAAGAGGAGAACGTTGCCACAATAATAGAACTTATCCAGGAACCTGTGTCCATACTCTAGAACCCAGAGGCAAAAGTGTATATCAATCTGTTAGATATGAGTGTTACAAAAAGTTAGTAATAGTCGACCCTTGTTCCCATGATGCCCACTTGGTTTTTTCCTTGGGTAATTTACCCTCAGTGGATGCCATCATTAATTCATAACTATAATGTAGGTTTACGGTATCTAAGAGGTGAGTGATAGAGGGAGTTGTATCTGACTTCCATAATCTGGTTATAGTTAACCTAGCTGCCAATAGGATATGTGTCGTCACATGACGAAATGAAAAGGGTATGTCTTCAATGGATAAATTCAGGATAGCTAGACCCGGAGACATTGGTATATCTATCTGGGATATATCTTTTAAGAGAAGAAAAACGGTTTTCCAGTATTCCTGTATGAGGGTACATTCCCAAAATGTGTGGAATATGCTTCCTATGTTGGAATTACATCTCCAGCACTTATTAGATAATGTGGGATAGAATGTTGCCAAGCGAGAAGGCGTCAAATACCATCTAAGGGACAATTTTTGTGTGAGTTCCCACAACGCAGAGCTTTTCGTGGATTTGTATACACTTCGTGAAGCTTGTTCCCATTGTGATTCTGTATAAGTCGTTGCTAGATCATTTTCCCAGTGTGTATGTGGTGTGGATTTAGTAAATATATGCTTTTGGTTCAGGGTGTTGTATACAAGTGAAATACCCTTCTGTTTAGGAAATTCAAAGTGCAGGTATTTCCATATTACTGAAGAAACTGTATATAAGGGAGGTTTGATTTTGTTAAGGCATTTCAGAAGTTTGGAATATGCAATAAAGTCTGATTCAGGCAAGTGAAATTCATTTTGGAGGGTTGAAAAGGATTTTGGGTTTGAGTCATGAAATAGTTGATTTATGAATGAGATTTTTTGGTTAGACCAATGGGATGTAGATAATTCAGGTGAGATGTGGTTTAAGACTTCTATAGGTATCGGTATCTGTGTAGTAGTGGGTTCTTGATGGATAGTTTGGGTTAGAATTTTCCATGCTCTGACCGTGGCTATCATGGTAGGGGGAATCGCTTTTGGTATTTTAGCGTCTAATGGAGTGCTCAACAACCAATTTTTTAAACTAGGACGAAATAGTAAGGAAAGTTCTATATTGCACCAGTTTTTATTCGGATCTTGCTGAAACCACTCAGTTGCTTGAGCTATGATCGCTGCAGTGTGATAATCTGTAAAATCTATTGAACCTGATCCTCCCGCTAATTTGTGTATCCTAAGTATAGAATGAGCGCATCTAGGTTTTGTACCGTGCCAAATACATCGGTTGAGTATCGTTTGAAGTGACTTAAAGTAATATTTAGGAATAGGAATAGGAATGGTCCTAAACAGGTATAAAATTTGAGGTAAATGCATCATCTTGAACGCCGCTAATCTGCCAGACCATGACAGTTCCATTTTAGCTAATTTCTGAGATTCAGTACGTAATTTATCTAAGAGAGGCTTGAAGTTTGATGAAAAGAGGAGTTTAGTGGTTCTAGTGAGTTGAATACCTAGGTAAGAAATGCTGTGTTCAGACCATGTGAAGGGGTATTGGGCTTGTAATAGTAATTTAGTGGTGGAATTCAATTTGAGATCTAGTATTTGTGATTTGGTGACATTTAGTTTGTAAAATGATATTCGCTCAAACCAATCTAAAACGTCTTGGGCTGCTGCTAAGGAGGAGGTAGGATTTGATAATATTAAAATCACATCATCAGCAAAAAGACTAATCTTATGAGTAGTGTTGCCAACAGTTATGCCTGAGATGTTTGAGTTCGTGCGTATGTGCTCAGCTAAAGGTTCTATAGTTAGATCAAAAATTAAGGGCGACAATGGGCAACCCTGACGGGTACCGTTCGAAATTTGGAATGGATGAGATATCATATTAGCCGAAAAAACTTGAGCAGCTGGGCAAGTATATAGTGCCATGATAGCATTATAAATATTGTCTTTAAACCCAAATTTCATGAGAACTTTCTGTAGATAGGTCCAGTGCACCCTATCAAATGCCTTCTCTGCATCTAAAGAAAGAAGCAGAGAAGGTGTTCCACTGGAATTTACGCAATGGATTAAGTCAATCATGCTTGCCTCCCTTTAATAAATCCTGTTTGGTCTTTGTGAATCAGGTCTGGCATAATCTTCATTAAGCGTCTAGCAATAGTTTTGGCGTATATTTTTAAATCAAGGTTAAGTAAGGAGATTGGCCGGAAGTTTTGTGGGGCAGTCGGATCTTTTTCAGGTTTTGGAAGAGTGATAATTAATGCGTTTAGCGATTCTACAGGGAATTTGGAAGAATATGCAGCTTGGTTAAGAAATTTCAGCAAGTGTGGAATCAAATAGGTAGAGAATTGTTTGAAGTATTCCCCTGTAAGGCCATCCGGGCCTGGTGTTTTGTTACAAGGCAGTGATGAGATGGTAGCTAGAAGTTCTGGTGCTGAAAAAGGAGCATTTAAATAAGACAATTGTGTTTCTGTCAGAGTCAGTAAATTTATCTTATGGAGAAAGTCATCAATTTCCTCTGGGGATGGTTGGTGGGTTGTAGGGTCATTCTTGAGATTATATAGGTCACTATAGTAATCGCTAAAAGCATTCGCAATGTCTTGTGGATTAGATAGCTTCACTTTCGAGTGTGGGTGGAATAAGAAGGGAATTTTAGATTTAACTCTAGCCCCTTTGATACGTTGTGCTAATCTTTTTCCTGCCTTATTGGATGTGGAATAAGAGATGGCTTTGAATTTGCGTTGCATATGTTCGTATGTATGGAGAAGAAGCGGCCTGAGTTCCTGTCTAAGCGAAATTAATTGTGCTAGTGTAGTGGGACATGCAGATGACTTATGGTCTGCCTCCAAATGAGCAATTTGGGAAGTAAGGGAGTCTATTTGTTGTGTTCTTTTTTTTTTGTGAATGGAGCCCAGTTTTATAAGAACACCTCTCATTACCGCTTTATGCGCGTTCCACACCACGGCAGGATCCCCCACTGAATCAGCGTTTAATTCAAAATATTCTTTCAAATGAGTAGCAATTTCTTTGGAGTATGTAGCATGTTGTAATATGAAATTATTGGCTCTCCAGAGAAAAGAGTTCCGTTGAGGAGACGTATCATCAATAATTATCGAAATTGGGTTGTGGTCTGACCATGTCATGGTGTGGATAACAGAGGTAGTCACCTTTTGTAATAACAATTTATCAACAACAAACATGTCAATTCTGGAATACGACTTGTGTTGCGGGGAGAAATAAGTATAATCCCTCTCTGATCCATGGTGGCATCTCCAGACATCGTAAAGATCAGACGATGTCAGGATTTGCCCCAGGGGAGAGGGTCTTCTCTTATCCGCTGAAGTAGTGTCCATATAAATATCTGCAACCATATTAAAGTCTCTGCATACAAGAAGATATCCTTGTTGTAACTCTTTAATTTTGGTCAAAGTCTTTTTGACAAAATTTGCCTGTCTAGAATTGGGAGCATACAAGTTGAGTAAGGTATATTTAGTTCCATTAATCATACAGATTAAAATAAGAAAACGACCATTGGGGTCACCTATTTCTTTTATGAGGTGGAAGTCAGTGTCTTTCTTGATCGCTACAAGCACTCCTCTCTTCTTGGAAGAGAAATTAGAATAGAAAATAAGGGGAAATTTGTTACTGCGACATAAAGTGGCTGAAAGTGGGGTCAAGTGTTTCTCTTGGACACATAAGATATCACTATCAAGCTTTTCAGCAGTATGCTACAAAGATTTTGTCTTTGCTGGGTGGTTGAGACCCTTGGCGTTCAAGGATACTATCGCGAATGGCATATTTCCTGTTGTGGCTAAGTGATGGATCGTGGGAGACTATAACACTTACAGTTTGCAGATATTTCTTGGTGTATACAGTAAATTCAGTTCCTTTCGGCTTATCAGGATACCTGGGTTCCGTAACTAGATGTATTTCTATAAAACCTGGAATGAAATTACAATTATATATAACAGCTATTTAAAAATATAGCAAAAGATATGAAAACAGGATGCGGCAGATTTGTGTCAAGCACAAGAAAAAAAGCAAAGAGTCAGCTTTTACTGCTGCAGTGTGGAACAGTTAATACCAAAGGCAAGTGAGATCAAACAAAATTCCTGGAGGGGACGCTATAAACGTAGTTAGCGGACCGCTCAGGAGCCAGATACTTCCATAGGTTGATGATTCCGGGATCTTTGATTGTAGTGATATGTTGAGGGCGTTTTGGAAGAAGCGAAGTTTCATCTTTGTGGTATTCCGGGATTATTCCCCATTCTTTCAAAAGTTACAAACCCTTGTGTAGGTCATTTATTATATGAGTGGATCAGTTTTTGGAGACAATTAGTGTGGCCGGGTAGCGCCATTTGTATAGAATCTTATGGTTTTGCATTCCTTTAGTTATGGGGTTCAAATCTCTACGTAGTTGAAGCGTATATCTTGATAAATCAGGAAATATTTGAACACCCTCAAACGGACGTGGTAGAGGGCCTTTCAATCTGGCTTCTGACATCATTTTTTCTTTAATATGGAAAAAATGGATCCTCATAAGTATATCTCTAGGCACTGATGCAGCCAGGTGTGAAGGTTTTGCAATTCTGTGTATTCTGTCAATTATAATGTCACGTGGCGTAACTTCAGGTAGAATAGTGCGTATAAGTTCTGGCGTATTTGGGTAATTCTGGAGTTGTTATATTTTCGGGGACCCCCCTTAACTTGACGTTGTTTCGTCTAGAGCGGTCTTCCAAATTTGCTAATTTGCCCCTTATCCACTCTTGTTCATCTTTTACCTCATCAATAGAATCAATGGTGTCATTCACTGTGGAGAAGCATTCCATCATACCTTTCTCAATAGTGGATACTCTGTTATCTATTAGACTGACATCTGTAGTGAGTTTAGTAAATAGAGTGGATAAATCAGTCACAAGAGAGGAATGCAGTGATATTAACATCTCTTTCAGTGTAGTGTCAATAACAGGCTGACCGCAGGTTGGGAAGGATGCCATTGAGGAATGTAAGGCCTGGTTAGATTGTAGTGGAATAAAAGCCTGGGGCTCAATTTCTGAGTGAGGTGGCCGCTGTGCTAGAGCATCCATTCTCATTTTTCCCTTAGCTGGGCTGTTCATTAAGGGATCCCCCTCTGTGTCATTGTCATGGGAGCTAGACATCTCCCTGTTTGGTGAGTCACCAGAAATGTTGTTAGGGATTTCTGTATGTTTAGTCTGAGGCGCTGCTATGCCTTCAGCTCCATTTTGATTCTGACTGACCAGCGCTTCAGGAGGGTACAGGAGTGTGGTGAGCTTTTGGGGCTTGTGGTCCCCAGTTCTCTTACGGGACATTGTTGTGGGTCACTACCGGACTAATGTGGGGAAGTTTTTGTACAAAAATACCTGCTCCAGCGGTCCCTAATCGTTCCGGTTCGTCTCCCTCACAGCAGAGCTCAGCACTAAGCGTCCATCTCTCTTGCCGGCTGGCCACGCCCCCCCATACACCTGAATTTAAATAGCACTGATTAAATGACAATGGTCCCAAAAAATTTCCAATGTGTCCGCCATAATATCGCAGTCACAATAAAAATGGCTGATCGCCGCCATTACTAGAAAAAAAATATATTAAAATGCTGTAAAACTATCCCCTATTTTGTAAACGCTATAACTTTTGCGCAAACCAATCAATAATACTAAAAATATGTAGAAGAATACGTATCGGCCTAAACTGAGGAAAAAAAAAGTTTTTTTATATATTTTTTGGGGATATTTATTATAGCAAAAAGTATTTTTGCTCTATTTTTGTTTATAGCGCAAAAAAAACCCGCAGAGGTGATCAAATACCACCAAAAGAAAGCTCTATTTGTGGGAAAAAAGGACGCTAATTTTGTTTGGGAGCCACGTCGCACAACCCTGCAATTGTCAGTTAAAGCGACGCAGTGCCGAATCGAAAAAAGGGGTCTGGTCCTTTGGCTGCAAATTGGTCCGGGGCTTAAGTGGTTAAATGGCTTTTTTTCCTTTACAAATGTCATTTTGTGCAGGGACAGTTCTAAACATGGGAAACACATGCCACTTCACAGGCATACTTTAGACACCCCCCAGGTACAATATTTAACCACTTCCCGACCGCCCCATGTACATATACGTCGGCAGAATGGCACGTACAGGCAGAAGCACGTACCTGTACGTGCCATTCTTCAGGCGCGTGGGGGGTCCGATCGGACCCCCCCCGGCCGGCGGGGACGGTCGGGATCGCTTCAGGAGCGATCCGGGATGAGGGGACGGCCAGTGGTTTCTGGCCACCCCCTCGCGATCGCTCCTGGCGAATCAGATGCTTCCTCTGTCTGTGTCAATCAAAACACAGGCAGAGGAAGTGATGTCACGCTCGGTGCGCCGGTCTATGTGACCGGAACGCCGAGCTGTCAACATGTACAGGTTAGTGCACCAACAGTACACTGACACCAGTACACATAGGCACACAAAACACCCCCCTGTCACCCCCAGATCACCCCCCAGATCACCCCCTCCCCCCCCCAGTCACAGTGTCACTAATTGCAGTGATCATTTTTTTACTGATCACTGCATTTAGTGTCAGTGTGACTGTAATAACTGTCAGTGCAGTTAGTTTTAGGTCCAAGGTAGCCCCCTACCCCCCCCCCCTAATAAAGGTTTAACCCCTTGATTGCCCCCCAGGTAACCCTTTCACCCCCTTTTGCCAGTGTCACTAAGCGATCGTTTTTCTGATCGCTGTATTAGTGTCACTGCTGTCGCTAGGTAACCATTTTTTTTTTTAGGTAACCGCCATGTTTATATAGGTTCATAAATAGGTTTATAGGTCAGGTACCCCCATATTACAACCTAAATAAAGGTTTTAACCCCTTGATTGCCCCTAGAGTTAACCCTTTCACCAGTGATCACTGTATAACTGTCACTGGTGACGCTGGTTAGCCAGTTAGTTATTTCGTTATTTAGGTTCCCCGTCAGGTTTTTATATAGCGTCAGGTACCCCCATATATTACCTAATAAAGGTTTTAACCCCCTGATTGCCCCTAGTTAACCCTTTCACCCCCTTTTGCCAGTGTCACTAAGCGATCGTTTTTCTGATCGCTGCATTAGTGTCGCTAGGTAACCATTTTTTTTTTTTAGGTAACCGCCATGTTTATATAGGTTCATAAATAGGTTTATAGGTCAGGTACCCCCATATTACAACCTAAATAAAGGTTTTAACCCCCTGATTGCCCCTAGAGTTAACCCTTTCACCAGTGATCACTGTATAACTGTCACTGGTGACGCTGGTTAGCCAGTTAGTTATTTCGTTATTTAGGTTCCCCGTCAGGTTTTTATATAGCGTCAGGTACCCCCATATATTACCTAATAAAGGTTTTAACCCCCTGATTGCCCCTAGTTAACCCTTTCACCCCCTTTTGCCAGTGTCACTAAGCGATCGTTTTTCTGATCGCTGCATTAGTGTCGCTAGGTAACCAGTTTTTTTTTGTATTACTGTTACGGGTGACGCTGGTTAGTTAGCTTGTTTTTTATACTGTCAGGGCACCCGCCATTTATTACCCAATAACGGTTTAACCCCCTGATCGCCCGGCGGGTGATATCAATTAGGTTTTAGGGTCAAATAAGGTCTGCGTCGCCCCAGGTTAGTGCCAGTACCGCAAACACCCACGCGCAAAGCATACACCTCCCTTAGTGGCACAGTATCTGAACAGATCAATATCTGATCTGATCAGATCTATACTAGCGTCCCAGCAGTTTAGGGTTCCAAAAAAAACCGCATTGTTAGCGGGATCAGCCCAGATACCTGCTAGCACCTGCGTTTTCCCCCTCCGCCCAGCCCAGCCCACCCAAGTGCAGTATCGATCGATCACTGTCACTTACAAAACACTAAGCACACATAACTGCAGCGTTCGCAGAGTCAGGCCTGATCCCTGCGATCGCTAACATTTTTTTTGTGGTAGCGTTTTGATTCAGTCGCTTCAGTCAGGAGCTTTTTTACCTGTGAATCTAAAAAAAATAAAAAAAAATAAAATAGTTGTCGTTTTATTGTTCTCTCTCTCACTCTATTCTCTCTCTATTGTTCTTTTTTTACTCCATTCTATTCTGCAATGTTTTATTATGTTTTATCATGTTTTATCATGCTTGCTTTTCAGGTATGTAATTTTGTTTACTGTGTTTTAGTGTTAAGCATTTTTTTGTTTTCAGGTGCGCCATTCAGTTGCAACGCGGATTTATTTATCTTGACAGCAACAGCGTTTGCTCCCACGATACATAAAGCCGCGACTCCAACGCTGTAGGAGGTGATTTCACCACCACAGTTAAAAAAAAGAGCATATATGCCGAAGCATGGGGGCAGCAGGGGGGGGGAGGAGCGATTGGCTCCTAATGCCACGTACATACGGTCGAAATTCCGACCGTGTGTACACGGCATAACTTTTGCGGGAGGATGCCCCCATGCATCGGCATATATAAATGGTGCATGTATGCCCATCATTAGAAGTGGGTGGATGAAGGGAGGTATTCTAATGGTGGGCATACCCACCAATCAATCTCTTTTTTTCGTTCAGCCAAGAGGCTGCATGAAAAAAAAAAGATTACAATATATGTCCAGTATGTTGCTGGACTTTGAATGGTTATACCAGAATGATGCCTGCAGGTTTAGGTATCATCTTGGTATCATTCTTTTCAGCCAGTGATCGGCTTTCATGTAAAAGCAATTCTAGCGGGTAATTAGCCTCTAGACTGCTTTTACAAGCAGTGGGAGGGAATGTCCCCCCCCCGGATATAAACCGCGCCATTGGGAAATTGGGAAAGCATTTTATCACACCAATCTTGGTGTGGTCAGATGCTTTGAGGGCAGAGGAAAGATCTAGGGTCTAATAGACCCCAATTTTTTCAAAAAAAGAGTACCTGTCACTGCCTATTGCTATCATAGGGGATATTTACATTCCCTGAGATAACAATAAAAATCATAACAAAGAAAAAAATGGAAGGAACAGTTTAAAAATAAAATAAAAAAGCTAAATAAATAAAAAAAAAAAACAAAAAAAAAAAAAAAAAAGCACCCCTGCCCCCCCTTCTCTTGCGCAAAGGCGTACACAAGCGTTGGTCTGGCGTCATATGTAAACAGCAATTGCACCATGCATGTGAGGTATCACCGCGAAGGTCAGATCGAGGGCAGTAATTTTAGCAGTAGACCTCCTCCGTGAATCTAATGTGGTATCATGTAAAGGCTTTTAAAGGCTTTTAAAAATGTATGTAGTTTGTCGCCACTGCGTGTTTGTGCGCAATTTTAAAGCATGTCGTGTTTGGTATCCATGTACTCGGCCTAAGATCATATTTTTTATTTCATCAAAAATTTGAGCAATATAGTGTGTTTTAGTGCATTAAAATAAAAAAAAGTGTATTTTTTCCACAAAAAATGCGTTTGAAAAATCGCTGCGCAAATACTGTGTGGAAAAAAAAAATGCAACACCCACCATTTTAATCTGTAGGGCCTTTGCTTTAACATTATATATAGTGTTTGGGGGTTCAACGTAATTTTCTTGCAAAAAAAAAATATGTTTTCATGTAAACAAAAAGTGTCAGAAAGGGCTTTGTCTACAAGTGGTTAGAAGAGTGGGTGACGTGTGACATAGGCTTCTAAATGTTGTGCATAAAATGCCAGGACAGTTCAAACCCCCCCCCAAATGACCCCATTTTGGAAAGTAGACACCCCAAGCTATTTGATGAGAGCAATGTTGAGCCCATTAAATATTTTTTTTTTTTGTCCCAAGAGATTGAATAATGAAAAAAAAAAAAATATATATATTTTTTTTACAAAAGTTGTCACTAAATGATATATTGCTCAAACATGTCATGGGCATATGTGGAAATACACCCCAAAATACATTCTGTTGCTTCTCCTGAGTACGGGGATACCACATGTGTGGGACTTTTTGGGAGCCTAGCTGCGTACGGAACCCCAAAAACCAATCACCGCCTTCAGGCTTTCTAAGGGTGTAATTTTTTTATTTCACTTCTCACTGCCAATCACAGTTTCGGAGGCCATGGAATGCCCAGATGGCATAAAACCCCCCAAAATGACCCCATTTTGGAAAGTAGACACCCCAAGCTATTTGCTGAGAGGTATGGTGTGTATTTTGCAGATCTCGCTTTTTGTCACAAAGTTTTGAAAATTGAAAAAAAGAAAAAAAAAAAATGTTTTTTTCTTTACTTTCTTCATTTTCAAAAACAAATGAGAGCTGTAAAATACTCACCATGCCTCTCAACAAATAGCTTGGGGTGTCTACTTTCCAAAATGGGGTCATTTGGGGGGGTTTTGTGCTATTTTGGCATTTTATGGCCTTCGAAACGGTGATAGGTAGTGAGGAGTGAAATCAAAAATTTGCACCCTTAGAAATCCTGAAGGCGGTGCTTGGGTTTCGGGGCCCCGTACGCGGCTAGGCTCCCAAAAAGTCCCACACATGTGGTATCCCCATACTCAGGAGAAGCAGCAAAATGTATTTTGGGGTGCAATTCCACATACAACTATGGCATGTGTGAGCAATATATCATTTAGTGACAACTTTTTGAAAAAAAAAAAAAATCTTTTTTATTTTTGTCTTTATTCAATCACTTGGGACTAAAAAAAAAAATATTCAATGGGCTCAACATGCCTCTCAGCAAATAGCTTGGGGTGTCTACTTTCCAAAATGGGGTCATTTGGGGGGGTTTTGTACTTCTCTGCCATTTTAGCACCTCAAGAAATGAAATAGGCAGTCATAAATTAAAAGCGGTGTAAATTCCAGAAAATGTACTCTAGTTTGTAGACGCTATAACTTTTGCGCAAACCAATAAATATACGCTTATTGGCATTTTTTTTACTAAAGACATGTGGCTGAATACATTTTGGCCCAAATGTTTGACTAAAATTGAGTTTATTAGATTTTTTTTATAACAAAAAGTAGAAAATCTCTTTTTTTTTCAAAATTTTCGCTCTTTTTCCGTTTATATCGCAAAAAATAAAAATCACAGAGGCAATCAAATACCATCAAAAGAAAGCTCTATTTGTGGGAAGAAAAGGACGCAAATTTCGTTTGGTTACAAAATTGCATGACCGCGCAATTACCAGTTAAAGTAGTGCAGTGCGAAATTGAAAAAAGACCTCTGGTCCTTTGGCTGCCAAATGGTCCGGGGCTGAAGTGGTTAAAGGAATATTTCACTTTTTTTTTTTCACTTTATGCATCGTTAAAATGAGTGGTCCAGAAAAAAATTATTTTTGAATTGATACATGTCCCCTAGGGCAGGACCCCGTCCCCAAACCCTTTTTAGGACAATAACATGCATATTGGCCATTATAAGTAGCACTTTAGATTTCGAACGTTCGCGTCCATCGTAATTAATAGGGTTCTAAAGTTTGTGCAAACTTTTGGTCCGTTCGCAGGTTCTGGTGCGAACCGAACACGGGGGTGTTCGGCTCATCCCTACTTAGGAGAGACACCTGGAGATTTATGGGAAAGGATGAGTCTAAAAATACAGTGACGACATTATGCTTAATATTGGGCAGAAGAATATGATCCTACTTAAAGTATGAACTGTGCATAGTCCACAATCTTGATACTCACCAAATGCCCTTTAACCACTTAAACCCCGGACCATTTGGCTGGCCAAAGACCAGAGCACTTTTTGCGATTCGGCACTGCGTCGCTTTAACTGACAATTGTGCAGTCATGCAACGTTGCTCCCAAACAAAATTGACGTCCTTTTTTCCCACAAATAGAGCTTTCATTTGGTGGTATTTGATCACCTCTGCAGTTTTTATTTTTTGCGCTATAAACAAAAAAAGAGCGACAATTTTGAAAAAAAACGCATTATTTTTTACTTTTTGCTATAACAAATATACCCCAAAAATATATAAAAACATTTTTTTCACTCAGTTTAGGACGATACGTATTCTTCTAAATATTTTTGTTAAAAAAGAATATTGCAATATGCATATATTGATTGGCTTGCGCAAAAATTATAGAGTCTACATAATAGGGGATAGTTTTATGGCATTTTTATTAATAATTTTTTTCTACTAGTAATGGCGGCGATCAGCGTTTTTTTTTATCGTGACTGCGACATTATGGCGGACACGTCAGACAATTTTGACACATGTTTGGGACCATTGGCATTAACACAGCGATCAGTGCAATTAAAAATGCACTGATTACTGTAAAAATGTCACTGGCAGTGAAGGGGTTAACACTAGGGGGCAGTGAAGGGGTTAAGTGTGTCCTAGTTTGTGTTCTAACTGAAGGGGGATGGGGACTGTGCAGGGAAGATAACAGATCGTCTGTTCATACTTTTATGAACAGACAATCTGTCAGTTCTCCCCTCAGAGAACTGGAAACTGTGTGTTTACTGTTTACACACACAGTTCCAGGTTCTCCTTGTGCCCCGAGCAATCGCGGGAGCCCAGGTGATCAAGACCGCCTGGCACTCGGGGGAGAGCGGGGGGTGCGCGAGCGCCTCCTAGTGGTCACAGGGCGAAGCGACGTTACATAACGTCGTTTCTCCCAGCCGTGCCATTCTGCAGCAGTACAACTGCGGCGGCTGATCGGCATGTGGTTAAAGGAGAAGGACAGCCAAAGCTCCTTTGGCTTTACTCTTCCTATGGATCACATGAATGCAGTTTGTTCTGCACTCTTGTGACCCCTTCTCAGGAGACAATGGGCTGAAGTCCGCTGTCTGCTGATGTCACAGAGCCGGTCTAGGCTCGGGCAAGATTGCGACAATGGAGTCGGGATCTGCTCACATACCTGAACCAGCACCCGGCTCAGCCTCTCAGCGGGCCGCTGAGAGCCTGAGCCAGCCGCTCCCACCCCCTCCACACAGGGGGGGGGGGGGGGCAGAGAAGAGATCAGTGACTGACAGTCACCAGCTCTCTGCTCACAGAGTGCTGAGAACCAAGCAATCAGCAGTGTTTGATCACTTGGTCCTCAGTGTTAGAGCCTTCAGAGGATGCATTCTATGCATTAAGGTAAAAAAAACTTGCAGCTCCCCCTCCAGCCCCACCTTATATTTACCTGAGCCCCATTTCGATCCAGCAATGTGCATGAGAGCAGCAGCTCACCCGTGTCTCTCTCAGATGGTGAGCCAATGAGGAAAGAGCAGGGGGGTGGGGCAGGGAGGTGGTCGAGCCACCCTCTGTGTGTAAATGGACAATGTTGATTCACAGGAGCGTGGCTCAGAAGCTAACCTGCTTGAGTGCCCCCATAGCAAGAGGCTTGCTATTGGGGACACTTGGCATGGATGAGGATACGAACATGAAAAATCAAGTGTTCATTTTAAAGGCTTATATGCAAGTTATAGCCATAAAAAGGTACTGGTACTGCCCCAGGGGATATGTATCAATGCAAAAAAAAGTCCCGTATGCGTTCGCTTCTGCACGCAAGCTCGTGTTTTCTTATTTATTTTACCTTTTATTTTTACACTGTTGTTTTTTTGTTTTTTTTTAGATGTTGTCACTTTTATTCCTATAAACATTCCTTGTAATAGAAAAAAAGCACGACAGGACCTCTTAAATATGACATCTGGGGTCAAAAAGACCTCAGATCTCATATTTACACTTAAATCCAACTTTAAAAAAACAATTGTCATTTAAAAAAACAATAAAAATAAAAATGGCCCTTTAAGAGCTGTGGGCGGAAGTGATGTTTTGACATCGCTTCCGCCCTGCATTGTTATGGAGACCGGTAGGGGCCATCTTCCCCTCACTCGTCTCCAAACGTAAAAGGAGACAGGATGCGATCGCCTCCGCCGCTGCCGACGGCTCCGCTAAGCAGGGCACCGGAGCACGGCGGGAGGGTGGGGCTTCCTCCTGCCTCCAATAAAAGTGATCTCACGGCGAATCCGCCGCAGATACCACTTTTATTTTGTAGCAGACCGCCCGCTGAAGAAGAGGATACCGGAGTTATGGCAGCTAGCTGCTGCCATAAAATCGATATCCTCCTTCAAACATCGTAAAACTGTGGCGGGGGGTCCGTAAGTGGGTAAGTAGTGGATGATGTGTATGGATTATTTTTGGAGAATTAAGCCCCATACACACGGTCGGACAATCCGCGGACCAGGTCGGTCGGATCCTGTCCGTCATACTTTGTCTGATGTTGGTTTTGCGTACACACGGTCGGACAAAGTTGTCGGAAAATCCGATCATTCTGAACGTGGTGACGTTTGTTGCCTACGACGGGACTACGTAGAGGCTAGTAGCCAATAGCTTTGGTCTTGTAATGTGATGTGAGCATGCGTAGCACTTTGTCCGGTCGGACAACCGTACACACGATCGGATTTGGTGTGATCGGACCGTGTTGTCGGCAAATCTTTCCAGCAGGAGATAAGACTTTGTCCGTCGGACAATCCGACGTACACTGTCCGATGGTGCATACACATGGTCTGATTTTTCAACAACATTGTCCGATCGGACAGAATCCATGAAAAAGTCCGACCGTGTGTATGGGGCTTAAGGATGTCATTTAGTGACAATATAATTGCTGATTAATAAATTTTGTTGCCTAAAACCAAAAAACAACGTAAAGTGGATCTGAACTCAAAAAGTGAAGATTTGCTATGTTAAAGCGGGACTGTACTGAATTTTATTTTTTTTTTAAAAGTCAGCAGCTACAAATACTGCAGCTGCTGACTTTTAAAAAATGGACACTTATCTGTTCCAGGGTCCAGCGGTGTCGGCAGCAGAGGCCGATCGATCGCTCGGCTCTCTGCTGTAGCCGGCGCCATTCTCGGTGAGGGAATCGGGAAGTGGCTTCACTTCCCGATTCCCTACTGCGCATGCGCGAGTCGCGCGGCGCAATGAGAATCTTCAGCGCTGTCTGCCGGGACACGTGTGTGTCCCGGCAGACAGCATGCCGGGACAGGAAGCTGCGTAAACTCCCGTGGGAGTTTATGCCTGGAAGTGGGTGCAGATACCTGTCTTAGACAGGTATCTGCACCCCCCTCCCCCCTGAAAGGTGCCAAATGTGACACCGGAGGGGGGGAGGGTTCCGAAAAGCGGGAGTTCCACTTTAGGGTGGAATCCCACTTTAAAAATGTTAAATGTGCCTAAACATTACCCTGAAAAAAGTCTACCTATTGCCTAGATATTCTCCAAAAAGAATAGTGCACTTTATGTTCTTAGACACTTCTGTAGTGTCATAGTTGTATATCTGTAGTGTGAAATCTAGGACTCTGCTGCGTTTGGCAGCTAGTCTCACCAGATTTAGGGTCGGATTTGGGGAGGTTACTACTTTGCTGTGCACTGTTCTCCTTGCTGGAGAGGAAGTTGAACTTAAGAATCTGCAATGCAAGGATCTCCCTGCTTCTGCTTCATTCATTCTGTAAATCTGAGCTTTCTGCATTTATCCTGCTAGTTGATTAATCCTCTTATCGGCAACAGACCACCAGTGATCAGGGAACAACTGACATGTGGAAGCAAAACCCACTCCTTTACCTGCCTCCATACAGAAACATGATGAAAAACAAGGTATGTTAGTACAGAAATGGAAAACTGATTAGCTACAAGCAGACTGCAGTCAATACCGCTACCAGTAGTGGCCGCCCTCCTAATCCAAGCGCCCGGCTCCTAATCTACATGCAGGGCGCTGAACGCATGGATTTCAATGTGTTTTTTTTTAAGCACATGATTAGAGCCTGAGGCTCTAATTGGCTTCAAAAAAGGGAGGGCTCAGGGCGCATAGCACTGCACCCTGAGCCCACCCAGTGTAACATTAGCAAATTAATATTCACTAATGTCTTCCTGCTTCTCCTCCCGGGTCAATCAGGAAGCAGGTCCAGAGACCCACTTGGCCAGGGAGTCTTTGGCCGGGAGTCCTAACGGGTCTCAGGACCCACTTCCTGTTTGGCTGGGAGGATAAGCAACAGCCTCAGCAAGCTGGAGCAAGGAGCAGAATCAGCCTCTTAAGGTAAGGCAAACAAGGTTTTTTTTGTATGGCGCGCACAGGATATAGCTCATAAAATGCATATGGTGGTTAATCGTGGGTAACAGTGGGAGGGGGGGGGGGGGTGGAGAGAGAGGGATAACAAGAATATTAGTACAAGAATTTTAAATATTAGTCCGTGTACAAATGTTGAAATTTAGAACATAATTGCTGAGCATAAAAGGCTGCCAGTCCATATAAGCAAGAAGGAGCTCTGGAATGCAAACAGAAACAGAGAGAGACGGCGCCCTCTAAGTGCAGCAAATAAAATCAATTTATTATAAAACAGGATTAAGAACACTCACAAGATGGATGTGTAATGAAGGCATATCAGGAATTTAGAGAGTCATCCGTTTTGGGTCCCGGGTGAAGTGGTAGATGTTATCAGATGTCATCAGGCATGCTGTCTCAGACTTGGCTGTGTAGTCCAGTAAGGTCCGGTGGCGCTGTGGGCTCTCAGCGTTTCAGACTGCTGGGGAACAGGCTATGGAGACAGTGGGCTGCTTCCTTCTAGGCAGCGGCGGTGTTGTTCAGAATTCACTTCCGGGTACGGGTCACATGGACGGCGCTTTGGGGCATGCGTGCCCCTTCATCAGGCTGTACTTTGCCTTCATTACACATACATCTTGTGAGTGTTCTTAATCCTGTTTTATAATAAATTGATTTTATTTGCTGCACTTAGAGGGCGCCGTCTCTCTCTCTTTCTTAAGGTAAGGCCACTGATCATCGTCGTCCATCTCCTGCGAGGGGGAAGGTTTGTTTGCCACACCAGCCGCCAGCAGCCGCCTCTGACTGCTACTGCCCATTTTCCTTAGCACAACTTCCACATATTGGGTAACCTTTACACAATGGATGACAGATTTATGTGGACCATTTAGCTTTTCAAAAGCTTGTGGAAAACTTCTAAAACTGCACCACAACTTCCAAGTATATAAAGAAATAATTCATGTACTGTACCACAGCAAGTTATTTAACCGCTTCAATACAGGGCTTTTAAACACCCTTCCTTACCAGAGCACTTTTTGCGATTCGGCACTGCGTCGCTTTAACTAACAATTGCGCGGTCGTGCGACGTTACACCCAAACAAAATTGACGTCCTTTTTTTCCCACAAATAGAGCTTTCTTTTGGTGGTATTTGATCGCCCCTGCGGTTTTTATTTTTTGCGCTATAAACAAAAGAAGAGCGACAATTTTGAAAAAAAACACAATATTTTTTACTTTTTGCTATAATAAATATCCCATTTTTTAAAAAAAAAACAATTTTTTTTCCTCAGTTTAGGCCGATACGTATTCTTCTACATATTTTTGGTAAAAAAAATCGCAATAAGCGTATATTGATCGGTTTGCGCAAAAGTTATAGCGTCTACAAAATAGGGGATAGATTTATTGAATTTATTTATTTTTTTTTTTACTAGTAATGGCGGCGATTTGCGATTTTTTTTTCGTGACTGCGACATTGCGGCGGACACTTCGGACACTTTTGACACATTTTTGGAACCATTCACATTTACACAGCGATCGTTGCTATAAAATTGCAATGATTACTGTGTAAATGTGACTGTCAGGGAAGGGGTTAACACTAGAGGGCGCTGGAGGGGTTAATGTGTGTCCCTAATAGGAGTGATTCTAACTGTAGGGGGAGGGGACTTAAGGGGAGGAGACCGATCATGTGATCCTCTGTACTGGGATCACATGATCGGTCTCCTCCCGCTGACAGGACGTGGAGCTGTGTGTTTACACACACCGCTCCACGGTCCCGCCCGGTCCCGTTGTTTTAACGGGCAATCGCGGGTGCCCGGCGGACATCGCGGCCGCCGGGCACTCGCACCGGGTCCCGAGCGATGCCGCGGGCGCGCGCGCGCGCCGCCGGCGGCGCGCGCGCGCCCCCCAGGCGGCCGGGAACCCGAGGACGTCATATGACGCCCACCCAGGATGGTAGATCCACCTTGTGGGCGTCATATGACTATAGGCGGGTATTGAAGTGGTTAAGGAAGAATTTCGCATCGCAGGACAAGCACATGGCTGTTTTATAAGACAATATACTCACAAATATGTGGACCATCCTTTGGTATTATAAAAGTTTAGCCTTCAGACATATAATATAATTCTGTAAAGCTTATTCATAGCTGTGACACCACAAATCAATACCCTTCAAGTTAAATCGTACATCAAAACGTGGTCTTATTTGTGCTTTGCTCAAAGACTGACTTTTATGAATGCAGACACCATCATCTTCCATTTCTTTCTGAGACCCCCTTCTGCTATGCTATAAGAGATATCAGTCCAGCAGTATTCTTTTAACACAGAAAGCTTTTGCTTTTAGGCATGAAATCAAGACCAATACAAATGCAGGTTATTGATTTAATTCTTGTTTTAACTCCAGAAAGGTCAACATTCAGAAATGAAAAGTGTTTGTTGATCATTTGTTTTCCTTTTCTTTTCTTTTCCTCTTTTTATCTAGTGTGTCTTTCTTTCTTTTTTTATTTTTCTCTTTTCTTGTGTTGTCTTATTTTTTCTTGATTAATAATTCATGAAATTATTTATTTGTTTTTTTTCCCTTTATTTTAATATTTTAGTATATTTTACTTCCTTTTTTTATATTTATTTTTTATTGTTTTCCTTATTATTTGTTTTCTTTTATTCTCTTTTGTCTTTACATTTTTGGTCTGTTAGGTCTAGTTGACACTTTGAGGGGGGGGGGGGGGGGGGGGGCGGGGGGAAAAGGGGGGGGGGGCGCAGTAGAAATAGCAGGTTAAGCCATATTTTAACCACTCCCTCCCCCCCCCTCCATAAGTTGCAAAGACAGGCATATGTTGGTATACACTTGCCCTGGACACATTGGTTTGTGGAGTAGAAAAAATGATCCCCTTTAAGTAAAATCCCCTCTAAGTAAAAGAGGCCACACTACAACCTAAGTAAAATAGACCACACTACAACTGCGAGTCTTCGGTACTCCTATCGAATATGCCCATCTGGCTATTAAAAGAACAGGTGCTAAGGAAATGGCAGTATTGCTTTCTGAACGCCTGTCAGTCACCTCTTTGCCGCTCTGTGAAAAGCGAATTGCGATGGTACAAGTCTAAATGAACCCTTGAATATCCTGTTGAAAGTATTTTTTATACTAGTTTGAAAATTGCTCCGACATTTGAGAAATCTTGTTAACTCTTCCTGTGTTATCCCAATAAGTCTAATCAGCTCTCCTAGTTCTCATCTTGGACTACATGGAGATGAAGAGCAATGGCTGACACAATTTCTTGGAATTTTAGTCCAACAAATCCAGTGCATTGTCAGTCTAAAACATTGTACAGGATATTGAGAGCTAAGTACATTTCTACCAGATTATCAGCCGATTTTTTTTGCATGTATCGTGAAGATGTACTGTACGGGCCGGTTCACACAGGGGCAACACGGCTTGCAGGCCGACTCTGTGAGGCGACCTGCACTCGACTTCAGAGGCAACTTGCAAAACGACTTCTATATAGAAGTCAATGCAAGTTGCCTCATATTAGAATGGTTTAGAATGGTTCCATTGTACAGAACGGAGTGCGACTTGTCAGGCGGCTAAGTCGCCTGACAAGTCGCCCCTATGTGAACCGGCTCTACTTGTTTTTCTTTTTTTTGCTACAAACAAACTTTTCCAAGCTCTTTTCAAAACTAGAAGGAAGCCTTTTACTCATTGATGAAATACAGGAGGTTATAACAGGGGTCATAGTACCAGTGTTGTCTGAGTAGTGTGTGTGGATCATTAGTTGTGAATTGTATTGTGTACTATGTACTTATGTATTGCGAGTGCACGTAGTTCTGCGAGTACTTGTGTATTGTCTTGTTGAGTATTAGTGTCAGGAAGCTAGTTCTTAGGTAATTTGGACAGGGTATAATCCCTAATCCTCGGGGCGGGTGTGGAGAGGCTATACGTTGTACATCTTGTGGCATGTAAGCGTTCCTTGATCATCCGATCGAGGGTGAATACTGCTGTTCAAATTGTAAGCACATTGTTTCCCTGGTTCTGAATAGGGATGGGCCCGGTGCTCGATGCGAACCCATGTTCGCATCGAGCACCGGGTGTTCGCTCGCTCGGCGAGCCCAGAACTATTTTGGCCGCTCGCATCACATTCGTGTGATGCGCGCGGCCCCGCAATGCATTGCGGCCGGCGCGGCCGGCGCAGTGCATTGCTGGCTGATGATTGGCCAAGCATGCACTGTGACCCCGCATGCTTGGCCAATCACAGCGCCGGAAACTCGGAGAGCCATAATTGGCTACAGGCAGGACGCCTGTAGCCAATTACAGCTCAGGGGCTTTAGTACACGCCCCCTCATTTAAAAGGCCGCCACGCCGTTGGTGCCGGTCACATGAGTTCCGGCTTTAGGAGAGATCAGGCTGATTCTGTGTCACTCTTTGCTAGATTCATATAGAAAGATTTGCTCTACTTTGCTAAACCATTGGCTATTTATTTGCTAAACCATTGCTACCTGTTAGGGATGGGCCCGGTGCTCGATGCGAACCCATGTTCGCATCGAGCACCGGGTGTTCGCTCGCTCGGCGAGCCCAGAACTATTTTGGCCGCTCGCATCACATTCGTGTGATGCGAGCGGCCCCGCAATGCATTGCGGCCGGCGCGGCCGGCGCAGTGCATTGCTGGCTGATGATTGGCCAAGCATGCACTGTGACCCCGCATGCTTGGCCAATCACAGCGCCGGAAACTCGGAGAGACATAATTGGCTACAGGCAGGACGCCTGTAGCCAATTACAGCTCAGGGGCTTTAGTACACACCCCCTCTTTTAAAAGGCCGCCACGCCGTCGGCGCCGGTCACTAGAGTTCCGGCTTTAGGAGAGACCAGGCTGATTCTGTGTCACTCTTTGCTAGATTCATTTAGAAAGATTTGCTCTACTTTGCTAAACCATTGCTACCTGTCATTGATCGTCCATTGCTGCTGCTGGTTAGTGTGTTTTTAGCTGCTGCTGGGGGTTAGTCTGGTGCATGTCTTACTGTTAGTACAGTATTTCAGTAGTACCAACCGCAGTGCTGTACTAAAAGCACCCATAGGACTTGTAGTGTGTTAGTGGCAGGCACTGGCAGCAAACAGAGCTCCTATATTTTCTTCCTAGAAGCACCCATAGGACTTGTAGTGTGTTAGTGGCAGGCACTGGCAGCAAACAGAGCTCCTATATTTTCTTCCCAGAAGCACCCATAGGACTTGTAGTGTGTTAGTGGCAGGCACTGGCAGCAAACAGAGCTCCTATATTTTCTTCCCAGAAGCACCCATAGGACTTGTAGTGTGTTAGTGGCAGGCACTGGCAGCAAACAGAGCTCCTATATTTTCTTCCCAGAAGCACCTATAGGACTTGTAGTGTGTTAGTCCCATCACACAGAGCTATATTTTCTTCCCAGAAGCACCTATAGGACTTGTAGTGTGTTAGTCCCATCACACAGAGCTATATTTTCTTCCCAGAAGCACCTATAGGACTTGTAGTGTGTTAGTCCCATCACACAGAGCTATATTTTCTTCCCAGAAGCACCTATAGGACTTGTAGTGTGTTAGTCCTATCACACAGAGCTCCTATAGGACTTGTAGTGTGTTAGTCCCATCACACAGAGCTATTATATTTTCTTCCCAGAAGCACCTATAGGACTTGTAGTGTGTTAGTCCCATCACACAGAGCTATATTTTCTTCCCAGAAGCACCTATAGGACTTGTAGTGTGTTAGTCCCATCACACAGAGCTCCTATATTTTGTTCCCAGAAGCACCTATAGGACTTGTAGTGTGTTAGTCCCATCACACAGAGCTATATTTTCTTCCCAGAAGCACCTATAGGACTTGTAGTGTGTTAGTCCCATCACACAGAGCTCCTATATTTTGTTCCCAGAAGCACCTATAGGACTTGTAGTGTGTTAGTCCCATCACACAGAGCTCCTATATTTTCTTCCCAGAAGCACCTATAGGACATGTAGTGTGTTAGTCCCATCACACAGAGCTCCTATATTTTCTTCCCAGAAGCACCTATAGGACTTGTAGTGTGTTAGTCCCATCACACAGAGCTCCTATATTTTCTTCCCAGAAGCACCTATAGGACTTGTAGTGTGTTAGTCCCATCACACAGAGCTCCTATATTTTGTTCCCAGAAGCACCTATAGGACTTGTAGTGTGTTAGTCCCATCACACAGAGCTCCTATATTTTGTTCCCAGAAGCACCTATAGGACTTGTAGTGTGTTAGTCCCATCACACAGAGCTATATTTTCTTCCCAGAAGCACCTATAGGACTTGTAGTGTGTTAGTCCCATCACACAGAGCTCCTATATTTTGTTCACAGAAGCACCTATAGGACTTGTAGTGTGTTAGTCCCATCACACAGAGCTATATTTTCTTCCCAGAAGCACCTATAGGACTTGTAGTGTGTTAGTCCCATCACACAGAGCTCCTATATTTTCTTCCCAGAAGCACCTATAGGACTTGTAGTGTGTTAGTCCCATCACACAGAGCTATATTTTCTTCCAGAAGCACCTATAGGACTTGTAGTGTGTTAGTCCCATCACACAGAGCTCCTATATTTTGTTCCCAGAAGCACCTATAGGACTTGTAGTGTGTTAGTCCCATCACACAGAGCTATATTTTCTTCCCAGAAGCACCTATAGGACTTGTAGTGTGTTAGTCCCATCACACAGAGCTCCTATATTTTGTTCCCAGAAGCACCTATAGGACTTGTAGTGTGTTAGTCCCATCACACAGAGCTATATTTTCTTCCCAGAAGCACCTATAGGACTTGTGGTGTGTAAGTCCCATCACACAGAGCTCCTATATTTTGTTCCCAGAAGCACCTATAGGACTTGTAGTGTGTTAGTCCCATCACACAGAGCTATATCTTCTTCCCAGAAGCACCTATAGGACTTGTAGTGTGTTAGTCCCATCACACAGAGCTCCTATATTTTGTTCCCAGAAGCACCTATAGGACTTGTAGTGTGTTAGTCCCATCACACAGAGCTATATTTTCTTCCCAGAAGCATGTATAGGACTTGTAGTGTGTTAGTCCCATCACACAGAGCTATTTTTTCTTCCCAGAAGCACCTATAGGACTTGTAGTGTGTTAGTCCTATCACACAGAGCTATATTTTCTTCCCAGAAGCACCTATAGGACTTGTAGTGTGTTAGTCCCATCACACAGAGCTATATTTTCTTCCCAGAAGCACCTATAGGACTTGTAGTGTGTTAGTCCTATCACACAGAGCTATATTTTCTTCCCAGAAGCACCTATAGGACTTTTAGTGTGTTAGTCCCATCACACAGAGCTCCTATATTTTGTTTCCAGAAGCACCTATAGGACTTGTAGTGTGTTAGTCCCATCACACAGAGCTATATTTTCTTCCCAGAAGCACCTATAGGACTTGTAGTGTGTTAGTCCCATCACACAGAGCTCCTATATTTTGTTCCCAGAAGCACCTATAGGACTTGTAGTGTGTTAGTCCCATCACACAGAGCTATATTTTCTTCCCAGAAGCACCTATAGGACTTGTAGTGTGTTAGTCCCATCACACAGAGCTCCTATATTTTGTTCCCAGAAGCACCTATAGGACTTGTAGTGTGTTAGTCCCATCACACAGAGCTATATCTTCTTCCCAGAAGCACCTATAGGACTTGTAGTGTGTTAGTCCCATCACACAGAGCTCCTATATTTTGTTCCCAGAAGCACCTATAGGACTTGTAGTGTGTTAGTCCCATCACACAGAGCTATATTTTCTTCCCAGAAGCACGTATAGGACTTGCAGTGTGTTAGTCCCATCACACAGAGCTCCTATATTTTGTTCCCAGAAGCACCTATAGGACTTGTAGTGTGTTAGTCCCATCACACAGAGCTATATTTTCTTCCCAGAAGCACGTATAGGACTTGCAGTGTGTTAGTCCCATCACACAGAGCTATATTTTCTTCCCAGAAGCACCTATAGGACTTGTAGTGTGTTAGTCCTATCACACAGAGCTATATTTTCTTCCCAGAAGCACCTATAGGACTTGTAGTGTGTTAGTCCCATCACACAGAGCTATATTTTCTTCCCAGAAGCACCTATAGGACTTGTAGTGTGTTAGTCCCATCACACAGAGCTCCTATATTTTGTTCCCAGAAGCACCTATAGGACTTGTAGTGTGTTAGTCCCATCACACAGAGCTATATTTTCTTCCCAGAAGCACCTATAGGACTTGTAGTGTGTTAGTCCCATCACACAGAGCTATATTTTCTTCCCAGAAGCACGTATAGGACTTGTAGTGTGTTAGTCCCATCACACATAGCTATATTTTCTTCCCAGAAGCACCTATAGGACTTGTAGTGTGTTAGTCCTATCACACAGAGCTATATTTTCTTCCCAGAAGCACCTATAGGACTTGTAGTGTGTTAGTCCCATCACACAGAGCTCCTATATTTTGTTCCCAGAAGCACCTATAGGACTTGTAGTGTGTTAGTCCCATCACACAGAGCTATATTTTCTTCCCAGAAGCACCTATAGGACTTGTAGTGTGTTAGTCCCATCACACAGAGCTCCTATATTTTGTTCCCAGAAGCACCTATAGGACTTGTAGTGTGTTAGTCCCATCACACAGAGCTATATTTTCTTCCCAGAAGCACCTATAGGACTTGTAGTGTGTTAGTCCCATCACACAGAGCTCCTATATTTTCTTCCCAGAAGCACCTATAGGACTTGTAGTGTGTTAGTCCCATCACACAGAGCTATATTTTCTTCCCAGAAGCACCTATAGGACTTGTAGTGTGTTAGTCCCATCACACAGAGCTCCTATATTTTGTTCACAGAAGCACCTATAGGACTTGTAGTGTGTTAGTCCCATCACACAGAGCTATATTTTCTTCCCAGAAGCACCTATAGGACTTGTAGTGTGTTAGTCCCATCACACAGAGCTCCTATATTTTCTTCCCAGAAGCACCTATAGGACTTGTAGTGTGTTAGTCCCATCACACAGAGCTCCTATATTTTCTTCCCAGAAGCACCTATAGGACTTGTAGTGTGTTAGTCCCATCACACAGAGCTCCTATATTTTCTTCCCAGAAGCACCTATTGGACTTGTAGTGTGTTAGTCCCATCACACAGAGCTCCTATATTTTGTTCCCAGAAGCACCTATAGGACTTGTAGTGTGTTAGTCCCATCACACAGAGCTATATTTTCTCCCCAGAAGCACCTATAGGACTTGTAGTGTGTTAGTCCCATCACACAGAGCTCCTATATTTTCTTCCCAGAAGCACCTATAGGACTTGTAGTGTGTTAGTCCCATCACACAGAGCTATATTTTCTTCCCAGAAGCACCTATAGGACTTGTGGTGTGTTAGTCCCATCACACAGAGCTCCTATATTTTCTTCCCAGAAGCACCCATAGGACTTGTAGTGTGTTAGTCCCATCACACAGAGCTCCTATATTTTCTTCCCAGAAGCACCAATAGGACTTGTAGTGTGTTAGTCCCATCACACAGAGCTCCTATATTTTGTTCCCAGAAGCACCCATAGGACTTGAGTGTGTTAGTCCCATCACACAGAGCTCCTATATTTTCTTCCCAGAAGCACCTATAGGACTTGTAGTGTGTTAGTCCCATCACACAGAGCTCCTATATTTTCTTCTCAGCAGCACCCACAGGACTTCTAGTGTGTTAGTGGCATCACACAGAGCTCCTATATTTTCTTTGCAGAAGCACCCATAGGACTTCTAGTGTGTTAGTGGCATCACACAGAGCTCCTATATTTTCTTCTCAGCAGCACCCACAGGACTTCTAGTGTGTTAGTGGCATCACACAGAGCTCCTATATTTTCTTTGCAGAAGCGCCCATAGGACTTCTAGTGTGTTAGTGGCATCACACAGAGCTCCTATATTTTCTTCTAAGCAGCACCCACAGGACTTCTAGTGAGTTAGTGGCATCACACAGAGCTCCTATATTTTCTTCTCAGAAGCACCCATAGGACTTCTAGTGTGTTAGTGGCATCACACAGAGCTCCTATATTTTCTTCTAAGCAGCACCCACAGGACTTCTAGTGTGTTAGTGGCATCACACAGAGCTCCTATATTTTCTTTGCAGAAGCACCCATAGGACTTCTAGTGTGTTAGTGGCATCACACAGAGCTCCTATATTTTCTTCTAAGCAGCACCCATAGGACTTCTAGTGTGTTAGTGGCATCACACAGAGCTCCTATATTTTCTTCTAAGCAGCACCCACAGGACTTCTAGTGTGTTAGTGGCATCACACAAAGCTCCTATATTTTCTTTGCAGAAGCACCCATAGGACTTCTAGTGTGTTAGTGGCATCACACAGAGCTCCTATATTTTCTTCTAAGCAGCACCCACAGGACTTCTAGTGTGTTAGTGGCATCACACAGAGCTCCTATATTTTCTTTGCAGAAGCACCCATAGGACTTCTAGTGTGTTAGTGGCATCACACAGAGCTCCTATATTTTCTTTGCAGAAGCACCCATAGGACTTCTAGTGTGTTAGTGGCATCACACAGAGCTCCTATATTTTCTTCTAAGCAGCACCCACAGGACTTCTAGTGTGTTAGTGGCATCACACAGAGCTCCTATATTTTCTTTGCAGAAGCACCCATAGGACTTCTAGTGTGTTAGTGGCATCACACAGAGCTCCTATATTTTCTTCTAAGCAGCACCCACAGGACTTCTAGTGTGTTAGTGGCATCACACAGAGCTCCTATATTTTCTTTGCAGAAGCACCCATAGGACTTCTAGTGTGTTAGTGGCATCACACAGAGCTCCTATATTTTCTTTGCAGAGCACCCACAGGACTTCTAGTGTGTTAGTGGCATCACACAGAGCTCCTATATTTTCTTTTAAGAAGCACCCATAGGACTTCTAGTGTGTTAGTGGCATCACACAGAGCTCCTATATTTTCTTTGCAGAAGCACCCATAGGACTTCTAGTGTGTTAGTGGCATCACACAGAGCTCCTATATTTTCTTCTAAGCAGCACCCACAGGACTTCTAGTGTGTTAGTGGCATCACACAGAGCTCCTATATTTTCTTTTGCAGAAGCACCCATAGGACTTCTAGTGTGTTAGTGGCATCACACAGAGCTCCTATATTTTCTTCTCAGCAGCACCCACAGGACTTCTAGTGTGTTAGTGGCATCACACAGAGCTCCTATATTTTCTTTGCAGAAGCACCCATAGGACTTCTAGTGTGTTAGTGGCATCACACAGAGCTCCTATATTTTCTTCTCAGCAGCACCCACAGGACTTCTAGTGTGTTAGTGGCATCACACAGAGCTCCTCTATTTTCTTTTCAGAAGCACCCATAGGACTTCTAGTGTGTTAGTGGCATCACACAGAGCTCCTATATTTTCTTCTCAGCAGCACCCACAGGACTACCGACTACAATGGCTGGAAGACCGCCAAGGGGAGGCAGAGCGTGCAGAGCCAAGAACACAGGGCAGGCAGGCTCTGTTTCTAGTGGACGTGGCCGTGGCCGTGGACGTGGTCGTGCATCGTCATCAGCACGTGGCCATGGGACACGCGCGTCTTTGTTTTCGGCAGCTGGACATGTGGAGCCGCATCATGCTGAAGGCTTGGTAGAATGGATGACCAAGCCCTCCTCATCCTCCTCATCCTCTCTCACCCAGGCTCAGGGTACTGGCAGAGCAGCTGCCAACGCGTACTCAATGGCATCATCAGCCACCCCTTCCCTAGACCCGCCATGTCCTCCTGAGGAGTCCCCCGAACTCTTTGAGCACAGTGTTGGGTACATGCTCCAGGAGGATGCCCAACGATTCGAAGGCTCGGATGATGATACCCAGCTTGAGGAAGTCAGTAGTGTGCGCGCAGAGAGAGGGGATGCTGAAGGACAGCAATCTGGCAGTACTGTTCCACCAGCTGCAGCTTACTGCCAGGTTTGCTCTAGTGGTGAAGAGGGAGGGGATGATGAGGTCACTGACGCCACGTGGGTGCCTGGAGGGAGAGAGGATGAGGAGGAGGAGGAGGATGATGCGGCGTCACATGTCCAACGAGGCAGGATGCCCCCTGGAGGTCAGCTAGAGGCCAGCACAGCAACTGTACAACACCGCAGAGCTCCGCCTGTGCAGGGCGCTGCCTCTGCACGTTATCAGAAAAGTTCTTTGGTGTGGGCCTTTTTTGAGACGAGTGCATCAGATCGCACCACTGCTATTTGCAATATTTGTCTCAAGCGTATCTCGCGTGGCCAAAACATCAGCCGCTTGGGCACCACAAGCATGAGCAGACATATGTCGACCTGCCATGCAGCTCGTTGGCAGGCACACATAAAAGACCCACACCAAAGAACTAAGCGGACCTCTCCTTGCTCCTCATCAGCTGGGATCTCCATCCCCACTACATCTTCAGTCCTCTCTGAAAGCTGCTGTGAGAGGACTGAAGGTGTAGAATTAGGTGTGTCACAACCAAGTACTTGCAGTACACCGACGTCCGATAGTAGCAGGCAAATTTCCCTGCCCCAGCTGCTGGACCGTCGAAAGAAGTACACTCCCAGCCATCCACATGCCCAGCGGTTGAATGCTAGCTTGGCTAAATTGCTAGCACTTCAACTGCTGCCTTTTCAGTTGGTAGACTCGGCCCCCTTCCGTGAGTTTGTTCAATGTGCGGTTCCTCAGTGGCAGGTTCCCAAACGCCACTTTTTCTCACGGAAGGCGATTCCGTCTCTCTACCGGCATGTGGAAGGCAATGTCCATGCCTCGCTGGACAGGGCGGTCAGCGGTAAGGTGCATATTACCGCTGACTCATGGTCCAGCAGGCATGGACAGGGACGTTACCTTTCTTTCACGGCCCATTGGGTCACTCTATTGGCAGCTGGGAGGGATGCAGGACAAGGTGCAGTAGTGTTGGAGGTTGTTCCGCCACCACGCCTCCAAAACGCTACTACTGCTACTGGTTGTGACACACCTCTCTCCTCCACCCCCTCCTCTTCTTCTTCCTCCAGTGCTCTGTCCTCGGAACCAGCGGTGCTCCGTAGGCGTACAAGGGGCTACGCAAGTACGCAGGCAAAAAGATGCCATGCCGTGCTTGCGCTGGTGTGTTTGGGGGACAGGAGCCACACTGGGCCAGAGGTTCTGGCAGCTCTGCAGGGGCAGGCCGAGAGGTGGTTGACGCCACGTCAGCTTAAGCCAGGAATGGTCGTTTCTGACAATGGCACCAACCTCCTCTCCGCCCTGCGACAGGGGCAGCTCACCCATGTGCCCTGTATGGCTCACGTCCTCAACCTGGTGGTGCAGCGGTTCTTGGGCAGGTTCCCAGGCTTACAGGATGTCCTGAGGCAGGCCAGGAAAGTCTGTGTGCATTTCCGCCGATCTTATAATGCCAGTGCTCGGCTGACTGAGCTGCAAAAGGAGCTGAACCTGCCCAAGAACCGCCTAATATGTGACATGCCCACCAGGTGGAACTCAACGTTGGCCATGCTGCAGCGACTGCACACGCAGCAGAGGGCCATCAATGAGTACCTTTGCAACTACGGCACCAGGACAGGGTCAGGGGAGCTTGGTTTTTTTTCCCCACGTCAGTGGAGCATGATCAGGGATGCATGCACTGTCCTCTCACCATTTGAGGCCACGAGGATGGTGAGCAGTGACAGTGCATGCATCAGTGACACTGTACCTCTTGTCCACCTGTTGGAGCATACGCTGCGTGGGATAATGGACAGGGCACTTGAGGCAGAACAGAGGCAGGAAGAGGAGGACTTCCTTGCCTCTCAAGGCCCCCTTTATCCGGACAGTGTTCCTTCTGTCCCACCCATCACACAGGAAGAGGATGAGGAGGAGGAGGAGGAAGAGGAGGATTGTGTGAGCATGGAGGTGGAGCCTGGCACTCAGCATCAGCAGCAGTCTTTTAGGGATGATGTACAGTCCCAACAAACCAGTGGACTTGTACGTGGCTGGGAGGAGGTGGCTGGCGATCATGTCATCCTCAGTGACCCAGAAGACTCCGGACCGAATGCCTCAGCTAACCTACGCTGCATGGCCTCCCTGATCCTGCAAAGCCTGCGGAAGGATCCTCGTGTTCTTCGATTCAAGGAGAGGGACCATTACTGGCTGGCCACTCTCCTTGATCCACGGTACAAGGGTAAGGTTGCGGACCTTATCTTGCCGTCGCAGAGGGAGCAGAGGATGAGACATCTCAGGGAGGCCTTGCAGAAAGGTCTGTGCAACGCGTTCCCAGAAACTGGGAGGTTACAAACTCCTGGTCCTGGGCGACGAGTTGCTGAGGCTTCGGTCAGTAGCAGAAGGAGCGGTGGGGAAGGTGGACGTCTGACCGATGCGTTCAGACAATTTTTTAGTCCGCAGCCCCAAGGTATGATCGGTTCCAGCAACCATCGCCAGCGTCTGATATACATGGTGCAGGAATACCTTGGGGCAAGGTCAGACTTGGACACCTTTCCCACCGAAAATCCTCTGGCTTACTGGGTCCTGAGGATGGATCACTGGCCAGAGCTTGCACAGTATGCAATTGAGCTACTGGCCTGTCCTGCCTCCAGCGTTCTTTCCGAACGCACATTCAGTGCTGCTGGAGGATTTGTCACAGATCATAGGGTGCGCCTGTCCACCGACTCGGTTGATCGATTGACCTTCATCAAAATGAATCAGTCTTGGATCACCACCAGCTACCAGGCACCTGAAGCGGATATAACGGAATAATTTATAATGTCACATCCCTTCAAGACTGCCTATGCTGATGCTGAGTGACTGTCCTGTTATGTTCACTGACTATCCTCTTCCTCCTCCTCAATGATCCATGCCACCACACCAGTGCCTAAGGCACAATTTTTCAGCCCCTGTTTAACAGGGGCGTGTAATTACAATTTTTAAAAAAAATGCTTCGCAACACGTGTGACTGCTGTGCTCCAAGTACAGTATCTGTGAGGGGTTGCAGTGTTGTGGCACCAGCACCAGTGCCTAAGGCACAATTTTTCAGCCCCTGTTTAACAGGGGCGTGTAATTACAATTTTTTTTTAAAAAATGCTTCGCAACACGTGTGACTGCTGTGCTCCAAGTACAGTATCTGTGAGGGGTTGCAGTGTTGTGGCACCAGCACCAGTGCCTAAGGCACAATTTTTCAGCCCCTGTTTAACAGGGGCGTGTAATTACAATTTTTTTTAAAAAATGCTTCGCAACACGTGTGACTGCTGTGCTCCAAGTACAGTATCTGTGAGGGGTTGCAGTGTTGTGGCACCAGTGCCTAAGGCACAATTTTTCAGCCCCTGTTGGGGCGTGTAATTACAATTTTTAGGCAATGCTTTGCAACAGGTCTCATTGCTGTGCTAAGAGTACAGTATCTGTGAGGGGTTGCAGTGTTGTGGCACCAGCACCAATGTCTAAGGCACAATTTTTCAGCCCCTGTTTAACAGGGGCGTCTAATTACAAATCTTGATCTAATAGTTCACAGCAGGGCCCATTCCTGCGCCCACCAAGAGTAACTATGAGGGCCTACAGTCTTGTGGCAACACCGTCCACCACCACCGCCAAAGGCCCAATTTTTCTGCCCTGTTCAACAGGTGCATGCAATTACAAATCTTGATCTAATAACTCACAGCAGGGCCCATTCCTGCACCCACCAAGAGTAACTGTGAGGGCTTACAGTCTTGTGGCAACACCGTCCACCACCACCACCACCACCAAAGGCCCAATTTTTCTGCCCTGTTCAACAGGTGTATGCAATCACAAATCTTGATCTAATAACTCACAGCGGGGCCCATTCCTGCGCCCACCAAGAGTAACTGTGAGAGCTTACAGTCTTGTGGCAACACCGTCCACCACCGTCCACCACCACCACCAAAGGCCCAATTTTTCTGCCCGGTTCAACAGGTGCATGCAAGTACAAATCTTGATCTATTAACTCACAGCAGGGCCCATTCCTGTGCCCACCAGTCTTGTGGCTACACCAACATATAATAGGGCAAATTTCTGCAGAGTATATACGCCAGGCCCCTACTTTCAAACATCCAACTTACAAACGACTCCTACTTGCAAACGGAAATAGAAAACAGGAAGTGAGAGGAAATCTACCCCTAGGAAGGGAAATTCTATGCTGTTAGATTTAATTTGGGAAAAAAGGTATCTCCTCTCTACTGATGCTTTATCACCAATCCTTGTTTCAATTCAAACCCCACTTTTCCAAAAACATTTGTTATTGGGACGGAAAGTGAGGTGACATGTTCTGAACAGATGTGCAAAGACAGCAAATGTTACAGGGGTGATAACCCCTCCCTATGTTCTCCAAAAAGCTTAAAAATAGATTTTTTTGGGATGGAGCTACACTTCATAATGTACCTGTTCAGATTCTACTTAAGAACAAACCTACAGTCCGTGTCTTGTTTGCACCACCTATATACTGCTGTTCAGAGTATATAGGGTTGTAGGTATAGGTTTTTATTTTGGGTGCGGGGTCCCCCTTAATATCCATACAAGACCCAACGGGGCTGGGGTGGGGGGGGGTGATGGGGTAGCCATGCCATTTTTCTCAAGGATTTTCAGCCATATGGCAGCCAGGACAAGACATGCCATTAAAGCCGCAAGTGTTTTTAAATGGCTTCTTTTTTTCCTTTACAAATGTCATTTTGTGCAAGGACAGTTCTAAACACGGGAAACACATGCCACTTCACAGGCATACTTTAGACACCCCCCAGGTACCATATTTAAAGGAAAATTTCACTTTTTTTTTTCACTTTATGCATCATTAAAATGACTGCTCCCGAAAAAACGTTAGTTTTTAAAAGTTTTTTTTTTTTGCATTGATATATGTCCCCTGGGGCAGGACCCCGGTCCCCAAACCTGTTTTATGACATTAACATGCATATTGGCCGTTGTAATTAGCACTTTTGATTTCGAACGTTCGCGTCCATTATAACGTATAGGGTTCGAAAATTCGCGCAAACTTTCGGTCGGTTCGAAGGTTCTGGTTCGAACCGAACCCGGGGGTGTTCGGCTCATCCCTAGTTCTAAATCTGGGGAAGCAACTGTCAGCACTGAGAAGTCCCTCCATACTAAAGGAGAGCCAGGAACGTACACGGCAAGTGCCGGCAGGGGCCAGCACAGAGGCGGGTGGAGACAAAGAGGTGCAGGCACTAGAAAAGAGTAGATGGGTGACAGTCAGGAAGGGTAGAGGGGGAAGTGCCAGGGAGGCCGATCCAGGGCTGGAGCATCCCAATAAGTACGCTCCATTGAGTGACATTGGTGAAACCAGTCAGGGACCAGCACTGCTGGAGCTGAGGGACTCTCCTAGCTGCCGGGGGAAGAACTGCTCCAGTGAGAGTGGGGGGGGGAGGAGGATGCGAAGGGAAAGGAAAGACAGATTCTGGTGGTAGGAGACTCAATTCTTAGGACAGAGAGGCCAATCTGTAACAAAGACCTGAAGCGCCGAACAGTTGTCTACCGGGCGCTCGGGTTCTGCACATCACAGATCTGGTGGACAGATTACTGGGAGGAGCTGGGGAAGACCCAGCTGTCATGGTGCACGTTGGCACCAATGACAAAGTCAGAGGCAGATGGAGTGTCCTAAAGAATGATTTTAGGGACTTGGGAGTTACAGGTAAATTGAGGAAAAGGACCTCCAAGGTAGTACTCTCAGGAATACTACCGGTACATCAAGCCACACCAGAAAGGCAGAGGGAGATTAGGGAAGTAAATAAGTGGCTGAAGAGCTGGTGTAGTAAGGAGGGGTTTGGGTTCCTGGAGGACTGGGCCAAATTCTCAGTCGATAACCAGTACTATAGAAGGGATGAACTGCACCTAAATGAGGAGGGTGCAGATCAGCTGGGAATGAAGATGGCTAAAAAGTTAGAGGGGTTTTTAAACTAGGCGATGGGGGGGGTCCAGAGGTAGAGATAGTCAGCGCGGAACATATTCCAGAGGGTAGTATTGGGGGCATTAGTGGTAGGTTGACCAAAGCACATAAACCCAAGGTAAGTATAGTAGCAAGTTCTAGTTGCAATCTCGGTACACCCAATAAGAGGATAATATGGGACCGGTCTAAACAACATGGCATGTTCACCAATGCCAGGAAGTCTGGCGGACAAGATGGGTGAACTAGAGATACTGTTGTACGAGGAGGATTTGGTTTTGTGGTAATTTCAGAGACCTGGTTTAAAAGCTTTCATGATCGGCTGGCAAACATTTAAGGGTATACCCTTTATCGCAAGGATAGAGAGGGTAAAAAAAGGGGGAGGGGTATGCCTATATCAAGAATAATGTACAAGTGAATGTGAGAGATGGCATCACTAAGGGAGCTAGGGAGGAGGTGGAATCCTTTAGACATGGGAACTGTCAAAAAATTTGTTTTGTTTCGTTTCGTCCCGTTTCGTATATAAAAAAATTCGTAATTCGTGTACGAAATTCCGTTCGAATTCGTACGAAATACGAAATTCGGACGAATCGTAATTTTTTTTCAGAATCGTTAGTAAAGTTACGAATCGTTACGAATCGTTAACGCGGCTAATGAATTGTTGGTTATCATAACACAGAGAACAATTCGAATCCAACTACAAATATCGAATTTCAATTTCAAGTTACGAATCGTTACGAATAGTTACGAATCGTTAGTAAATCCAACTACCAATATCGAATTTCAACTAATTTGAACGAAATTATTATAGCAGATATAACGAATGAATTCGAATGACAAAGTGTCATTTTTGCAGAAAAAAAAAAAAAGCGTAGGGGTCCCCCCAAATTCAATAACCAGGCCCTTCAGGTCTGGTATGGATATTAAGGGGGACCCCAGCCAAAAAAAAAAAAAAAAATGGCGTGGGGTCCCCCCTAAATATCCATACCAGACCCTTCAGGTCTGGGATGGATTTTAAGGGGAACCCCGGCCAAAAAAAAAAAAAAATGGCGTGGGGTCCCCCTCAAAATCCATACCAGACCCTTTATCCATAGCCGCAAGTGATTTTAAATGTCTTTTTTTCCTGCAAAAATTACACATTGTACAGAGAGAGTTGTAAGCACAGGAAACATGACCCCATTCATAGACATACTATAGAGTATATAGTATATAGAAGGGGGCAGGTTTCCTGTGCTTACAACTCTCTCTGTACAATGTGTCATTTTTGCAGGAAAAAAAAACTATTAAAAATCACTCGCGGCTATTGCCGATTCCCGTAATACAGAGAACAATTTGAATGTTGTATTGTAACTAACAAATATCTAATTTCAACTAATATGAAAGAAATTATAATAGCGGATATAACGAATGCTTCGAATGATTCGAGATTCAGTATATCTAATATAGAGAACTGTTCCTGCACAGTGTAATTTTTGCAGGAAAAAAAACTATTTAAAATCACGGCTATTGCCGGCAAATGAATTGTCGGATCCGTAATACAGAGAACAGTCATTCATTGAAGTCATTGATAAAAAAAATGCGTAGGGGTCCCCCCAAATTCAATAACCAGGCCCTTCAGGTCTGGGATGGATATTAAGGGGGACCCCAGCCAAAAAATAAAAAAAAATGGCGTAGGGTCCCCCTCAAAATCCATACCAGACCCTTGAGGTCTGGGATGGATTTTAAGGGGAACCCCAGCCAAAAAAAATGGCGTGGGGTCCCCCATAAAATCCATACCAGACCCTTATCCGAGCACGCAACCTGGCAGGCTGCAGGAAAGGAGGGGGGGACGAGAGCGCCCCCCCTCCCGCCTGAACCATACCAGGCCACATGCCCTCAACATTGGGAGGATGCTTTGGGGGTCTGAGACCCCCAAAGCACCTTGTCCCCATGTTGATGAGGACAAGGGCCTCATCCCCACAACCGTGCCCGGTGGTTGTGGGGGTCTGCGGGCGGGGGGCTTATCGGAATCTGGAAGCCCCCTTTAACAAGGGGACCCCCAGATCCCGCCCCCCCCCTGTGTGAAATGGTAAGGGGATACAAAAGTATCCCTACCATTTCACCAAAAAAGGTGACAAAAATGGTAAAAATGACAGGAGACGGTCTTTGACAATTCCTTTATTAAAATCTTCTTTCTTCTTTCTTCTTTCTTCTGGTCTTCCTTTCTTCATCTTCTCCTTCCTTCCGTCATCTTCTTCCATCTTCTTCTTCCTTCGATTCGCTTCTTCTTCCTCCGGTCTTCTCGTCCTTCTCGTCCGGCGTCGTCCTTCTCGTCCGGCATCGGCGTCTCTTCTCGCAGGCCGATCCTCGCAATGGGAGGCTCCCGCTCTGTGAGGCTTCGCTCCGCTGACAGGTCTTTTATAACGAAGGCACCTGGTGACCCCGCCCCCCCTCTGACGTCATGGGGAAAGCCATAGGGAATTCCACATGACGTCCCCATGCGTCAGAGGGGGCGGGGTTACCAGGTGCCTTCGTTATAAAAGACCTGTCAGCGGAGCGGAGCCTCACAGAGAGGGAGCCTCCCATTGCGAGGAGCGGCCTGCGAGAAGAGACGCCGATGCCGGACGAGAAGGACGACGCCGGACGAGAAGGACGAGAAGCCCGGAGGAAGAAGAAGCGAATCGAAGGAAGAAGAAGATGGAAGAAGATGACGGAAGGAGAAGATGACGGAAGGAGAAGATGAAGAAAGGAAGACCAGAAGAAAGAAGAAAGAAGATTTTAATAAAGGAATTGTCAAAGACCGTCTCCTGTCATTTTTACCATTTTTGCCACTTTTTTGGTGAAATGGTAGGGGTACTTTTGTACCCCCTTACCATTTCACACAGGGGGGGGTCGGGATCTGGGGGTCCCCTTGTTAAAGGGGGCTTCCAGATTCCGATAAGCCCCCCGCCCGCAGACCCCCACAACCACCGGCCAGGGTTGTGGGGATGAGGCCCTTGTCCTCATCAACATGGGGACATGGTGCTTTGGGGGGACCCCAAAGCACCCTCCCAATGTTGAGGGCATGTGGCCTGGTACGGTTCAGGCGGGAGGGGGGGGCGCTCTCGTCCCCCCCTCCTTTCCTGCGGCCTGCCAGTTTGCGTGCTCGGATAAAGGGTCTGGTATGGATTTTGAGGGGGACCCCACGCCATTTTTTTTTGGCCGGGGTTCCCCTTAAAATCCATCCCAGACCTGAAGGGTCTGGTATGGATATTTAGGGGGGACCCCACACCATTTTTTTTTTTGGCTGGGGTCCCCCTTAATATCCATACCAGACCTGAAGGGCCTGGTTATTGAATTTGGGGGGACCCCTACGCTTTTTTTTTTTTTATATCAATGAATGACTGTTTTTTAAATGTAATTTTTGCAGAAAAAAAAGCTACTTTGTCATTCGAATCATTCGAACTCATTCGTTATATCTGCTATAATAATTTCGTTTGAATTAGTTGAAATTTGATATTGGTAGTTGGATTCGAATAATTTGGAGCTGAAATTCGTAAACGGAATTTTTCCTGCAAAAATGACACTTTGTCAATCGAATTCATTCGAATCCATTCGAATTCATTCGAATTCATTCGAATCATTCGGCGACGAAATTCGTAAACGGAATTTCGTATTCCGTACGGAATTCGTAAAAAAAAAAATTCGTACTACAGATTCGTAAATTCGTACGAATTTCGAAAAATTCGTACGAATTACGAATTCGTACAAAACGAATCGCACATGTCTAGAATCCTTATGGGTAGAGCTCCAAAGGGATGAAGCTAAGGGGAAAATAATACTGGGAGTATGCTATAGGCCCCCTAACCTGAGGGAGGAAGGGGAGACAGATCTGCTATCACAATTTGGATTAGCAGCAAGGATGGGAAGTGTTATCATAATGGGGGATTTTAACTATCCAGACATAGACTGGGCGGAGAGAACCGCGCATTCATCTAAGGCTCGCCAGTTCCTAAATGTCTTGAAGGACAATTTTATGGGTCAGATGGTAGACGCACCAACTAGAAATAAAGCATTACTGGATCCACTGATTACCAACAATAACGCGTTTTACACTGGAATAAGTGCATAGCTAGCCATGAGTAAGCACTGATTCCAGTGTGAAACGCGTTAGCACCTTTGTATCACTTTTTGCTGTGGGTTATATGATGTGATCTTCATTTTTGCAATAAAAAGCACAAGAAAGTAATTCTTCCCGGAGTGCGGCTATCCAGAGTTTTTTCCTGCTTCCTTCTACCTCCTAATTTTTACTGACTGGAATGGAACTAGTTGATTGGAGAAAAGCCAATGTAGCACCAATATTTAAAAAGGGCCCAATCCTTTGCACAATCGCTTGCCCCGTTACTAGCCACAGCATTTAATTCAATCGATGACACTCATTTACCCTCCCACACCCTTCTATCTGCTAATATATCAGTTATCCCGAAACCGGGTAAAGATCCCTCGCAATGTGGCAGTTATAGGCCGATATCGCTCCTCAATATCGATATCAAGCTTTACGCAAAAGTCCTAGCAACTCGCTTTCTCCCCTATTGCCCCCCCATTATAAATAAGGACACCATGAAAACCATCCATCTTATCTCTTACATACAGAAACACAACCTGAAGGCCTGCATGTTATCGTTCGATGCGGAGAAGGCCTTTGACCGGGTCAATTGGGACTTCCTACGCCTCTCTCTTGAACAGATAGGTCTTGGACCTGCGTTTGTGTCCAAAATAATGGCACTGTACTCTAACACCTCCGCCTCAGTTCTGGTCAATGGCTCTCCCTCCGCACCGTTCCGGATATCAAATGGCACGCGGCAGGGGTGTCCCTTATCCCCGTTGCTCTTCGTCATAGTGATGGAACACCTGGCCCAAGCAATAAGACACAATACCTCAATTATAGGGATACAGACACCCTCCTTAGAATACAAGCTATCTCTATATGCTGACGACCTTCTGGTCTACGTGCAACAACCACATACGTCTTTACCCTCGTTAATGTTAGAATTTAATAGGTTCGGGAAATTCAGTGATTTTAAGCTTAACATATCCAAAACGGAAGACCTTAACGTTTCCCGTACCCTAGCCCGGGTACAAGCTAACTTCCCATTTCAATGGAGTGCTAGCAGCATCTCTTACTTAGGGATAAAGGTCCCAGCCAACTTATCAGAGCTATACGCTATAAATTACATGCCCCTACTGACCCGGTTACGTAAAGATTTAGAAGATTGGAACACTTCCCCCTTGCCATGGTTCGGCCGCATAAATACTTTAAAAATGGACACCTTACCTAAACTACTGTATGTATTCCAAACGGTGCCCATTGCAGTCCATAAACGTTTCTTTACCTCATTACGCTCTATGTCCATATGATTCGTATGGCACGAGGCATGTCTCGTATTAAACACACCTTGCTCACAAGGGGGCGCAGGCCTTCCTGACTTCGAGCTATACTATAGAGCGGCACTTTTGGCCAGGGTTACTGAATGGTTCCCCTGCCCCTTTACCAAAGCTTCCACCATGGTAGAACAGGATCTTTCCCCGCATGACCTTAGAGCTCTACTCTGGGGGCACGGACAGTACATACATGCTATCTCAACCTCTCCGTTGACATCTGCTGTTCTACACTTATGGTACAGGAAAGGTATGCAGTCACTCCTGTCCTCTGAACCATCACCTCTCACTCCTTTATTTGACCACCCGGCAGTGCCCCAAGGCGAAGGCTCCCATACGATAGGTCCATACTCCCGTGCCGAGTGGCCTGTAGCGAGCTCGTTCATAGATTCTATCTCCGGTAGACCGGTATTGCCAGAGGGCCGGGCAATTGGCTCACGGCCCTACGGATCACATCTTTCTGCTCTGCCCTCTTCTCCACGAACCAAATACATAGACCCTGAACAGAATTTGAACAGCTGTGCTCTCTCTCTGAACTCCCACAAAACGCGCTCTCCACCATGTACACCATGCAACATACGTTGATACATAAACAACCACCTCATTACACCAGGAAGTGGTCCATGGACTTGGGAAAGGAACTCTCTGCAGCTGACTGGCAGAAAGCGTATTACTTTACGCATAAGACTTCAACGTCCTGTTATACACAGGAGAAAAACTTCAAGCTCATTGCGAGGTGGTACAGGGACCCTCAATCTCTGCACAAGATCTTCCCATCCGTGCCCCCCACCTGCTGGAGGTGCGGATTGGAGGACGGCAGTTACTTACACATCTGGTGGGAATGCCCATCTATTCAACCTCTATGGAACCAGGTCTTCTCGATCTATAGCAATCTCTATGATAAATACCTACGGCCGTCCCCTGAGATCGCTCTTCTATCCATGCTCCCAGGCTCTATATCCTCACAGAAGCGCTCCTTGCTATGTTTTTTTCTAGCTGCCGCAAGACAAATTATCCCAAATTTTTGGAAGACCACTACTAGCCCTCCCTTGACTTTATGGGTCTCCACGGTCAATGACATGATGAGGATGGAGGAGATGTTAGCCCTGGAGAATGACACTTTTGCGAAATATAGGCTCCAATGGCTTATATGGATAGAATACTCCTCTTCGGACTCCCTGAAAAAACTACTGTCACCCCAGGGAACAGGTTGAGTTATGATCTATGATTTTGATTGGCTGTGTTGTGCCAGGGTCTGTCCGGACCCCCCCCCCCCCCTCTTGCCCTTCCCTTCTTACCCTCTATCCCCCCTGCTCCCTTCTTTCTTCTCCTCTTTCACTCTCCTTTTCCACCTATTTATGACCTGATGTCGTACCTATCATGGGTATAAATCTCCAATGGGTGTCTGTATGATCTCTATTACATAACTTGCTGGGTACAGGGAGGTTAACACCCTCTTATATAAATGTACATGCTGTTTTATGGGAATATATCCTATACACCCCTTGTTGACATCTAAATGTTATTTGTACAATTTCTGTTGTTGAAATTTAATAAACATATATTTGACTCTAAAAAGGGCCCAAAATACATCCCTGGGAATTAGACCAGTTAGCCTAATATCAATAGTATGTAAACTCTTGGAGGGGATGATAAGGGACTATATACAAGATTTTAGTAATGAGAACGGTATCATTAGCAGTAATCAGCATGGATTGATGAAGAATTGTTCTTGCCAAACCAATCTATTAACCTTCTATGAGGAGCCTAACATCAATAGTATCAGTTGGCATGGACCATAGGGTGAGTACATGAATTGAAAACTGGCTACAAGGGCGAGTTCAGAGGGTGGTGATAAATGGGGAGTACTCGGAATGGTCAGGGGTGGGTAGTGGGGTCCCCCAGGGTTCTGTTCTGGGACCAATCCTGTTTAATTTGTTCATAAACGACCTGGAGGATGGAGTAAACAGTTCAATCTCTGTATTTGCGGACAATACTAAGCTAAGCAGGGCAATAATTTCTCTGCAGGATGTGGAAACCTTGCAAAAAGATCTGAACAAATGAATGGGGTGGGCAACTACATGGCAAATGAGGCTCAATGTAAAAAAAATGCGTTTGGGTGGCAAAAAATATGAATGAAATCTATACACTGGGGGGAGAACCTCTGGGGGAATCTAGGATGGAAAAGGACCTGGGGGTCCTAGTAGATGATAGGCTCAGCAATGGCATGCAATGCCAAGCTGCTGCTAACAAAGCAAACAGAATATTGGCATGCATTAAAAAGGGGATTAATTCATGAGATAAAACGATAATTCTCCCGCTCTACAAGACTCTGGTTCGGCCGCACCTACAGTATGCTGTCCAGTTCTGGGCACCAGTCCTCAGGAAGGATGTACTGGAAATGGAGCGAGTACAAAAAAGGACAACAAAGCTAATAAAGGGTCTGGAGGATATTAGTTATGAGGAAAGGTTGCGAGCACTGAATTTATTCTCTCTGGAGAAGAGATGCTTGAGAGGGGATATGATTTCAATACACAAATACCGTACTGGTGACCCCACAATAGGGATAAGACTTTTTTGTAGAAGGGAGTTTAACAAGACTCGTGGCCACTCATTAAATTTAGAAAAAAAGAGGTTTAACCTTAAACTACGTAGAGGGTTCTTTACTGTAAGAGCAGCAAGGATGTGGAATTCCCTTCCACAGGCGGTAGTCTCAGCGGGGGGTATTGATAGTTTCAAGAAACTATTAGATAAGCACCTGAAAAACCGCAACATACAGGGATATACAATGTAATACTGACATATAATCACACACACAAAGGTTGGACTCGATGGACTTGTGTCTTTTTTCAAACTTCCCTACTATGTAACTATGTAATGCTTTCTGTAAAAGCCTGAGCAGCAATCAGCCCAACTCTTTTTTGCTCCAGAAATGGGAAGGGAAGTTCCACTGCCAGAACACAGTGCTGTATACTGTATGAAGCTGATGGATGACATTTGTTAGTGAAGGAAATAGTTTGCTTGGACCATCTTGGTCCAAACGAATAATTTAATGTTGCAACAAACCTGGCTTTAACATTAGGCCTGGTTCACACTGCCACGACTTTGAAGCTGGCATCCTAGCTTGACTTCGGCATGACTTGCATACAACTTTGTTAACAGAAATCAAGTCGTGCTGAAATCGGACCAAAAGTCATGCAGGAACCTTTTTCTAAGTCGGAGCGACTCAAGTTTCTCCAACTTACAACGGTTCCATTGCACTAAATGGGGCATGACTTCTCATTTGATATGTGCACCAAAAGTCAGAACGCATGTCGCACCAGTGTGAACAGGGCCTAAATTGTAACACGATGCACGTTAACATGTATGTGTGCATACACTTCAGAGGACTAGATAGGTCTGAACATCTTCTGTTTTTTTTGTGTATTTTGTGTATTTTTATCATTATGCATCATCCTTTAAAGCAGAACTACATTACATCTGAGTACCACAAAGTAAAAACACTATTTTAATTAATTTTTAATATTCCAAGCAAACTCCCCCATCCATGTCTCCATGCTTTATTTTGCTGAGAAATCACTTTGAAAAACACCTCCCTAGCATTTATGGCCATGGTCATAAGGGAAAATGATTCATGTGGCATTTACTTTCTGGAATTCATCTGCCCTTAGCACAGGCATACAAGCAGGAGGGTGTGCTTAGCTGTGAAAACCCCTCCTCCCCTCCAGAAGACTCATAGGATCTATAGCATTATTTGCCAAGGCCTGGAAACATAAAAAAATATTTAAAACAAGTAAATATGACCAGACTCGCTCAAATAATTCCTAGACATTCTGGCTTATTAGGGTATGCCAAATGGCAGGAGATGTCCTCCATATATGGTGGACCTGCCCGATGCTAGGTCGTGTTTTGGTCTAAAGTGTTTGCCCTCCGCTACAAATTATTTGGAGTTCATCTATCCAAAGACCCGTGGTTCGCTCTCCTACACTTTAAACCTCACCAGAAATCAATTCAAATTGGCACATTATGTACTCTTGGCCTCCAAACTGACAATCGCTAAAGCTTGGAAGAAGCAGTTCATGTACTTTTCCGAAGTCAAAACTAGGCTGGGTGGCTTTTATATCAATGAACATTTGACTAGCACCATTACCACAGCCACAGGAAATTCGATCAGATCTGGAAACTTTGAGTTGCCTATCGCCACCCTCAACTTTTTCTGTGATACGGGACTTCTTTCGCCCCCTGTGCAACTTAACCTGTGCCATGAGGGGTACCTCATGCCAGCCCCCCTCCTTTTCCTCTTTTCTCCTCTAGTACAGATCTTGCTCTCTTTCCTGTTCTCTCTCTCCCCTTTTTTTTCCCCCTACTTCTGCCTTCTCTCTACATTTCCCCCACTCCTTTTTCTTTTTTCTTCTTTCATGGTTGACCGTCTCGGTCTACTTGCCCCACGCGTATGATGTGACTTTTGACACCAAGACTCATTGTGCTGATTTAATATTGTTCACGTTCTTCTGGGGTACGCTCCAGAAACAAGGTCACATCTTTACCCTTCGATCTACAGTGTTTTTTGGGTACCAGTTTGACATAATGTTGATCCATTTATTAGGCTTATTCTCTTTGTACTCGCAATGCAGAATGTTTGATCTGTACCATGTGTTCAAATTAGTAAATATATTGAAAAAGAAAAAAAGTAAAGATGATATACTTTCCCATCTATTTACTAATTCTAGCAGCATAAGGATTACAATTAGACAATGTTGATTGAGAGAGTGAAGTTCCACTTCTTCAAATTTTTACTGTATTTTTACTGTATTTTTCTATAGAAAACATATAAAATATTAAAACTTATAAGTAGTACATTTTTGGCACAAGAACAGGTCTAGGATAGCTGCAATCAGCTTTCATAATTCTTAGGAGCCGTTTAAAGCCATTTCACCCTTAAAAACCACCCATATTTTTCCTTACCCATTGATTCCAGGTCTACGTAAGAACAAGAAGAGTTCCCAACACCCACCTGACTTAGGTCTAGCATAAATGTGCCCCTATATCCTTAAATACACGGTATGCATAAATGGTATTGCAATCCCTGCAGCCGGGTATGTCTAATAAGTTCTATCTGTGTTGCATGTTGTATTTAATTAACTGCTGTCGTTAGTAACAAAACAGAAACAGAAAACAAAAGGAAATTTAATTTCAGCATGACAAGAAACTGGAGTAAATATATTGTGATGCATTCACTTGGCACTTACAACAGGTTCAACGCAGATAAAGTGCAATGTCCTGGTTGAAATTAGAGTTGGATTATGCAAGAACATTGATGGCGTTAAAAGGAAACTTAATTAATAAAGCAGCATGAAAAGCAATAATGCTGTGCAAAATGTAGTGACTCATGGCAACTAACTAGATGCCACCTTCTGGGGTACGATCAGAGAAGCATGCATTCTAATTGATTTGTATTGGCTATTGCTCTTTGCACAGCTCTCTTGAATTATTAAATGATAATGAAAAAGGTCTGTAAAATGTAAATTTTTACTAAAGGCCAATGCCACAACACATTTACATTTTAGTCCGGGGTCATCCTATGTAGAATGAACAAATCATTATTATGGCTTCTTATGCTCCTCTGGGACTCCAATAGTGAGATTTTCCTGGATAGTATGTGTGTTTCTATTTCCTATAAGGCTGTAATAAAGTCTTTGTAATGACTGTGGAAGTTATCTGGCAATTTCATTGAGGATAAATAAAGGAGAAAAATATTTTAAGCATTATACAGCATGTATTCATGAAAGACAGAAGTTTTCAAACAAATCTGATTTCTTTTTATGAGGAGGTAAGTAAAACCAGAAGGGTGGCTGTGGACGTGGTATACTTGGATTTTGAAAAATTGTTCAATACAGTTCCCCACACATGGCTAATGTGTAAGGTGTAAAGTCTACAGGCTTGGAAATATCAGTTTGTAAATGGATAGAAAGCTGGCTAAAAGACCGAATTCAGAGAGTGATGGTTAATGATTCTTACTCTGAATGGTCTAAGGTTATCAGTGGTGTACCCCAAGGTTCAGTGCTGGAACCCTTACTTACTTATTATCTTTATAAATGATATTGGGTCTGGGATTAAAAGTATAATTTCAGTCTTTGCAGATGACACTAAGCTATGCAGTGGAATAACGTCCTTACAGGATGTCTCCAATTTACAAGCCAACCTCAATGCACTAATTGGGCGACTATGTGGCAGATGAGGTTTAATGTTGATAAATGTAAAGTTATGCACTTGGGGGCTAAGAATATGCATGCATTACACATACTAGGGAAGTACAACCAGGGCCGGACTGCCCTTCCCGGTATAACGGGAAATTTCCTGGTAGGCCGCCTGCCCTGGGGCCGCTTTGAGCTGCGGCTGACTGCAGCACTCCCCTCCCTCGCTCTCTCTCCCCTATGTGTCACACATAGCGGGCATCTCCCGCGGTGTGTGTCATGGAGCTGGCTGGGTCTGTGTTTGGCTGTGCTGTAGCAAGGTCCCGCCCCCCTAGACCGGCTCGTGTGATAGTAGATGGAAAACTGGATTCAATCGACTATTAAACAAGCCAGTCTAGGGGGGCAGGACCTTTCTACAGGTCCATGACACACACTGCGGGAGATGCCCGCTGTGTGTGACACATAGGAGAGAGAGAGCGAGGGAGGGGAGCGCTGTGTGTGATCCAGGCAATGCCATGTGACTGAGTAACCAGTGGGACATATTGGGACTTCTAGTTCTGCAGAGACAAGCAAGAAGCCAGTGGGCATGCTGGGACCTCTAATTCTACAGAGACAGGAGGAGGGGAGCCAGTGGAACATCTAGCTCTACAGAGACAAGTGTAACCAGTGGGACATACAGGGACTTCTAGGCAATGCCATAGTGAGTATGTATTGATGGGGCACAGTGAGGCTGCATTCACGGGCACAGTGAGGCTGCATTCATGGGCACAGTAAAGCTGCATTTGATGGACAGTGAGGCTGCATTCATGGGCACAGTGAGGCTGCATTCTTGGGCACAGTGAGGCTGCATTCACGGGCACAGTGAGGCTGCATTCACGGGCACAATGAGGCTGCATTCACAGGCACAATGAGGCTGCATTCATGGGCACAGTGAGGCTGCATTGATGGACACAGTGAGGCTGAATTGATGGGCACAGTGAGGCTGCAATCATGGGCGCAGTGAGGCTGCATTCACAGGCACAGTAATGCTGCATTTGATGGACAGTGAAGCTGCATTCCTGGGCACAGGGAGGCTGCATTCACGGGCACAGTAAAGCTGCATTTAATGGACACAGTGAGGCTGCATTCATGGGCACAGTGAGGCTGCATTCATGGGCACAGTGAGGCTGCATTCACGGGCACAATGAGGCTGCATTCACAGGCACAATGAGGCTGCATTGATGGGCACAGTGAGGCTGCAATCATGGGCACAGTGAGGCTGCATTCATGGGCACAGTGAGGCTGCATTCACGGGCACAGTAAAGCTGAATTTAATGGACAGTGAGGCTGCATTTATGGGCACACTGAGGCTGCATTCAAGGGCACAGTGAGGCTGCATTCATGGGCACTCACAGGCACAGTGAGGCTGAATTCATGGGCACAGTGAGGCTGCATTCATGGGCACAATGAGGCTGCTTTATTGGGCACAATGAGGCTGCATTCATGGGCACAGTGAGGCTGCATTCATGGGCACAATGGGGCTGCATTCATGGGCACAATGAGGCTGCATTCATGGGCACAGTGAGGCTGCATTCATGGGCACAGTGAGGCTGCATTCATGTGCACAGTGATGTTGCATTCATGTGCACAGTGAGACTGCATTAATGAGCACAGTGAGGCTGCATTCATGAGCACAGTGAGGCTGCATTCATGAGCACAGTGAGGCTGCATTCATGGGCACAGTGAGGCTGCATTCATGGGCACAGTGAGGCTGCATTCATGTGCACAGTGAGGCTGCATTAATGAGCACAGTGAGGCTGCATTAATGAGCACAGTGAGGCTGCATTCATGAGCACAGTGAGGCTGCATTCATGGGCACAGTGAGGCTGCATTCATGGGCACAGTGAGACTGCATTCATGGGCACAGTGAGACTGCATTCATGGGCACAGTGAAGCTACATTTATGGGCACTGTGAAGCTGCATTTGATGGGCAAAATGAGGCTGCATTGATGGGCACATCTGAGGCTGCATTGATCTCTTGTACCATGTCTGCAGTCTCTGACCATCTCCTGTATCATGTCTGCAGTCTCTGACCATCTCTTGTATCATGTCTGCATTCTCCTACCATCTCTTGTACCATGTCTTCATTGTCTGACCATCTCTTGTATCATGTCTGCAGTCTCTGACCATCTCCTGTATCATGTCTGCAGTCTCTGACCATCTCCTGTATCATGTTTGCAGTCTCTGACCATCTCTTGCATCATGTCTGCAGTCTCTGACCATTTCTTGTACCATGTCTGCAGTCTCTGACCATCTCTTGTATCATGTCCGCAACCTCTAACCATCTCTTGTCTTATATCATGTCTGCAGTCTCTGAGGGAGTCTGGAGAGGAGTCGAGAGAGGGAGCGCTGCCAGGATGGGGATCATGGGAGAAGTCAGACGTGTGTGGACTGTGGAGAGGAGACTATAGGACAAAACCATAGCCACCAAGCTGGAGCCGATTGACTGAGCCTCTGAGATATAATTTTGCCCCTGTACAAATCATTAGTAAGACCTCATCTGGAATATTCAGTTCAGTTTTGGGCACCACTTCTCAAAAGGGATATCGGGGAACTGCAGAAAGTGCAGAGAAGGGCAACCAAACTGAGTCATGGCGGAGCTCGGCTATGAGGAAAGATTAGAGGAACTGAATTTATTCTCTCTTGAGAAGAGGAGATTAAGGGGGGATATGATCAACATGTACAAATATATAAGGGGTCCATATAATGAACTTGGCGTTGAGTTATTCACTTTACGGTCAACAAGGGGGCACGCTACGCCTAGAGGAAAAGAGATTTCATCTCCAAATACGGAAAGGTTTCTTCACATTAAGAGCTGTGAAAATGACTCCCTCCAGAGGTGGTTCTGGCAAGATCAGTAGATTGCTTTAACCACTTTCAGACCGACCAATTTGCAGCCAAAGGACCAGGCCCCTTTTTGCGATTCGGCACTGCGTCGCTTTAACTGACAATTGCGCTGTCTGCGACGTGGCTCCCAAACATAATCAACGTCTTTTTTTTCCCACAAATAGAGCTTTCTTTTGGTGGTATTTGATCGCCCCTGCGGTTTTAATTTTTTGCGCTATAAACAATTTTTTGCTATAATAAATATCCCCCAAAAATATATAAAAAAAATATTTTTTTCCTCAGTTTAGGCCGATACGTATTCTTCTACATATTTTTGATAAAAAAATCGCAATAAGCGATTATTGATTGGTTTGCGCAGAAGTTATAGCGTTTATAAGATAGGGGGTAGTTTTATAGTATTTTTATTAATAATTTTTTTTTTATTAGTAATGGCGGCGATCAGCGATTTTTTTTTTTTTTTTTTTATTGTGACTGCGACATTATGGCGGACACATCGGACATTTTTGACACATTTTTGGGACCATTGTCATTTATACAGCAATCAATGCTATTTAAATGCATTGATTCCTGTATAAATGACACTGGCAGTGAAGGGGTTAACCACAAGGGGGCAGTATAGGGGTTAAGTATGCCTAGGGGTGTGTTTCTTACTGTGGGGGGGGGCGTGGCTGTCAGCTAGTGAATGCTGATCTCTGCTCCAATCACAGGGAGCAGAGATCGGCGTCACTAGTTGCTAGGCAGAACGGGGAGATGCTGTTTATCTTGGCATCTCCCCGTTCAGCCTTCCTGTGAGACGATCGCGGGTGTCCCCGTGGCGATCGAGTCCGCAGGGACCGCGACCGGACTCACGGGGGTCCCCACCGGCGCGGGAGCGCGCCGCTCCCGGCGCACTCCCGATGGCACGGACAGGCATTAAGGAGGGAATTCTATATACGCCCTCCTGCCTGTACGTGCCATTCTGCCGACGTATATCGTCGTGCGCCGGTCGGGAAGTGGTTAAGAAAGGCCTGGATTCTTTCCTAAATGTACATAATATAACTGGGTACTCACATTTATAGGTAAAGTTAAAGTGGTTGTATACGCTAAAATTAAACTTGCACCTACAGGTAAGCCTAGATTAAGGCTTACCTGTAGGTACAAGAAATATCTCCTAAACCTGCACGGTTTAGGAGATATTTGAAAAGAACGTTTTACAACGTTGTCTATGGCGCATGCGCGCCGTAGACAACGGTGCATTTACAGGGTTAATCCCCATCTTCAACTGCGGCTCACCGCAGTTGAAGTGTCCCGCGCGCATGTGCAAAGCGACGTCCTCGCCGCTCTGGCCAATCACAGCGCTGCAGCGGTGCTGTGATTGGCCAGAGCGGCGATACCCGGAAGGGTATCTGTTTAGAGATGGATGTGGCCGGAGGGGGAGAAGAACACGGCGTCGGGGGCCCCGATCTAAGGTAAGTGATGCATAATGAGCTAGTATGCTAGTCATACTAGCTCATTATGACTTTGTCTTGCAGGTAGTTGACAAAAAAATTTTTGTTTAAATGGGTATACAACCGCTTTAATCCTGGGAAAATCTGATTGCCTCTCTGAGATCAGGAATGAATCTTTTCCCCCCACTGTAGCAAACTGGATCCTGCTTTGCTGGGTTTTTTCCGGCTTTCTCTGGATCAACTGTGGGTATAGGATTGTGTATATGGGATTGTATGATATTATTATTTTTATTTATTTTTTTATGGTTGAACTAGATGGACTTCAACCTAACTATGTAACTATGAAACTATGATATCTTGCCATCAGAGTTCCTAAGGGATTTACTATGCTAGCATATGATTTAATGCCAGCAAGCATGGAAACTGAAATCAACTTTTGTTGAAGTTAGCCTTTAAATTGTATATAGAATTGTGTATCTAAAATGTTAAATTCACTTGGCTGTTAGCTTGTAAACTCATAGTATCATAGTTAGTATCATCACCCTAGGTTCATCATTCTTGGAAGTCACAGCAGCTTGGCAGATTGGGGACTTTGAAGGTGATCAATTGGTGCTGGTGTTTCATGACTGGGGTCCCATATTTGATATGGTTCATTACAGTCAGTTATTAGTTAACGGGGCATTTTGGATACTGAAATGTCTACAGTTAGTTGGGAGATGCTTCCTGAGGTGGTGTGTTACGGTTGCAGGGCTAATATATTTAAATGGCTCAGCAGATATAGAAATTGGATATGTTCTTAATGCCTAGACCTGCAACCTTTTAATCTGTTTCTGTTTTTAAGTCATTCTTTTTTTTTTTCTTATTTGTTCCTAAAATGGCCATTTGACTTTGAGGTGGTCTCTTTATTTGTGGGTAATGTTATGGGAAATGGTTTGGTTTGGCCCAACTGAGCTGAGGCAGAACTCCATTGGAAACAGTCGGCAGCTAAAGGCCCGTACTCATTGTTTGTAAAAAATCACTGAGCACTAGGGATGAGCCGAACACCCCCGGGTTCGGTTCGAACCAGAACCTTCGAACCGACCGAAAGTTCGCGCAAATTTTCGAACCCTATACGTTATAATGGACGCGAACGTTCGAAATCAAAAGTGCTAATTACAACGGCCAATATGCATGTTAATGTCATAAAACAGGTTTGGGGACCCGGGTCCTGCCCCAGGGGACATATATCAATGCAAAAAAAACTTTTAAAAACTAACGTTTTTTCGGGAGCAGTCATTTTAATGATGCATAAAGTGAAAAAAAAAAAAGTGAAATTTTCCTTTAAATATGGTACCTGGGGGGTGTCTAAAGTATGCCTGTGAAGTGGCATGTGTTTCCCGTGTTTAGAACTGTCCTTGCACAAAATGACATTTGTAAAGGAAAAAAAGAAGCCATTTAAAAACACTTGCGGCTTTAATGGCATGTCTTGTCCTGGCCGCCATATGGCTGAAAATCCTTGAGAAAAATGGCATGGCTACCCCATCACCCCCCGCCCCCCCCACCCCAGCCCCTTTGGGTCTTGTATGGATATTAAGGGGGACCCCGCACCCAAAATAAAACCCTATACCTACAACCCTATATACTCTGAACAGCAGTATATAGGTGGTGCAAATAAGACACGGACTGTAGGTTTGTTCTTAAGTAGAATCTGAACAGGTACATTATGAAGTGTAGCTCCATCCCAAAAAAATCTATTTTTAAGCTTTTTGGAGAACATAGGGAGGGGTTATCACCCCTGTAACATTTGCTGTCTTTGCACATCTGTTCAGAACATGTCACCTCACTTTCCGTCCCAATAACAAATGTTTTTGGAAAAGTGGGGTTTGAATTGAAACAAGGATTGGTGATAAAGCATCAGTAGAGAGGAGATACCTTTTTTCCCAAATTAAATCTAACAGCATAGAATTTCCCTTCCTAGGGGTAGATTTCCTCTCACTTCCTGTTTTCTCTTTCCGTTTGCAAGTAGGAGTCGTTTGTAAGTTGGATGTTTGAAAGTAGGGGCCTGGCGTATATACTCTGCAGAAATTTGCCCTATTATATGTTGGTGTAGCCACAAGACTGGTGGGCACAGGAATGGGCCCTGCTGTGAGTTAATAGATCAAGATTTGTACTTGCATGCACCTGTTGAACCGGGCAGAAAAATTGGGCCTTTGGTGGTGGTGGTGGTGGACGGTGTTGCCACAAGACTGTAAGCTCTCACAGTTACTCTTGGTGGGCGCAGGAATGGGCCCTGCTGTGAGTTATTAGATCAAGATTTGTAATTGCATGCACCTGTTGAACAGGGCAGAAAAATTGGGCCTTTGGTGGTGGTGGTGGACGGTGTTGCCACAAGACTGTAAGCCCTCACAGTTACTCTTAGTGGGCGCAGGAATGGGCCCTGCTGTGAGTTATTAGATCAAGATTTGTAATTGCATGCACCTGTTGAACAGGGCAGAAAAATTGGGCCTTTGGCAGTGGTGGTGGACGGTGTTGCCACAAGACTGTAGGCCCTCATAGTTACTTTTGGTGGGCGCAGGAATGGGCCCTGCTGTGAACTATTAGATCAAGATTTGTAATTACACGCCCCTGTTAAACAGGGGCTGAAAAAATTGTGCCTTAGACATTGGTGCTGGTGCCACAACACTGCAACCCCTCACAGATACTGTACTCTTAGCACAGCAATGAGACCTGTTGCAAAGCATTGCCTAAAAAAAATTGTAATTACACGCCCCAACAGGGGCTGAAAAATTGTGCCTTAGGCACTGGTGCCACAACACTGCAACCCCTCACAGATACTGTACTTGGAGCACAGCAGTCACGCGTTTTGCGAAGCATTTTTAAAAAAAATTGTAATTACACGCCCCTGTTAAACAGGGGCTGAAAAATTGTGCCTTAGGCACTGGTGCTGGTGCCACAACACTGCAACCCCTCACAGATACTGTACTTGGAGCACAGCAGTCACACGTGTTGCGAAGCATTTTTTTTAAAAATTGTAATTACACGCCCCTGTTAAACAGGGGCTGAAAAATTGTGCCTTAGGCACTGGTGCTGGTGCCACAACACTGCAACCCCTCACAGATACTGTACTTGGAGCACAGCAGTCACACGTGTTGCGAAGCATTTTTTAAAAAAATTGTAAGTACACGCCCTGTTATACAGGGGCTGAAAAATTGTGCCTTAGGCACTGGTGTGGTGGCATGGATCATTGAGGAGGAGGAAGAGGATAGTCAGTGAACATAACAGGACAGTCACTCAGCATCAGCATAGGCAGTCTTGAAGGGATGTGACATTATAAATTATTCCGTTAAATCCGCTTCAGGTGCCTGGTAGCTGGTGGTGATCCAAGACTGATTCCGAGTCGGTGGACAGGCGCACCCTATGATCGGTGACAAATCCTCCAGCAGCACTGAATGTGCGTTCGGAAAGAACGCTGGAGGCAGGACAGGCCAGTAGCTCAATTGCATACTGTGCAAGCTCTGGCCAGTGATCCATCCTCAGGACCCAGTAAGCCAGAGGATTTTCGGTGGGAAAGGTGTCCAAGTCTGACCTTGCCCCAAGGTATTCCTGCACCATGTATATCAGACGCTGGCGATGGTTGCTGGAACCGATCATACCTTGGGGCTGCGGACTAAAAAATTGTCTGAACGCATCGGTCAGACGTCCACCTTCCCCACCGCTCCTTCTGCTACTGACCGAAGCCTCAGCAACTCGTCGCCCAGGACCAGGAGTTTGTAACCTCCCAGTTTCTGGGAACGCGTTGCACAGACCTTTCTGCAAGGCCTCCCTGAGATGTCTCATCCTCTGCTCCCTCTGCGACGGCAAGATAAGGTCCGCAACCTTACCCTTGTACCGTGGATCAAGGAGAGTGGCCAGCCAGTAATGGTCCCTCTCCTTGATCTGAAGAACACGAGGATCCTTCCGCAGGCTTTGCAGGATCAGGGAGGCCATGCAGCGTAGGTTAGCTGAGGCATTCGGTCCGGAGTCTTCTGGGTCACTGAGGATGACATGATCGCCAGCCACCTCCTCCCAGCCACGTACAAGTCCACTGGTTTGTTGGGACTGTACATCATCCCTAAAAGACTGCTGATGCTGAGTGCCAGGCTCCACCTCCATGCTCACACAATCCTCCTCCTCCTCCTCCTCCTCATCCTCATCCTCTTCCTGTGTGATGGGTGGGACAGAAGGAACACTGTCCGGATAAAGGGGGCCTTGAGAGGCAAGGAAGTCCTCCTCTTCCTGCCTCTGTTCTGCCTCAAGTGCCCTGTCCATTATCCCACGCAGCGTATGCTCCAACAGGTGGACAAGAGGTACAGTGTCACTGATGCATGCACTGTCACTGCTCACCATCCTCGTGGCCTCAAATGGTGAGAGGACAGTGCATGCATCCCTGATCATGCTCCACTGACGTGGGGAAAAAAAACCAAGCTCCCCTGACCCTGTCCTGGTGCCGTAGTCGCAAAGGTACTCATTGATGGCCCTCTGCTGCGTGTGCAGTCGCTGCAGCATGGCCAACGTTGAGTTCCACCTGGTGGGCATGTCACATATTAGGCGGTTCTTGGGCAGGTTCAGCTCCTTTTGCAGCTCAGTCAGCCGAGCACTGGCATTATAAGATTGGCGGAAATGCACACAGACTTTCCTGGCCTGCCTCAGGACATCCTGTAAGCCTGGGAACCTGCCCAAGAACCGCTGCACCACCAGGTTGAGGACGTGAGCCATACAGGGCACATGGGTGAGCTGCCCCTGTCGCAGGGCGGAGAGGAGGTTGGTGCCATTGTCAGAAACGACCATTCCTGGCTTAAGCTGGCGTGGCGTCAACCACCTCTCGGCCTGCCCCTGCAGAGCTGCCAGAACCTCTGGCCCAGTGTGGCTCCTGTCCCCCAAACACACCAGCGCAAGCACGGCATGGCATCTTTTTGCCTGCGTACTTGCGTAGCCCCTTGTACGCCTACGGAGCACCGCTGGTTCCGAGGACAGAGCACTGGAGGAAGAAGAAGAGGAGGGGGTGGAGGAGAGAGGTGTGTCACAACCAGTAGCAGTAGTAGCGTTTTGGAGGCGTGGTGGCGGAACAACCTCCAACACTACTGCACCTTGTCCTGCATCCCTCCCAGCTGCCAATAGAGTGACCCAATGGGCCGTGAAAGAAAGGTAACGTCCCTGTCCATGCCTGCTGGACCATGAGTCAGCGGTAATATGCACCTTACCGCTGACCGCCCTGTCCAGCGAGGCATGGATGCCTTCCACATGCCGGTAGAGAGACGGAATCGCCTTCCGTGAGAAAAAGTGGCGTTTGGGAACCTGCCACTGAGAAACCGCACATTGAACAAACTCACGGAAGGGGGCCGAGTCTACCAACTGAAAAGGCAGCAGTTGAAGTGCTAGCAATTTAGCCAAGCTAGCATTCAACCGCTGGGCATGTGGATGGCTGGGAGTGTACTTCTTTCGACGGTCCAGCAGCTGGGGCAGGGAAATTTGCCTGCTACTATCGGACGTCGGTGTACTGCAATTACTTGGTTGTGACACACCTAATTCTACACCTTCAGTCCTCTCACAGCAGCTTTCAGAGAGGACTGAAGATGTAGTGGGGATGGAGATCCCAGCTGATGAGGAGCAAGGAGAGGTCCGCTTAGTTCTTTGGTGTGGGTCTTTTATGTGTGCCTGCCAACGAGCTGCATGGCAGGTCGACATATGTCTGGTCATGCTTGTGGTGCCCAAGCGGCTGATGTTTTGGCCACGCGAGATACGCTTGAGACAAATATTGCAAATAGCAGTGGTGCGATCTGATGCACTCATCTCAAAAAAAGCCCACACCAAAGAACTTTTCTGATAACGTGCAGAGGCAGCGCCCTGCACAGGCGGAGCTCTGCGGTGTTGTACAGTTGCTGTGCTGGCCTCTAGCTGGCCTCCAGGGGGCATCCTGCCTCGTTGGACATGTGACGCCGCATCGTCCTCCTCCTCATCCTCTCTCCCTCCAGTCACCCACGTGGCGTCAGTGACCTCATCATCCCCTCCCTCTTCACCACTAGAGCAAACCTGGCAGTAAGCTGCAGCTGGTGGAACAGTACTGGCAGATTGCTGTCCTTCAGCATCCCCTCTCTCTGCGCGCACACTACTGACTTCCTCAAGCTGGGTATCATCATCCGAGCCTTCGAATCGTTGGGCATCCTCCTGGAGCATGTACCCAACACTGTGCTCAAACAGTTCGGGGGACTCCTCAGGAGGACATGGTGGGTCTAGGGAAGGGGTGGTTGATGATGCCATTGAGTACGCGTTGGCAGCTGCTCTGCCAGTACCCTGAGCCTGGGTGAGAGAGGATGAGGAGGATGAGGAGGGCTTGGTCATCCATTCTACCAAGCCTTCAGCATGATGCGGCTCCACATGTCCAGCTGCCGAAAACAAAGACGCGCGTGTCCCATGGTCACGTGCTGATGACGATGCACGACCACGTCCACGGCCACGGCCACGTCCACTAGAAACAGAGCCTGCCTGCCCTGTGTTCTTGGCTCTGCACGCTCTGCCTCCCCTTGGCGGTCTTCCAGCCATTGTAGTCGGTAGTCCTGTGGGTGCTGCTGAGAAGAAAATATAGGAGCTCTGTGTGATGCCACTAACACACTAGAAGTCCTATGGGTGCTTCTGCAAAGAAAATATAGGAGCTCTGTGTGATGGCACTAACACACTAGAAGTCCTGTGGGTGCTGCTGAGTAGGGATGAGCCGAACACCCCCGGGTTCGGTTCGCACCAGAACCTTCGAACCGACCGAAAGTTTGCGCGAATTTTCGAACCCTATACGTTATAATGGACGCGAACGTTCGAAATCAAAAGTGCTAATTACAACGGCCAATATGCATGTTAATGTCATAAAACAGGTTTGGGGACCCGGGTCCTGCCCCAGGGGACATATATCAATGCAAAAAGAACTTTTAAAAACTAACGTTTTTTCGGGAGCAGTCATTTTAATGATGCATAAAGTGAAAAAAAAAAAGTGAAATTTTCCTTTAAATATGGTACCTGGGGGGTGTCTAAAGTATGCCTGTGAAGTGGCATGTGTTTCCCGTGTTTAGAACTGTCCTTGCACAAAATGACATTTGTAAAGGAAAAAAAGAAGCCATTTAAAACCACTTGCGGCTTTAGGTTTGTTCTTAAGTAGAATCTGAACAGGTACATTATGAAGTGTAGCTCCATCCCAAAAAAATCTATTTTTAAGCTTTTTGGAGAACATAGGGAGGGGTTATCACCCCTGTAACATTTGCTGTCTTTGCACATCTGTTCAGAACATGTCACCTCACTTTCCGTCCCAATGACAAATGTTTTTGGAAAAGTGGGGTTTTAATTGAAACAAGGATTGGTGATAAAGTATCAGTAGAGAGGAGATACCTTTTTCCCAAATTAAATCTAACAGGATAGAATTTCCCTTCCTAGGGGTAGATTTCCTCTCACTTCCTGTTTTCTCTTTCCATTTGCAAGTAGGAGTCGTTTGTAAGTTGGATGTTTGAAAGTAGGGCCCTGGCGTATATACTCTGCAGAAATTTGCCCTATTAGATGTTGGTGTAGCCACAAGACTGGTGGGCACAGGAATGGGCCCTGCTATGAGTTAATAGATCAAGATTTGTAATTGCATGCACCTGTTGAACAGGGCAGAAAAATTGGGGGTGGTGGTGGTGGTGGACGGTGTTGCCACAAGACTGTAAGCTCTCACAGTTACTCTTGGTGGGCGCAGGAATGGGCCCTGCTGTGAGTTATTAGATCAAGATTTGTAATTGCAAGCACCTGATGAACAGGGCAGAAAAATTGGGCCTTTGGCGGTGGTGGTGGACGGTGTTGCCACAAGACTGTAGGCCCTCATAGTTACTCTTGGTGGGCGCAGGAATGGGCCCTGCTGTGAGTTATTAGATCAAGATTTGTAATTGCAAGCACCTGATGAACAGGGCAGAAAAATTGGGCCTTTGGCGGTGGTGGTGGACGGTGTTGCCACAAGACTGCAGGCCCTCATAGTTACTCTTGGGGGGCGCAGGAATGGGCCCTGCTGTGAACTATTAGATCAAGATTTGTAATTGCAACCCGGCCCTCACAGATACTGTATTTGTAATTACCCGCCCCTGTTAAACAGGGGCTGAAAAATTGTGCCTTAGGCACTGGTGCTGGTGCCACAACACTGCAACCCCCTCACAGATACTGTACTTGGAGCACAGCAGTCACTCGTGTTGCGAAGCATTTTTTTAAAAAATTGTAGGTACCCGCCCCTGTTAAACAGGGGCTGAAAAATTGTGCCTTAGGCACTGGTGCTGGTGCCACAACACTGCAACCCCTCACAGATACTGTACTTGGAGCACAGCAGTCACACGTGTTGCGAAGCATTTTTTTAAAAAATTGTAAGTACACGCCCCTGTTAAACAGGGGCTGAAAAATTGTGCCTTAGGCACTGGTGCTGGTGCCACAACACTGCAACCCCTCACAGATACTGTACTTGGAGCACAGCAGTCACACGTGTTGCGAAGCATTTTTTAAAAAAAAATTGTAAGTACACGCCCCTGTTAAACAGGGGCTGAAAAATTGTGCCTTAGGCACTGGTGCTGGTGCCACAACACTGCAACCCCTCACAGATACTGTACTTGGAGCACAGCAGTCACACGTGTTGCAAAGCATTTTTTATAAAAAAATTGTATGTACACGCCCCTGTTAAACAGGGGCTGAAAAATTGTGCCTTAGGCACTGGTGTGGTGGCATGGATCATTGAGGAGGAGGAAGAGGATAGTCAGTGAACATAAGAGGACAGTCACTCAGCATCAGCATAGGCAGTCTTGAAGGGATGTGACATTAAAAATTATTCGGTTATATCCGCCTCAGGTGCCTGGTAGCTGGTGGTGATCCAAGACTGATTCATTTTGATGAAGGTCAGTCGATCAACCGAGGCGGTGGACAGGCGCACCCTATGATCAGTCACAAATCCTCCAGCAGCACTGAATGTGCGTTCGGAAAGAACGCTGGAGGCAGGACAGGCCAGTAGCTCAATTGCATACTGTGCAAGCTCTGGCCAGTGATCCATCCTCAGGACCCAGTAAGCCAGAGGATTTTCGGTGGGAAAGGTGTCCAAGTCTGACCTTGCCCCAAGGTATTCCTGCACCATGTATATCAGACGCTGGCGATGGTTGCTGGAACCGATCATACCTTGGGGCTGCGGACTAAAAAATTGTCTGAACGCATCGGTCAGACGTCCACCTTCCCCACCGCTCCTTCTGCCACTGACCGAAGCCTCAGCAACTCGTCGCCCAGGACCAGGAGTTTGTAGCCTCCCAGTTTCTGGGAACGCGTTGCACAGACCTTTCTGCAAGGCCTCCCTGAGATGTCTCATCCTCTGCTCCCTCTGCGACGGCAAGATAAGGTCCGCAACCTTACCCTTGTACCGCGGATCAAGGAGAGTGGCCAGCCAGTAATGGTCCCTCTCCTTGATCCGAAGAACACGAGGATCCTTCCGCAGGCTTTGCAGGATCAGGGAGGCCATGCAGCGTAGGTTAGCTGAGGCATTCGGTCCGGAGTCTTCTGGGTCACTGAGGATGACATGATCGCCAGCCACCTCCTCCCAGCCACGTACAAGTCCACTGGTTTGTTGGGACTGTACATCATCCCTAAAAGACTGCTGCTGCTGATGCTGAGTGCCAGGCTCCACCTCCATGCTCACACAATCCTCCTCCTCCTCCTCCTCCTCCTCATCCTCTTCCTGTGTGATGGGTGGGACAGAAGGAACACTGTCCGGATAAAGGGGGCCTTGAGAGGCAAGGAAGTCCTCCTCTTCCTGCCTCTGTTCTGCCTCAAGTGCCCTGTCCATTATCCCACGCAGCGTATGCTCCAACAGGTGGACAAGAGGGACAGTGTCACTGATGCATGCACTGTCACTGCTCACCATCCTCGTGGCCTCCTCAAATGGTGAGAGGACAGTGCATGCATCCCTGATCATGCTCCACTGACGTGGGGAAAAAAAACCAAGCTCCCCTGACCCTGTCCTGGTGCCGTAGTCGCAAAGGTACTCATTGATGGCCCTCTGCTGCGTGTGCAGTCGCTGCAGCATGGCCAACGTTGAGTTCCACCTGGTGGGCATGTCACATATTAGGCGGTTCTTGGGCAGGTTCAGCTCCTTTTGCAGCTCAGTCAGCCGAGCACTGGCATTATAAGATCGGCGGAAATGCACACAGACTTTCCTGGCCTGCCTCAGGACATCCTGTAAGCCTGGGAACCTGCCCAAGAACCGCTGCACCACCAGGTTGAGGACGTGAGCCATGCAGGGCACATGGGTGAGCTGCCCCTGTCGCAGGGCGGAGAGGAGGTTGGTGCCATTGTCAGAAACGACCATTCCTGGCTTAAGCTGACGTGGCGTCAACCACCTCTCGGCCTGCCCCTGCAGAGCTGCCAGAACCTCTGGCCCAGTGTGGCTCCTGTCCCCCAAACACACCAGCGCAAGCACGGCATGGCATCTTTTTGCTTGCGTAGCCCCTTGTACGCCTACGGAGCACCGCTGGTTCCAAGGACAGAGCACTGAGGAAGAAGAAGAGGAGGGGGTGGAGGAGAGAGGTGTGTCACAACCAGAAGCAGTAGTAGCGTTTTGGAGGCGTGGTGGCGGAACAACCTCCAACACTACTGCACCTTGTCCTGCATCCCTCCCAGCTGCCAATAGAGTGACCCAATGGGCCGTGAAAGAAAGGTACCGTCCCTGTCCATGCCTGCTGGACCATGAGTCAGCGGTAATATGCACCTTACCGCTGACCGCCCTGTCCAGCGAGGCATGGACATTGCCCTCCACATGCCGGTAGAGAGACGGAATCGCCTTCCGTGAGAAAAAGTGGCGTTTGGGAACCTGCCACTGAGGAACCGCACATTGAACAAACTCACGGAAGGGGGCCGAGTCTACCAACTGAAAAGGCAGCAGTTGAAGTGCTAGCAATTTAGCCAGGCTAGCATTCAACCGCTGGGCATGTGGATGGCTGGGAGTGTACTTCTTTCTACGGTCCAGCAGCTTGGGCAGGGAAATTTGCCTGCTGCAATCGGACGTCGGTGTACTGCAAGTACTTGGTTGTGACACACCTAATTCTACACCTTCAGTCCTCTCAGAGCAGCTTTCAGAGAGGACTGAAGGTGTAGTGGGGATGGAGATCCCAGCTGAGGAGGAGCAAGGAGAGGTCCGCTTAGTTCTTTGGTGTGGGTCTTTTATGTGTGCCTGCCAACGAGCTGCATGGCAGGTCGCCATATGTCTGGTCATGCTTGTGGTGCCCAAGCGGCTGATGTTTTGGCCACGCGAGATACGCTTGAGACAAATATTGCAAATAGCAGTGGTGCGATCTGCTGCACTCGTCTCAAAAAAGGCCCACACCAAAGAACTTTTCTGATAACGTGCAGAGGCAGCGCCCTGCACAGGCGGAGCTCTGCGGTGTTGTACAGTTGCTGTGCTGGCCTCTACCTGGCCTCCAGGGGGCATCCTGCCTCGTTGGACATGTGACGCCGCATCCTCCTCCTCCTCGTCCTCCTCCTCATCCTCTCTCCCTTCAGGCACCCACGTGGAGTCAGTGACCTCATCATCCCCTCCCTCTTCACCACTAGAGCAAACCTGGCAGTAAGCTGCAGCTGGTGGAACAGTACTGCCAGATTCCTCAAGCTGGGTATCATCATCCGAGCCTTCGAATCGTTGGGCATCCTCCTGGAGCATGTACCCAACACTGTGCTCAAAGAGTTCGGGGGACTCCTCAGGAGGACATGGTGGGTCTAGGGAAGGGGTGGCTGATGATGCTCTGTCAGTACCCTGAGCCTGGGTGAGAGAGGATGAGGAGGATGAGGAGGGCTTGGTCATCCATTCTACCAAGCCTTCAGCATGATGCGGCTCCACATGTCCAGCTGCCGAAAACAAAGACGCGCGTGTCCCATGGCCACGTGCTGATGACGATGCACGACCACGTCCACGTCCACGGCCACGTCCACTAGAAACAGAGCCTGCCTGCCCTGTGTTCTTGGCTCTGCACGCTCTGCCTCCCCTTGGCGGTCTTCCAGCCATTGTAGTCGGTAGTCCTGTGGGTGCTGCTGAGAAGAATATATAGGAGCTCTGTGTGATGCCACTAACACACTAGAAGTCCTATGGGTGCTTCTGCAAAGAAAATAGAGGAGCTCTGTGTGATGCCACTAACACACAAGAAGTCCTGTGGGTGCTGCTGAGAAGAAAATATAGGAGCTCTGTGTGATGCCACTAACACACTAGAAGTCCTATGGGTGCTTCTGCAAAGAAAATAGAGGAGCTCTGTGTGATGCCACTAACACACTAGAAGTCCTGTGGGTGCTTCTGCAAAGAAAATAGAGGAGCTCTGTGTGATGCCACTAACACACTAGAAGTCCTGTGGGTGCTGCTGAGAAGAAAATATAGGAGCTCTGTGTGATGCCACTAACACACTAGAAGTCCTATGGGTGCTTCTGCAAAGAAAATAGAGGAGCTCTGTGTGATGCCACTAACACACTAGAAGTCCTGTGGGTGCTTCTGCAAAGAAAATAGAGGAGCTCTGTGTGATGCCACTAACACACTAGAAGTCCTGTGGGTGCTGCTGAGAAGAAAATATAGGAGCTCTGCGTGATGCCACTAACACACTAGAAGTCCTATGGGTGCTTCTGCAAAGAAAATAGAGGAGCTCTGTGTGATGCCACTAACACACTAGAAGTCCTATGGGTGCTTCTGCAAAGAAAATAGAGGAGCTCTGTGTGATGCCACTAACACACTAGAAGTCCTGTGGGTGCTGCTGAGAAGAAAATATAGGAGCTCTGTGTGATGCCACTAACACACTAGAAGTCCTATAGGTGCTTCTGCAAAGAAAATAGAGGAGCTCTGTGTGATGCCACTAACACACTAGAAGTCCTGTGGGTGCTTCTGCAAAGAAAATAGAGGAGCTCTGTGTGATGCCACTAACACACTAGAAGTCCTGTGGGTGCTGCTGAGAAGAAAATATAGGAGCTCTGTGTGATGCCACTAACACACTAGAAGTCCTGTGGGTGCTTCTGCAAAGAAAATAGAGGAGCTCTGTGTGATGGGACTAACACACTTCAAGTCCTATGGGTGCTTCTGGGAAGGAAATATAGGTCTGTGTGATGGGACTAACACACTTCAAGTCCTATAGGTGCTTCTGGGAACAAAATATATGATCTCTGTGTGATGGGACTAACACACTTCAAGTCCTATAGGTGCTTCTGGAAGAAAATGTAGGTCTGTGTGATGGGACTAACACACTTCAAGTCCTATAGGTGCTTCTGGGAACAAAATATATGATCTCTGTGTGATGGGACTAACACACTTCAAGTCCTATAGGTGCTTCTGGGAAGAAAATATAGGTCTGTGTGATGGGACTAACACACTTCAAGTCCTATGGGTGCTTCTGAGAAGAAAATGTAGGTCTGTGTGATGGGACTAACACACTTCAAGTCCTATAGGTGCTTCTGGGAAGAAAATGTAGGTCTGTGTGATGGGACTAACACACTTCAAGTCCTATAGGTGCTTCTGGAACAAAATATATGATCTCTGTGTGATGGGACTAACACACTTCAAGTCCTATAGGTGCTTCTGGGAAGGAAATATAGGTCTGTGTGATGGGACTAACACACTTCAAGTCCTATAGGTGCTTCTGGGAACAAAATATATGATCTCTGTGTGATGGGACTAACACACTTCAAGTCCTATAGGTGCTTCTGGGAACAAAATATATGATCTCTGTGTGATGGGACTAACACACTTCAAGTCCTATAGGTGCTTCTGGGAAGGAAATATAGCTCTGTGTGATGGGACTAACACACTTCAAGTCCTATAGGTGCTTCTGGGAACAAAATATATGATCTCTGTGTGATGGGACTAACACACTTCAAGTCCTATAGGTGCTTCTGGGAAGAAAATGTAGGTCTGTGTGATGGGACTAACACACTTCAAGTCCTATAGGTGCTTCTGGGAACAAAATATATGATCTCTGTGTGATGGGACTAACACACTTCAAGTCCTATAGGTGCTTCTGGGAAGAAAATATAGGTCTGTGTGATGGGACTAACACACTTCAAGTCCTATAGGTGCTTCTGGGAACAAAATATATGATCTCTGTGTGATGGGACTAACACACTTCAAGTCCTATAGGTGCTTCTGGGAACAAAATATATGATCTCTGTGTGATGGGACTAACACACTTCAAGTCCTATAGGTGCTTCTGGGAAGGAAATATAGGTCTGTGTGATGGGACTAACACACTTCAAGTCCTATAGGTGCTTCTGGGAACAAAATATATGATCTCTGTGTGATGGGACTAACACACTTCAAGTCCTATAGGTGCTTCTGGGAAGAAAATGTAGGTCTGTGTGATGGGACTAACACACTTCAAGTCCTATAGGTGCTTCTGGGAACAAAATATATGATCTCTGTGTGATGGGACTAACACACTTCAAGTCCTATAGGTGCTTCTGGGAAGGAAATATAGGTCTGTGTGATGGGACTAACACACTTCAAGTCCTATAGGTGCTTCTGGGAACAAAATATATGATCTCTGTGTGATGGGACTAACACACTTCAAGTCCTATAGGTGCTTCTGGGAAGAAAATGTAGGTCTGTGTGATGGGACTAACACACTTCAAGTCCTATAGGTGCTTCTGGGAACAAAATATATGATCTCTGTGTGATGGGACTAACACACTTCAAGTCCTATAGGTGCTTCTGGGAAGGAAATATAGGTCTGTGTGATGGGACTAACACACTTCAAGTCCTATAGGTGCTTCTGGGAACAAAATATATGATCTCTGTGTGATGGGACTAACACACTTCAAGTCCTATAGGTGCTTCTGGGAACAAAATATATGATCTCTGTGTGATGGGACTAACACACTTCAAGTCCTATAGGTGCTTCTGGGAAGGAAATATAGGTCTGTGTGATGGGACTAACACACTTCAAGTCCTATAGGTGCTTCTGGGAACAAAATATATGATCTCTGTGTGATGGGACTAACACACTTCAAGTCCTATAGGTGCTTCTGGGAAGAAAATGTAGGTCTGTGTGATGGGACTAACACACTTCAAGTCCTATAGGTGCGTCTGGGAACAAAATATATGATCTCTGTGCGATGGGACTAACACACTTCAAGTCCTATAGGTGCTTCTGGGAAGGAAATATAGGTCTGTGTGATGGGACTAACACACTTCAAGTCCTATAGGTGCTTCTGGGAACAAAATATATGATCTCTGTGTGATGGGACTAACACACTTCAAGTCCTATAGGTGCTTCTGGGAACAAAATATATGATCTCTGTGTGATGGGACTAACACACTTCAAGTCCTATAGGTGCTTCTGGGAAAAAATGTAGGTCTGTGTGATGGGACTAACACACTTCAAGTCCTATAGGTGCTTCTGGGAACAAAATATATGATCTCTGTGTGATGGGACTAACACACTTCAAGTCCTATAGGTGCTTCTGGGAAGGAAATATAGGTCTGTGTGATGGGACTAACACACTTCAAGTCCTATAGGTGCTTCTGGGAACAAAATATATGATCTCTGTGTGATGGGACTAACACACTTCAAGTCCTATAGGTGCTTCTGGGAAGAAAATGTAGGTCTGTGTGATGGGACTAACACACTTCAAGTCCTATAGGTGCTTCTGGGAACAAAATATAGGAGCTCTGCCTGCCTGCCACGAACACACTACAAGTCCTATAGGTGCTTCTGGGAACAAAATATAGGAGCTCTGCCTGCCTGCCACGAACACACTACAAGTCCTATAGGTGCTTCTGGGAACAAAATATAGGAGCTCTGCCTGCCTGCCACGAACACACTACAAGTCCTATAGGTGCTTCTGGGAACAAAATATAGGAGCTCTGCCTGCCTGCCACGAACACACTACAAGTCCTATAGTGCTTCTGGGAACAAAATATAGGAGCTCTGCCTGCCTGCCACGAACACACTACAAGTCCTATAGGTGCTTCTGGGAACAAAATATAGGAGCTCTGCCTGCCTGCCACGCGCACACTACAAGCCCCTCTTTCTAAATCAATCTAAATGAATGAATCTATCTAACTCGATCTCTCTAAGTAAATCTCTCTAACTAACTAAATCCAGCAGAGTGTCACAGATCTAGCCTGCTCTATCTGCGCCGGAACAGCATGTGACCGGCGCAGACGGCGTGGCGGCCTTTTATAGGGGGGGCGTGTACTACAGCCCCTGAGCTGTAATTGGCTACAGGCGTCCTGCCTGTAGCCAATTATGGCTCTTCGAGTTTCCGGGGCTGTGATTGGCCAAGCATGCGGGGTCACAGTGCATGCTTGGCCAATCATCAGCCAGCAATGCACTGCGCCGGCCGCGCCGGCCGCAATGCATTGCGGGGCCGCTCGCATCACACGAACGTGATGCGAGCGGCCAAAATAGTTCTGGGCTCGCCGAGCGAGCGAACACCCGGTGCTCGATGCGAACGTGGGTTCACATCGAGCACCGGGCCCATCCCTACTGCTGAGAAGAAAATATAGGAGCTCTGTGTGATGCCACTAACACACTAGAAGTCCTATGGGTGCTTCTGCAAAGAAAATATAGGAGCTCTGTGTGATGCCACTAACACACTAGAAGTCCTGTGGGTGCTGCTGAGAAGAAAATATAGGAGCTCTGTGTGATGCCACTAACACACTAGAAGTCCTATGGGTGCTTCTGCAAAGAAAATATAGGAGCTCTGTGTGATGGCACTAACACACTAGAAGTCCTGTGGGTGCTGCTGAGAAGAAAATATAGGAGCTCTGTGTGATGCCACTAACACACTAGAAGTCCTGTGGGTGCTGCTGAGAAGAAAATATAGGAGCTCTGTGTGATGCCACTAACACACTAGAAGTCCTATGGGGGCTTCTGCAAAGAAAATATAGGAGCTCTGTGTGATGCCACTAACACACTAGAAGTCCTGTGGGTGCTGCTGAGAAGAAAATATAGGAGCTCCGTGTGATGCCACTAACACACTAGAAGTCCTATGGGTGCTGCTGAGAAGAAAATATAGGAGCTCTGTGTGATGCCACTAACACACTAGAAGTCCTATGGGTGCTTCTGCAAAGAAAATATAGGAGCTCTGTGTGATGCCACTAACACACTAGAAGTCCTGTGGGTGCTGCTGAGAAGAAAATATAGGAGCTCTGTGTGATGCCACTAACACACTAGAAGTCCTATGGGTGCTGCTGAGAAGAAAATATAGGAGCTCTGTGTGATGCCACTAACACACCAGAAGTCCTATGGGTGCTTCTGCAAAGAAAATATAGGAGCTCTGTGTGATGCCACTAACACACTAGAAGTCCTGTGGGTGCTGCTGAGAAGAAAATATAGGAGCTCTGTGTGATGCCACTAACACACTAGAAGTCCTATGGGTGCTGCTGAGAAGAAAATATAGGAGCTCTGTGTGATGCCACTAACACACTGGAAGTTCTATGGGTGCTTCTGCAAAGAAAATATAGGAGCTCTGTGTGATGCCACTAACACACTAGAAGTCCTGTGGGTGCTGCTGAGAAGAAAATATAGGAGCTCTGTGTGATGCCACTAACACACTAGAAGTCCTATGGGTGATTCTGCAAAGAAAATATAGGAGCTCTGTGTGATGGCACTAACACACTAGAAGTCCTGTGGGTGCTGCTGAGAAGAAAATATAGGAGATCTGTGTGATGCCACTAACACACTAGAAGTCCTATGGGTGCTTCTGCAAAGAAAATATAGGAGCTCTGTGTGATGCCACTAACACACTAGAAGTCCTGTGGGTGCTGCTGAGAAGAAAATATAGGAGCTCTGTGTGATGCCACTAACACACTAGAAGTCCTATGGGTGCTTCTGGGAAGAAAATATAGGAGCTCTGTGTGATGGGACTAACACACTACAAGTCCTATGGGTGCTTCTGGGAAGAAAATATAGGAACTCTGTGTGATGGGACTAACACACTACAAGTCCTATGGGTGCTTCTGGGAAGAAAATATAGGAACTCTGTGTGATGCCACTAACACACTAGAAGTCCTATGGGTGCTTCTGGGAAGAAAATATAGGAACTCTGTGTGATGCCACTAACACAGTACAAGTCCTATGGGTGCTTCTGGGAAGAAAATATAGGAACTCTGTGTGATGCCACTAACACACTAGAAGTCCTGTGGGTGCTGCTGAGAAGAAAATATAGGAGCTCTGTGTGATGCCACTAACACACTAGAAGTCCTATGGGTGCTGCTGAGAAGAAAATATAGGAGCTCTGTGTGATGCCACTAACACACTGGAAGTTCTATGGGTGCTTCTGCAAAGAAAATATAGGAGCTCTGTGTGATGCCACTAACACACTAGAAGTCCTGTGGGTGCTGCTGAGAAGAAAATATAGGAGCTCTGTGTGATGCCACTAACACACTAGAAGTCCTATGGGTGATTCTGCAAAGAAAATATAGGAGCTCTGTGTGATGGCACTAACACACTAGAAGTCATGTGGGTGCTGCTGAGAAGAAAATATAGGAGATCTGTGTGATGCCACTAACACACTAGAAGTCCTATGGGTGCTTCTGCAAAGAAAATATAGGAGCTCTGTGTGATGCCACTAACACACTAGAAGTCCTGTGGGTGCTGCTGAGAAGAAAATATAGGAGCTCTGTGTGATGCCACTAACACACTAGAAGTCCTATGGGTGCTTCTGGGAAGAAAATATAGGAGCTCTGTGTGATGGGACTAACACACTACAAGTCCTATGGGTGCTTCTGGAAGAAAATATAGGAACTCTGTGTGATGGGACTAACACACTACAAGTCCTATGGGTGCTTCTGGGAAGAAAATATAGGAACTCTGTGTGATGCCACTAACACACTAGAAGTCCTATGGGTGCTTCTGGGAAGAAAATATAGGAACTCTGTGTGATGCCACTAACACAGTACAAGTCCTATGGGTGCTTCTGGGAAGAAAATATAGGAACTCTGTGTGATGCCACTAACACAGTACAAGTCCTATGGGTGCTTCTGGGAAGAAAATATAGGAACTCTGTGTGATGCCACTAACACAGTACAAGTCCTATGGGTGCTTCTGGGAAGAAAATATAGGAACTCTGTGTGATGCCACTAACACACTAGAAGTCCTATGGGTGCTTCTGGAAGAAAATATAGGAGCTCTGTGTGATGGGACTAACACAATACAAGTCCTATGGGTGCTTCTGGGAAGAAAATATAGGAGCTCTGTGTGATGGGACTAACACACTACAAGTCCTATGGGTGCGTCTGGGAAGAAAATATAGGAACTCTGTGTGATGCCACTAACACAGTACAAGTCCTATGGGTGCTTCTGGGAAGAAAATATAGGAACTCTGTGTGATGCCACTAACACAGTACAAGTCCTATGGGTGCTTCTGGGAAGAAAATATAGGAACTCTGTGTGATGCCACTAACACAGTACAAGTCCTATGGGTGCTTCTGGGAAGACAATATAGGAACTCTGTGTGATGCCACTAACACAGTACAAGTCCTATGGGTGCTTCTGGGAAGAAAATATAGGAGCTCTGTTTGCTGCCACTAACACACTAGAAGTCCTATGGGTGCTTTTGGGGTGCAGTGCTGTACTAACAGCACTGCGGTTGGTACTACTGAAATACTGTACTAACAGTAAGACACATACCAGACTAACCCCCAGCAGCAGCTAAAAACACACTAACCAGCAGCAGCAATGGACGATCAATGACAGGTAGCAATGGTTTAGCAAATAAATAGCCAATGGTTTAGCAAAGTAGAGCAAATCTTTCTATATGAATCTAGCAAAGAGTGACACAGAATCAGCCTGATCTCTCCTAAAGCCGGAACTCATGTGACCGGCGCCTTTTAAATGAGGGGGCGTGTACTAAAGCCCCTGAGCTGTAATTGGCTACAGGCGTCCTGCCTGTAGCCAATTATGGCTCTCCGAGTTTCCGGCGCTGTGATTGGCCAAGCATGCGGGGTCACAGTGCATGCTTGGCCAATCATCAGCCAGCAATGCACTGCGCCGGCCGCGCCGGCCGCAATGCATTGCGGGGCCGCTCGCATCACACGAATGTGATGCGAGCGGCCAAAATAGTTCTGGGCTCGCCGAGCGAGCGAACACCCGGTGCGCAATGCGAACATGGGTTCGCATCGAGCACCGGGCCCATCCCTACTGAGCACCCAAGGCGAAAAGGCCAAAGCACAGCCCCCCTCCGTGAGCATAACCACACTGGAAAAAGCCCTTCATTCCTCTCTTTCCCAAGTGGTTATGCTATATGGTTGAGTCAAATGCAATTATGTTTAATTTGTATTATTTTCTGCTTTTGGGTTCCTTCATATGTTATTACTGTGTTTTTTGTGGAAATGATAAGGATTACAATATACTTTTGGGACCAGAAAAGTCCTGAAGAAGCGGATATCTCCAGCGAAACACATAGATTTTAGTTCTCATTTTGTATTTACATTGTATCGTTTCGTATGGTCCCTTACATGCACTACATTTAATAAAAAACATTCTAGACTATGTATTTTTGTGCCCTTTTGGGCCAGCTTTGCCGACCACCTAACTCTAAATGTGCGTCATTACCTTGACGTTAAATACTGGGGTTATGGCAGCAACCGCCCATCCCCCAACCCCCCCCCCCCCCCAATATCTTTTTTTTTTTAGGCGGCCGACATTCCGATAAAAGAGATCCTAGCGGCGGTTTCACCACGGGATCACTTTTATAGGGGGCAGGATTGTTTCTGGGTTTACCGAAGCCATTGGAATAAAAGTTATTAAAAATAAATAAGAAAATAAAACATTTAAAGCAACCCATCCCTCTGCGCTCGCGCACAGAAGCAAACGCATATGTAAATGGTGTTTAAACCACACATGTGAGGTATCACTGTGATTGTTAAAGCAAGAGCAATAATTCTAGCCCCATACTTCCTCTGTAACTCTAAAGAGATAACCTGTAAAAATTAACGCTAACGATAACCTGTAAAAAATTACGCTAACTTTACTGTTTTTTTTTTAATTCAATAAAGTGTATTTTTTCCAAAAAAAATGTGTTTAACAGACCGCTACGCAAATACAGTTGCATAATTCCATAGTAGGTGATGCTGAAAAGACCCAAGTCCATCAAATCCAACTTATGTGTGTGATTTTTATGTCAGTATTACATTGCATATCCCTGTATGTTGTGGTTGTTCAGGTGCTTATCTAATAGTTTTTTAAACTATCGATGCACCCCGATGAAACCACGACCTGTGGAAGAGAATTCCACATCCTTACCACTCTTACAGTGAAGAACCCTCTATGCAGTTTAAGGCTAAACCGCTTTTCTTAAAATTGTTGTGAATGGCCGCGTGTCTTATTAAATCCGCAGAAAAGTTTTATCCCTATTGTGGGGTCACCAGTACTGTATTTGTACATTGAAATCATATCCCCTCTCAAGCGTCTCTTCTCCAGAGAGAATAAGTTCAGTGCTCATAACCTTACCTCATAACTAATGTCCTTCAGTCCCTTTATTAGTTTTGTTGCCCTTCTCTGGACTCTCTCCAGTTCCAGCACATCCTTCCTGAGGACTGGTGCCCAGAACTGAACAGCATACTCCAGGTGCGGCCAGACCAGAGTCTTGCAGAGTTGGAAAATTATCGTTTTATCTCTGGAGTTGATCCCCTTTTTAATGCATGCCAACAGAGGCGGCTCTAGGCTTTGTGAGGCCTTATGCAAAACTTAGACATGAGGCCCAACTAATGCCCTTTTTTTTTTCCTTTCTTTTTTCTTTTTTCCACTTCAGCAATATTCAAGAGATTATTGTTCAACTTCGTGTTCATTTATATCTCTCGTTATATTTCACATCATTGTGGAGTTTTGTTGCTAAGAAATTTAGACCGTAAAACTTATCATATATTGTTTATTAGAATCCCTTTTAGATTTTTATTACTCTTTTTTATAGTGTGTGGAGTTTTTCTTTTTCCCTCCTATTTCTTTTCCCTCACGCCCCCCCCCCCCCCCCCCCTGATCCCACCCACCCTATTTCCTCATACCTCTCGTCTTTTTTCTTTTTCTTTTCTCCTTTTTCCCGAACCGTTTTTCTATTACCTACTATTTTATATAATCGTTTCGACATATTTCCAAGTTTGTTTGAATGTCTGCCATCTTTTCCATTTTTTAAGATCATCTTCTTCTCCTTCCTCTCCATTATATCTCAGTTTTTCAAGGTGATATATTTCTTCCACTCTTAAAGCCCATTCTTTTTTGGTTGGTGCTTCTTCATGCTGCCATTTTTTCGGGCTAAGACCCTTGGCTGCATTTAGCATCTGGGGGATCAATGTTTTTATATATTGTTTTATTGGATCGTCGGTCCCATGAAATAAGCATATCCAAGGATCTTCCTTTATGGTAACGTCGGTGATTGTTTTTATGAGGCTTAGAATCTCTCTCCAAATTTTTTTTATTTTTGGGCACTCCCACCAAATATGGGCCATTGTGCCCAGCTTATTACATCCCCTCCAGCAGTTCTGTCAGTTGTCTATATGAAATTTGTTAAGTTTATCAGGTGTCATATACCATCTGGAGAGGCATTTATAGTTCATCTCCGCCGTAAAGGTGTAAATAGCTGATTTATGGGTTAATTGCAATATTTTTTTGATTTTGTGCATATAATCATGTGCGCCCAATTCCGTGCCCCATTTTAAGAAAAAAGGCGGTATCTCCAGTTTCTCCTCTGCAAAAATCGCTCTGTAAAGCCGAGATATTGTTTTCTTTTTTTTTGTCCCCGTTTCAGCGCAGATTTTTTCCAGTGCTGTATAATTTTCTTTTGTTCTCATCGGTTGAGGGAGACTTCTTACAAAATGGACCAACTGTAGATATCGCCACTCATTTATTCTTATTTGTGCTACATTATGCTGCAATTCTACTAGTGTTTTTAGTCTTCCTTTATCTATTATATCTTTCAATTGCGTGTTTTCCCCTAACCATTGACCCCCTACGTGGCTTTTTCCTGGTGGAAAATAGTCATTATCTCTTAAAATCATTAACAGTGAATTATACTTCCACTTATATTGTTTGTGTAATAAATCCCATATTTTTCTTTTCAAAATTTTTATTGGTAACAAACAAGAACAGTACATGAATAACAACAGTTCAGCCATTAAAGTAGGTGCATACAGAGTACTCAGTAAAGTGCGTAAGGATGACGCAATAGTACAATACAAGGTGCTCAGGCAGGGAGAGCATAAGTGCACATATGGAATTAGGCAGTTACAGAGTTGTAAACAGAATCGGGCCAGAGCCCATATTAACTGGGTGGATAAACTGGAGGTAATACACTATGTGTAGGGGGATAGGCTGTCAGCCAAACCAGTCATAAGGAGACAAAGCGTTACCTTGGGTTTGGGGAGGAGAAAAGAAGAGGGAGCCAAGGAGGGGAAAGTACAGCAGTAGTGTAGGGCAGGAAGGGATAGGTGGAAGGAGGGCAGAAAAGGAGAAGGGGGTCGGACGGCACACACAGGGCGGGAAAGTAAGTTTAGAGGTTGAGGTTTTTTATAAGGAGTTATGGCTCGAGTAGACTGTTATCAAAATCCTGTGGTAGGAAGTGGCTAATCCAAGGGTGCCAAATTTTTAGGTGACTGGGGATAGTATTTAGGGAGGTGGCATCAATTTTGCTGTGGATCATTGCTTGGGTGACCCTATTTTTAGTTTCAGCTATATGGAGAGTAGGGGTTTTCCAGGCTTTTGCAATGGTTTGCTTGGCAGCTGTGGTAAGGTGCAGAATGAGCCGGGTTTGCGCTTTAGTAAGGTGATTTGGAAGAAGATTTAAAAGAGCTAGAAAGGGATCTGGGGAGAAATCATCCTGGATTAATGTAGAGACCATCTGAAATATTATTGCCCAGAAGCCTTTCACTATAGGACATGTCCACCATATGTGGATATGAGTGCCTCGCTCACCACAGTTTCTGAAGCAGTTAGGAGAGTATGATGGGAGGAACCTGGCAATCCTGGCCGGGACCAGGTACCACCGCATCAGGACTTTGTAGCTGGCTTCGAGTGCAAGAATATTTTGGGACGATATTTTGGTATTGGACCAAATGGTGGACCATTCATCTGCATCTACATCTTTGGCGAGGTCGTTGGACCATTGTTGGGCATAGGGTGGGAGAGCACCTGGGGCAGAAGTGAGATAAGAGTAAAAGTCTGATATAATACCTGGGGCGTGTGGGTCTGAGTCGCACACCTTTTCGAATATGGATAGGGGGCCTAGTGCAAAGCCAGACCCTAAGAGTATCTGTAGGAAGTGGCTCACCTGAAGGTAACGGAAACATTCCCTATTGGGGAGTTGTGTTATAGATTGTAGGGATACAAACGATTTTATAGAGTTCCCTTCTACTAAGTCACATATACGACTCAGGCCGAGGCGCCTCCAGGTTTGGAAAGAGGTCGGTTCAGAGGAGGCTGGGTAAAATTGGGGATGATCCAGGAAGGAGAGAAGTGGGGTGTGGGGAGATGTCAGTGCGAGGGAGGTCTATCCCAGAGTCTTAAAGAGTGGAGGGTCACGGGGTTAGATATGGGCCCTCGTAATGGGGCTGGTAACCATAAGACATTGGAGATAAGGGTAGGGTGTAAGTCAATTGCCTCCAGGCTCACCCAGATCGGGATTTCATCTTTGGCAAGGTATAGTGTAATTTGTGCTAGTTGGGCCGCATGGTAGTATTTAAGAAAATTCGGTACTCCCAAACCACCAGAGTTCTTGTTGCGGAGTAAGATCTTTCTGGAGACCCTAGGTCTTGTAGAGCTCCATATATATTTGAACACTCGGTTCTGGATAATTCTGTGAAAGTAGGGGGGTACTAAAATAGGCAACACTCTGTATAGGTATAGCAGTTTGGGGAGCAGCGACATTTTGACCGCAGCTATGCGGCCCAACCAGGAAATACAAAGGGGACGCCATGCGTTAAGAAGGGAGGTGAGGTGAGCCAACATGGGGAGGTAATTTTTTTGGAATAGGTCTGACGGGTTAGTAGTGAGCTTTATTCCTAAGTAGGGTAAGGATGTGGTGGACCATTGAAAAGAGAAATTATTTTGAAGTTGGGTGAGAGTGGATGTGGGCAGGGACACATTCAGGGCCTTAGATTTTGACTGGTTAACTTCTAAACCTGAGATCCGAGCAAACTTGTCCAGGAGTAGTAAGAGATTTGGCAGCGTAGTATGAGGTGAGGTGATAAATAGGAGTGCGTCATCAGCAAATAAGCATAGTTTGTGGGTGACTGAGGCTATCTCTAGGAAATCCTGAGTATTTTACAAAAGCTTTGGGATTAGTGTAAAGGGCTCTGATCCACTGGAGAAAGTGAGGGCCAAAGCCCCAGCGCTTCAGGATAAAGTCCAGGTAGGACCAGGAGACAGTGTCGAAAGCCTTTCTAATATCAAGCGACAGGAGATGCATGGGTATGTTACGTGATTTCGCTAGATGTTGCAGGAGAATGACACGTCTAATGTTGTCGCTAGCCTGTCGCTTGGGGATGAACCCCACTTGGTCCTTGTGAATCAGTTTACCTAAAATCGGGTTGAGACGAAGTGCTAGGATTTTTGCTAGGATCTTTATATCTACATTCAGTAGGGAAATAGGTCTGTAGTTGGACCAGAGAGTGTCGTCTGTGTTGGGTTTGGGAATCATGGAGATAATGGCCGTGAGGGTGTCCCTGCCAAAGGATTGTTGGTGCAGAAGGGCATTAAAAGATTTGACAAGAAGATGGGGCCAGGATATCTGCAAATTTTTTGTAGTAGTTACTAGGTAAACCATCCGGGCCAGGGCGCTTGTTAGGTTTTAACGTTTTAATGGCTGCCAGGACCTCGGCAATCGTGATTTCGGTGTCCATAGACTCCCTATTGGAGTCAGAAAGTTGGGGTATTGGGAGGTTGCCAAATAGTGCTTCTGCTTGATGCACTGGGAATCCGTTACTATTTTCATATAGTTTGGCAAGACTATTACGGAATTCAGAGAGAATCTTAAGGGGATTACTGGTATGGGTGTCATTCGCTATTTTGAGTCTGATTGGTTTGTGAGATCTGTCTGGTCGACGAAGTCGCAGGGCCATAAATGTGTCAGGTTTATTAGCCTTAGTGTAGATCGTGTGGTTGGAGCTACGAATTGCTTTATCCGCAGATTCTGCAAGTAAAAGGTCTAATTCAAGTCTGGTTTTATCTAGGGATAGTTTGTTTTCTTTAGTAGGGGAGGCTTGGAATTGTAAAAATTGTTGGTGAAAGGACAGTTCTAATTGTTGTATTTTCAGTTTTTTATCTCTTTTGAGGTAGGTGGCTACAGAAATGCATTTGCCTCGGATAACAGTCTTGTGAGCCTCCCAGAGGAGAATCGGGGATATTTCGGGGGTGGAATTGTGTTGAAGGTATTCCCTAAGGGCTAGTTGGATATCGAAGCAATAGGATTGGTTGGTAAGGTGTGACTCATTCAAACACCATGAACTGCTAGTGGGTCGGGGGATTAGTGAGGAAATTGTGGTGACAACTGCACAGTGGTCTGACCAGGAGATCGGGAGATAACGGAATTCTGCACTATCGGGAAAGAGGATGTAGGAACGAATATGTGGTCTATCCTTGAAAAGGACTTGTGGGGGAAGGAGTGGGTTGCATTCTCGCCATGTGTCTATAAGGGAAGCTTCCTGAAGTTGTTTGCGGAACTGGATTGAAAGGGTGTGATGCTCTGGGGTATATGGAGATTTATCCAAGTGTGGGAGAAGTGTTAAATTAGAATCACCACACATAAAGAGGGTGCCTCTACAATGTTGCTTAACGACCTGTAGGAGGTGTGAGAAGAAGGGGATTGGGTTGGTATTCGGTGCGTAATAGGACACTATAGTAGTTTCAACGTCTTGTAGTAGGCCTACTAGGATGATGTAGCATCCTTCAGGGTCTTTTATCTTGGCTGAGGGGATAAAAGGGAGGGTATGATGAAAAGCAAGTAGAACCCCTCTGTGCTTAGTGGTTGCGGAGGCGGTAAAGACTTGAGGGTAGCGAGAGCTAAAATACTTGGGAGTATGCTTAGTCGCAAAATGGGTTTCCTGGAGTGCAACTATGTTAGCCTTAAGGGACGCAAAAGTCTGAAACGCTTTCACTCTTTTATTAGGGGAGTTAAGTCCCTTAACATTAAGGGAAAGGATATTTAAAGGAGCCATAGTAATGGCGTGGTAGATTTATCAAGGAGTAGTAGGTCATGTGTGTGTGCCGACCGACCGAACAAGAGGGGAAAGAAGATGGAGAAGGGAGAAAAGTGAGAAAAGAAGAGGGGAGGGGGGAAGGGGGTGTGTTGCGCAGGGCACACCATTTACAGGCAGTAGTGTAGTGGGCTAAGTAAAATGCCCAACTAAGGAGTGCACAGACCCTGCCACTGAGACCAGTCACAGGGTGGGTGCACAGTAAGGGGGTAAGCAGTGACTGCTCCCCACCGCTAGTGGGAGATAATGATAATAACATCAGAACTTAGTGTAAACAGTAAACAGGGTATGAGATGCGGGAACATTTAGACCTCATAGCACATAAAATACATGTAACAATCAGTACTCGGGTGAGGTTAACTTTAAGAGGGGAGCGGGGAAGGATGGTAAGGGAGAGAGGGAGAGGGAGTAGGGGAAGTGGGACGAGGAAAAGGAGGGGAAGGGTAGGAGGGAGGGGGAGGGAGGGGGGGGGAGGGGTGGGGGGGAGGGGGGAAAGGGCCGGGGAGAGGGGGGGAGAAGGGGAGAGATGGGTGGAAGGGTGAGGGAGGTGGAGATGGGGAGGGGAGGATGGGGGGAGAGGGAAGGGGATGGGGGGAGAGAGGGAAAAGGGGGGGGAGGGGAAGGAAGGAGGGTGGGAGGAGGGGGGGAAGGGGATCTGAAGGAAAGGAGGGAGGAGAGAATGGAGGGGAGAGGGGGGGGGGGGAGAGGGATACTAATCTAAACGTGATGCATAAGTTCAATTGTGAAGCACAGACATGTAACATATTAGGCAACAGGATTAGTAAGTAGTGCAAAAGTGATTGTCCGGGTCAGCAGAATAATGCGGAGCCGGAAAAATAGGCAGAAGTAAAAATCTAGGAGGCTACAGTTCAGCATCAAGGGGAAAAATTGAAAATAAAAAATAAAAAGGAGGGGAGGGGAAGGGAGAGTTATACCATAGAATTGGAGGCCGTCTGAGCCATCATGTCTCAATTGTAGAGAAGCGGTTCCGTGGGAAGGGGAAAAAAGAAAAAGTACATACCGGGTGGATGTCCCCCCAGGTCTCGGTTCGTGCGTCCCAAGATGAAAAAGGAAGGCCCAAACGCACTGTTTAGGCTACCGAGGACCTGGTATCAGTAAGGGAGACATGCAAAGAGAGTAAGTTAAATCAGAGGATAACCTCATCGGGGTCAGCGAGGCGGGCGAGCTTTTGGGCTGGAGAAGTTGTCTTCTGATGGTCGTGAGGGGGTCCCTCTGCGGATCGATGAAGGTGTCGGTTGGTGTCGAGTCGGTGTGGCCGAGTATGGATGCACGGCTGATCGCGCTGGCGTGCGGGGAAGGTTGAGATCCGTCTGGTTCTCCGGTGTTGCTAGACGGAGTGACTCCAGAAGGCGTTGCAGGGAATCCGGGGATGTGCAGGTGTGCTGTTGGCCTTGGTGGGTGAATTGTAGGGCGAAGGGGAATCGCCATGTGTATTTGATCTGATGTTGCATGAGTACCTGGAGTTGCGGTTTCATGGCTCTGCGCTTTGCAATGGTTAGAGGAGCAAGATCAGAGAATAGCTGGTAAGTGTGGCCCTGAAACAGTAATGTTTCTTTGTTGCGTGCCGCAGTAAGGAGCTGCTCTTTAGTGCGAAAGAAATGGAGCTTTATAATGATGTCTCGTGGCGGGCCATCATTCTGGCGGCGGGTCAGGGCTCTGTGGACGCAATCAAATTCTAATCGTTCGATAGGGATTGATGGGGCAAGCTCCTGAAACAGGGCTGTGGTGAACGATTGCACATCGTCTATCAATTCAGGGATTCCCCTGAGCCTGAGGTTTGACCTGCGGGACCGGTTCTCGGCGTCCTCGAGGCGGGATAGAAGGGTAGCGTTCTCCTCTCGGAGTGCTGCGTGTTCTTGGGCATGTTCTTGCAGGGTCAGTTCAATATCGTCTACCTGGGTCTCAAGGTCTGACGTGCGTTGGCCTATTTCACGGATCTCCCGTGAGAGTCTATTAGTAATTTGGTCCGAGGTGGCTTTCAGGGCCTTCTGGAGCATGGTCTCCATGTATTGGAGGAAGGAACTTTGGTTCATACCTGGTGGAGGTAGGGACGGAGAACCGCCGATATGGAAGTCAGATTCGTCTTCTTCCCCGCTGTCTGTAGGCTCAGGCCTGGGTGAAGACGCCGCCTGTTGTTTGGCGAGTGCTTTCGCCGCCATTTTGGTGGATGCGCGGGCGAGGGCCTCCTTGATGGGTTTTGGCTTGCTTTTGCCACGGTGACCCGTTAGCACCATCCCGGTCTGTGCTAGAGAGCGTCAGGTACCGATCCCTGGAAGAGTGGAGCGTGAGGGTGGCTCAGACGGCTGTATTGTTCCCGAGTTAGCGGTGAGGAGTGCGGAGCTCTAGCAGGAAGCGTCTTCCATGTTAGGCTTCGCGCATGCGCCCCTAAACCCCTTATTTTTAAAACATTTTTGTGTGTTGGTTCCCAAACCTCTTAAATGTGAAGGAATCCAAATTACCTTTCTTAAACTTTTTTCGCTTATGATACTCTCCATTTTAACCCAGTGTTTATCTTCTGTTTCCCGTGCCCACTCTATTGCTCGTGACACCGTGACCGCGTAGTAATATTTTTTTAGGTCCGGGATACCCATTCCTCCTTGATCCTTATTCTGCTTCAAAGTGTTGCGAGAGATCCTAGGTTTTTTATTTTGCCAAATAAATCTGCTTATTATAGAATTTAAAGTTTGAAAATAGTAGTCTGGGAGAGGGATTGGTAACATTGAGAATTTATATGTTACTTTAGGTAAAAGCACCATTTTAACTGTGTTGATCCGACCAAACCATGACAGGGGCCTAAGGGATAGTTTTTTGGTCTCCTTTTTGATTTCGTCTAATAGTGGGATATAGTTCTCGCTGAATAATCGTTCTACTGAATTTGCTAATTTAATCCCCAGGTATTTTAAACCTTTCTTCTTCCAAGGGAATGGATATTCTTTTTGTAGCTCGTGTACCTCATTAAATTCCATATTTATGTTCAAAATTTCCGATTTATTCAGGTTGATTTTAAAGTTTGCTATTTCTCCGTATTGTTTTAGCGTTTCAATCAATCGTGGCATTGTATTTTTAGGTTCAGAGACGTAGAACAGCAGGTCGTCGGCGAAAGCCGTGACCTTATGCTCGACATCACCGATTTTTATTCCTCTAATGTCCTTATTTGCTCTGATTGTTGCTAGTAGTGGTTCCAGTGAAAGCACAAAAAGAAGTGGAGACAGGGGACAGCCCTGTCTCGTCCCGTTTCTCATTGTAAAATAAGTTGAGTGATCCCCATTGATTTTTATTGTTGCAGTCGGTACTTCATATAATACCCTAATTCTTTGTATCATCCTGTCGCCCAGACCCATGTGCTTCAGTGTCGCCATCATGAGCCCCCAGTCTACTCTGTCAAATGCTTTCTCAGCATCAATTGACAGAAATAGACCTGGGGGCCCATGGACTTTCATTTTTTGCAGCAGGAGGAGTGTTCTAACTCCGTTGTCGCGCCCCTCTCTTCCTGAGACAAAGCCTACCTGATCCATATGGACCAATTCACTCATTTTATCTCTTAACCTGTTTGCCAGGACTTTTGCATAAAGTTTTGTGTCACAATTAAGGAGTGAAATTGGTCTATAGCTTGGGCATAGCATTTTGTCTTTACCCTCTTTTAAGATTACAGTTATCTGTGCTCTCTGCGCTTCTAAGCTTAACCCATAATCTACACCAAGACCGTTCATGTAATTACAGAGCCTGGGTATCAGGATTTTCTCAAATTTCCTAAAATATTTCATGGGGAATCCATCCGGGCCTGGGCTTTTTCCTATTGGTGTTTCTAGGATGGCTTTTTTAATTTCCTGCTCCGTAATAGGGCTTTCTAAATCTTCACTGTCATTTGGATTTAATTGAGAGATTCCTGATTCATCTAAGAACTGTTTTATTATGGTTGCTTTACCCTTTCCTTCATTGCCTTTCTTAACATCATAAAGTGTACTATAGTAGTTTCGAAAAACTTCTGCTATCTCTTTTGTTTTATAGACTACTTTCTATGTAGTTTCTCGACTTTTCCTTCCTCAGGGTCTTTGCCAGGTGTTTCCCAATTTTGTTGCCGCTCAGGTATTTTCCTCTCAGAATTCTATTGAAAACCCTTTTTGTGTCCTGTGTTAATAGATCTTTCAGTTCTTCTCTTTTGGATATAAGTTGGTGGTATATTTCTTGATGTCTCCCTTCAGGTCTTTTGTGTAACTGTTCTAATTCGTATATTTCCTCTGTTAGGCTTCTAGTTTCTTTTTCTCTCACCTTTTTTTTCCCAGCCCTCATGGATATAAATATACCTCTTATATATGCCTTGTGTGTTTCCCATAGTATGGAATATGGGATATCTTGTGTATCGTTAATTTCGAAAAAGTGCGTCAATTCTTTGCTTATTTTTTCTACATCTTGATTTTCACTAAGAAGCGCTTCATTTAATGACCAGTTAAAAGCTGGTCTCTGTATTTTCATTTCATCTATAGTCAACATTACTGGGGAATGGTCTGAAAAAGTAGCAATCCCTATTTCCACGTCTGTCACTTTAGTCAGTGTATTGTGATCGATCAAGAAATAATCAATATGTGTGTACGTCCCATGTACAGGGGAGAAGAAGGTGTAGTCTCGTACTTGGGGTGTAGAGCTCTCCATACATCCACCAGTTGGTTTTGGTGCAATTTTTGTTTCAGTTTTTTGAGGGACATCTGTCCCGTCCCCTGTACCTGGGACGTACTATCCTCTTGTGGGCTCAGACATAGATTGAAGTCCCCCGTGATTATTACTATCCCTCTCCTGAACTGTGCAAGGGTCCCTATCATTCTTTTTACAAACTCTGCTGTCTTTTTATTTGGGGCATATATATTACCCAGAGTGCATTCTGTTTCCCCTATATATCCTCTTAGAAAGAGGAATCTCCCCTCTGGGTCCGTAAGCCTTTCCTCTACTTTGAATCTAGTTTCTCTTGAAAACCCAATTGCAACTCCCTTTGCTTTACTAATCATTGAGTCGGCATAAAACCAGGTAGGATGTTCCTTAGAGTGTAATGTTACCTCCTAGAAAGAGGTGGGTCTCTTGGAGAAAGATTATATCTGCGTGATGGTATTTAAGCTCTTTTAGAATCTTATGTCTTTTGGCAGATGTGTTCAGTCCTCGGACGTTATATGTCAGAAACTTAATCTTACGTAAAAATTTTTCTTTTTTCTTATCACAGAAGACGAGAGGTAGTGTTCCCTAACCCATCTATCTCCCCCCCCCCTCCTCCCTGCCATCCCTCCCCTCCTAGCCTCCCTAAGCCCCCTCCTCCCCCTCTCCCAGCTCCCCTTTCCCCCTCCCTCCCCACCCCGGGCCCTCCCCCCCCTCCTCCTCGGTCAATACTGACCACTAGACCAAAGGCTGAAATGAACCTCATCTCAGTCCCAGGTCTTCCTACCTCGAGGTGTGACTCTGTACCCGCCCTGCACTCCGCGCCCCTCCCACGGGCTAATCCCAGGAGGGGAGTGGGATGCGAGTATCGGACAGAGCTCTCCTCCCCATAATGCGCAAGGCCCCCACCCTCCACCCACTCTCACCAGTCCCCTCAAAAAAAAAAAAAAAAAAAAGAAGGGGAAAAAGGGAAAAGAGAAAAAGGGGGAGAGGGGAAAGTCTTAGATAGCCTTTATCCCAGACCTTCTCTTTGCGACCACTCTGGGATTTCGATCTCTTGTAGATCTAATTTACAGCAAAAATCTGGTAGCTCTTCGGGAAATCTAAGTATCGCGGATTTGCCTTCTCTATGGCCTATTAAACAGGCCGGGAAACCCCAAGTGTATCTCATGTTTTCAGCCCTCAATTGGTTTAATAGTGGTCTGAGGATTCGCCTCCTAGCCAACGTCTCCGGAGCCAAGTCCAAATATATTTGTAGTTCTATGCCGTTAATTTTCACTGGAGATTTTCCTCTTAAGTTACTCCATATTGCTGCCTTATCCTCGTAATTCTGGAATTTTACTAGAATGTCTCTAGGGCTTTCTGTTGGAATATGTTGGGGTTTCCTTACTCTATATATCTTGTCTATTTTCAGGTCCATTTCTGGGCCCTTATTCCAGACAGGATTGAGAATCTCTTTTATTGTTTTCCTAAGATCCTCTCCATTTTCTTCTGCTAATGCGCGTATTCTTAAATTCTGTCTTCTGTTTTGATTCTCATATTCCTCTAATTTGTAGTTCAATCTCCTCTGGTTCAGTTTTGTCTCTTTAAGTTGTTCCTTCATCCTAGTCATCTCCTGGGTATGATTGTCTGTTTTGTTCTCAATTTCCTCTATGCGGTTTAGGAGATGGCTTAAGTCTGATCGAAGTGCTGAGATATCCTTTTTTATTGAATTTTCCATTCGGAGAAGCATCTCCGAAATTTCATTTTTGGTTGGCATCTGAGGATTCATGGCTTGTTCTTCCGGGACACTTCTATCCATCTCAGACTCCAGCGTTACCTCTCCTCCTGAAGCTTCCACCAGTTCTTCCTTTTTCTTATTTGTCTCCTTTTTTTTGGTTTGTTTACTCATTGTTTGTTTTTCTGGGCCTGGGCTTTTAGGGCTTAGACCTTTTACCATATAATGTTTGATTGTACTGGTATTTACTTTGTCTTTTGGGGTTCACCTCCTTTATTAGTCTTGCCTTTCATACTATATTTCTTTTTTATAGGATTTTATTTTTCTTATTCCCCAGCCTTACCCCCCTTACTGTATTTCTATTTCGGTAAATTTAGACCAGTAAAGATCATACAGTTGGGACATATAGGCCCCAATCTATTCCGTCTATTAATGCCCTAATCTTTATAATCTTTATAATGTTATACACATACACAAAGACACAAAAAAAAAAAAAAAAAAAAAAAAAAGAAAGAAGGACAAAGGCTGCAAAACTATCTCCGAGGTTCTAGAGAGATATATTAGGCTATGTTAAATATTCCAATCTTTTTCCCTCCGCCCTCCTCCTCCCCTCCCCCCCCCCCCGGCCAAGAGGCTAAGGGAGAAGCGGAAAAGAAAGGGAAGGGAACAAGTACCGGTCGGGTAAAAGCTTCCTCCAGGCACCCCCCACAGTCACCAAAATTTTTACAAAAAAAAAGAAAAGAGGTGCCTTCAGTCTTGAAATATTTCTTCTCTTCTCTCAAGTATCTTTCACGTTTTTACTCAATTTATGCATCCAATTCTGTGTTCGCAAAGGTTTTTCATTTAAAAAGGTTCTGTGATTATAGCCTTATTGCTATCTTTGTCTTATCGGGGTGAGTAAATACACTACGACAGTTTTGAGATAGAAAGTGAGCCGGAGCGATGCTGTTTAAGGTTTCTTTTTCTTTTTTCCTTTCCTTCCTTCCTTCCCTCCCTTCCTCCTTTACAAACTTGCCGGCTGTACCATTATATTTAAATCCTGATTAGTATCCTCCTTTCCCTATCTCCTTCTCTCCCCCTCCTCTTTTGCTCCAGACCAAGTTCAAGTTGCTTATATTATGTAATAGATTATGTGAAACTTTCAGTCTGATATTCTCAAAAATTCCCCCGTAATATTTCCTTTATACACATCTTCTTTGATCACATCTTTTTGAAGCTTAAATTGGCACTCACCCCTCCAGTAGAGTCTCCGTCTGTTACGTCGGTCAGTCGGACATTTATCTCCCCTGTAAGGGGGACTTACCCTTGGTTTAGGATGGAGCGTCCAGGGGTCTCTGGGAAGGTAATTTTTTTTTTACCTCTCTGTATCCGGACGTCTATACGGCTTCGGCTTGTGTTTGCTATCCGAGTCAGCGGGGGAGGGGATTACACGGAGGAGAGAGAGAGAGTGGGTAGGAGGGGGGTTTGAAATCACCGACACAGACCGGCGGCGTTTCCCGGCTCTCTCAGCTCTTCAATGTCTTCGGCAAAGGCTAGCTTCGGGGGCGCCGACCGGCTTATGCGGTGGATGCCTCGCGCTGGGGAATCATTCCGAGTGTCACGCTGTCTCTCACTCAGCATGCGCTCGTGCTGCTCTGGCCGTCGGCTGTTTCCCGGGTCAGGCCACTCCCTCCATGGGGCAAGTCACGTCCTCATGTCCTCTCGTCCTCTCGTCCACGGCCCACATCCCCCCTCCAACTAATGCCCTTGAACTATGCAGCAGGCCTTCCCAGATTGAGATGCTTGTGTGGTGAACGGGAAAAGTGACGTGCGCGGATGCAACATCACTCCCCATTGGCTGGCAGGCAGGACATCAGGAGTCTTAGGTTACGTGAGAGGTGAGTGTAACAGGGCTTTTAACGTTGCCTGCACACAGTGGCATTAAGATTACCCGTCACCTCCAAAATAAAGTGCTGCAGATCAGATGTTCGGCACACTTATGTGAGACAGGGCTAAGTGTAGTGCAGTGTTAAGGACCCCTGTCAATCAAAACTAGGGCAATGTGTGTCGCATTACCCCTGAAGGAGCCACTTGGTAATTTTGGGTTCCCTGTTCTGCACCTCAACTCCAAGAACACCCTTAGCCCCTCTGACACACCTGGTTGATTGAATCACTACAGAGAGACGTAGCGTATAGTACCTTTCACCTTACTGTAGGATATAGGCAATAAACAATTACACACATGCTTAGTGGTAGCCACTATTTGTCTAGAATTAGGAACTTGCATAAATGACAAAAAATGCAGTTCACAAAGCAGAGTAGAACCGCCCCCAGGTAATAAAGGTAAACAAATATATCTATAAAAGCAGCTCTATATCAATAGCAGAAAAATAAATACGAGAATAGATAAATCAATATTTAGCAACACAACTGTAACCTAAACATGTCTAAAGGAATAGCAGTTTCCTAGTGATTTTAGACTGCACTCGAAAAAATGAGAGAAGGTGGGGGTCCCCCTTTAAATGGCAACAACAAACTGCGCAGGGCCGGTTCAAGGATTTTTGTTTACTTATCCCTGGTCCAAGAAGTGACATCATACAGGGGGGGGGGGCTGGCAGCCTGTCCATTCAAGTGGCCCATTGAACCACCGAATCTGCTCACACATGCCCACCTGGTTTTTCAATGCAGCCTCATCAGTGCCCATCAATTCAGCCTCACCAGTGTCCATAAATGCAGGCTCACCAGAGTTGTAGTTTCCTCTGCCCTGCTCAGGAACTTGAGCGTGGACTACAACTCCTGGAATAAAACAGCGGCCAGCTGGGCCGCCGGCCCAACTTCCAACAGAAGAAAAAAAAAAGGCAGCAGGCAGCGGCTGCCGGCTGTTTTTAACATAGGTTGGAGTGGCCTAGGGGGCAATTGCCACTCTGCCCCCTGGCCCAGCCTGCCCTGAGGTGACATAGGTCTGCAGAGCTACCGCCGCCCTTCCCAGTGCCACCCACCATGACAGCACCGGGCCCTCAGGTGGGACAGTGGTGCCCAGTAAACATGGTGAAGGGGGTTGCACATCGTGGCAGATTTTTACAGTGCTGAATTTAATGCAGTGCTGTGAAGCCTTTTACCTTCACAGCCACTTGTAACACTTTCACATGAAAGGTGAGAGTCAGCTTTACTAAAGTACACACACTCCTAGCTGCTATAGGGGCTGGGAGTGTGTAAAAAAAATAATTCAGCACTGTAAAAATCTGAATCCCCAGCAAGTGGCCGGGATTAGGATTTTACTGCCCCCCTATCCTGGTGCCCTGAGGTGGCTGCTTAAGCCACCATATGGTAGTGCTGGTGATAGCCCTGGGGCCACTACAGTTATAGGGCAGTCTTTAGGCTTGGTTCACACCAGTGTGCTGTGCAACCTCACATGTGATTCGCACCACACTGCAGTGCAAATCACATGTGAAGTCTGTGCTATGCAATTTCTGCCATACAGATAGTATGGCTGCATTTGCATTGCATTTGGACCAAGGTCATGCAGGACCCTTTTTCGCTCCGCACCAGAATCGGATTGTGTGGGTGTTCACACCCATGCAATCCGATTCATGTCTGAATTGACAGTTTGCACAGCAATATGTGAATCGATCTGGGGGGTCATTAACTTTGTATTGACACTCCCAGCGGTTCGCATAAGGCAGTGTGAACTGCCTGCGAGTCATGTGCGATGCAGGAACCTGCAGTGGATTCGCAGGGTTCTTGCATCGCACCAGTGTGAACCAAGCCTAAGTGCCGAGTCACACTGCATCGATGTGGGAACCCTGCTAATCCACTGTGGGTTCCCGCATCGCATGTCTCCCGGTGGAAGTTCACACTGCCCTATGCAAACTACTGGGAGTGTCAGTTAAAAGTTAATGACACCCCCAAATCAGTTTGCATATCGCAGTGCAAACTGCAAATTCAGACAGGAATTGGATTGCATGGGTGTGAACACCCACGCATTCCCATTCTGCTGCGGACAAAAAAATGGTCCTGTGTGAGTTTGGCCCGAATTCAATGCAAATTCAGCCATAATATCTGTATGGCTGAAATCGCACAGAGATCGCATGTGATTTTAACTGCAGTGTGGTACAAATAACATCCGATGTTGAACATTGCTGCAGTATGAACTAGCACTAAGTCCTAAATCTTCATCTCTAATAGCTGGTGCACACTGCAGCTGTGAATAGGGCCTGCGGGCAGTATTAGGGCCAAAAAATAACAGGGTGGGCAGTTCCTATGGATGGCAGTAGATAATGGCTGACCTGCCCTCTTACCAGACCCGGGGATACAGCAACAATGGTTCATCTGATCAGGAGTTGGCTCATTCTGGGTTTGCTTGTGGCGACTCCGCTGGACTTTCCCGTGGGATTGTACGCCGGACTGGAGTTTTCCCACCAAAAGTCCGGCGGACTAAGTTTTAAGTTCAGACTTAAAATTGTCCGCTGGACTCGCAAGTCCGGCGGACAATCCCGTGGTCTGTGTGCTAGTCCGCGGGACTTTTGGAAATTAACGGACTTGCCGACACAAGATCGGAAAGTCCGTTCATTTAGAACGTAACTGCAGGTAGACGGGGCTAGCGAAGGCAATGAATGCCGCCGCACTAGCCCCATCACCTGGTATGGATTTAAAGGGAATCCCTATGCCGAAAAAAACGGCGTGGGGGTCCCCCCAAATCCATCTCAGACCCTTATCCGAGCACGCAGCCCGGCTGGCCAGGAAAGGGGTGGGGACGAGTGAGCGCCCCCCCTCCTGAGCCGTACCAGGCCGCGTGCCCTCAAAATGGGGGATGCCCTGGGGAAAGGGGGGCCGTGTGCCCCCCTCACCCCAAAGCACCTTGTCCCCATGTTGATGAGGACAAGGGCCTCTTCCCGACAACCCTGGCCGTTGGTTGTCGGGGTCTGCGGGCAGGGGGCTTATCGGAATCCGGGAGCCCCCTTTAATAAGGGGGCCCCCAGATCCCGGCCCCCCACCCTATGTGAATGAGTATGGGGTACGATGTACGTGAAAACCAATGTGTAGCGCTAACAAAAAATAAGAGTGAATAAGTAGTGGAACTAATTATTTCACAAAAAACAAATAAATAATGTGCAAAAAGTCCAATATTGTGAAATTGGAATAGACACAATATTATATGTTAGTGATAAAGTCCTTGCTCAAAAGGAGACTTATCATGTGACATAAGACATCCTTGCGTGGGGAATGTTATTGAAGGATCTCTGGAATCTGGAAGCACAGATTCTGGTATGTATACACACGAATATGCTGACCCTCCAACGGATATGAAATGAATACGCTTACCAGCAATGTTGGACCCACCTACCATATGGCAGTGGGTCAGTTAGGCTTAGGGTAATTCCTGTAGATGGCACCGGGGAGACCAAAGACTGGATTCCGACAGCACAACTCCGGATCTAAGATGGATTCCCAAGTTGATATTCCGAAATCCTCCGAAGCGACACTTGTATGTCATCCAGAAAGGTCCACAATGACATGTGGCACCAGGAACAAACCAAAAAAAGGAAAACAGGAAAAAGAAAAAACTCCAATAGTGTAAGTTCGCCACTACTTTTATTGTATGTGGGGCATAGGTAGTAGTACAAAAGGGGATTACCCCATGCAGTACAGAGCATATAAATATAAAATTGAAGTAAAAACAGAATAAAAGCAATATGGGGGTCTCAAAATCAGCAAAGCCCGACGCGTTTCGACCAATCGGTCTTCTACTGGGGCATCATTTGACACCCTATATTGCTATTAGCTTTATACTGCTATCAAGATGGAAGAATTGGCGCCAAAATTTGAAAAACCGGAAGTGGCCACAGGGCTTGCTATCCAAGCCTCATTCTAGTGTACCACTTCCGGGTTAATATACAGAGCTAAAACCATGGGGAACATTAGTACTTGGAATAATTCAGCCCTATGGAAAATGTCCTATTTCGGACTATGTGAACTCCTACTGGTCATATCTATTTGGAAATGGAACAGTTAGCCATCCGTGTGGCATGGGGATATATCAGCATGGCTGCCTGGAAGTGCAGAACCTCACTTGCGCTCCACACCTCCTAATCAAAGCGGAGGGCGGAGACGCGTTTTCATTTCCGCCGCTCAGTGTTTGTCGGGACGTCACCTCCGCCCTCGGTGTGTGGCGGGACGTCACTTCCGCTCGGAACGGAACGTCACTTCCGCTCGTATGCGCTCCAAGCCTCGCACAGCACACAACCCGGCGGGCTGGAGCGCATTGTCACTTCCGACGGGATGGTCAGGTGACTTACCAAACCAACGTCACGGCGGCGGATCATGTGATCCGCAATCCTTCTATCACCGAGCAATCTACCCATGCAAACAGGATTCTCCAAAACGGAAGCAGAAAATATGAATCCAACAGCCGACTTAAAACGGAATGGAATGTATAGGATAGATGTACCCAAAAGTAATGGCTTCCATCTCTACACTCCCATGTCAAGGCCTACCACTAATACTTAGAAAGAAGGGAACAGCCCGGACTAATAATGGAAGATATATGTAAACAAGGGGGATACATTCCAAGTGATAAATGTAAACATTGCAACCGGGCCATATAAATATGGATTAGACATAATTACATGTCCCATCCATCAAATATGCCATGATTAAAAGGGATAATACAAATTACATCCTACATATCCTTAATGTGCAAAAAAGAAAGGTAGTGTGAAATAATAACAATAAGCCATCATGATTGGCACTGGGCCACAAATGTAGAACGAATAAACAAGAACTTCTATGCTAGTTATAATACATATCGAATACCACTCGGTGATAACCGAAGGAATTCTACCAGAACACATATGGCAATATTACCTACAAAGTGCTGAATACCATGTAAAAGAAATTACTGTAGAGGGATGTTGTGATAATAAATTGTATATGACGTTAGGCTCTATTGATGAAACTGTTAATGTCCCACTCTACATTAATACCATATGGCGAATAACATTTCAGTTCATATATCCAATATGTCTCAAGGCGGGACACCCCCCTGAGACATGATTCTCCTCGCCAATGGGGGAAAAATTTGTCAATAATTTGGAACATTGTTCCGTTAGGGTCTCTGTTGTGATGCTCCCTATAGTGCCGAGGGACAGTATGTTTGACACATCCCTTTATTATTTTTGAGATGTGTTCATTCACCCTTACTGAAAAAGTCCTAATAGTTCTCCCCACGTACTGCTTCTTGCAAGGACATGTTATAAGGTATACTAATATATTTTGAAGCACAGGTGGTAAAGTGCTTCATGTTGTGACTCAATTGTGTGACAGTAGACGTAAACTCTGTAGATTTTCGTCTGCCACACACATTGTATGTGCATACCCTACATTTCCTGCAAAGGAAACAGTATTAGGGGGATCTAAAATGTTAGGAGCAATTTCACCCTGGATGGAACGGGCACCCCTAAAGGTGACCATAGCTCGATCAGGTAGAGCGGGTCCCAGGATCTTGTCACTACGCAGGACATTCCAATGCCTACTCATAATCGTTTTAATATCTCTGTGTTGAATTGAGTAGGATGTGAAAAATGACCATCTAAATTTATTATCCAAAACACCCTTAGGTCGATTAGTCAGAAGGGACGACCTCTCAATTTCTGCGACCGTCCGAATCTCGGAATCCAATTCCCAGGGCCTATAGCCCTTCTCCACAAATCTATCCTTTAGTATCTGAGACTGTGATAGAAAATCATTGATATTAGTGCAATTGCGCCTCAGGCGGAGAAACTGGCTCTTAGGGACTGACTTTAACCATTGGTCATAATGGCAACTATCAGTTGGGATATACCCATTTCTGTTAGTCGGCTTGAAATAGGTCTTAAACTCCAAATAACCATTCATAGCCAAGATTTCAAGTTCCAAAAACTGAATGCCAGTGGCAGAGGCCTTATATTCTAAGACTATCCCACGACTGTTATCATTCAAGATAGACATGAAGCGGTCCAGGGAGTCTCTATCTCCTTTCCATAGGAGGGGGATGTAGTCTATGTACCTGGCCCACAGGGCCAATTCTGGTCTCCCTAGGGCATAGACGACATCCTCCTCCCATTGGGCCATAAATAGGTTGGCCAAGCTGGGGGCATATTTAGCCCCCATAGCCACACCTTGAGTTTGTAAATAGAAAAGGCCTTGGAACCAAAAATAATTGTTCCCAGTTGCGAATTTTAATAGTTCCATAATAAAATGACGGTGTACAACGGGCAACGAGGCACTTTTAGATAGAGCAAGCTCCACTGCCTCCAAACTTAATGTGGTATTGACGTATACAGAGCAGATACGTCTGCTGTGACTAAAAGCATATCTTGGTGGTATTCAACACTTTCTAGAATTCTAATGGTATCACTGGTATCCTTCAAGTATGAAGGGACCAGTTTGACCAAAGGTTGTAGGTAAAAGTCAATGTACCGACCAATCCTCAAGGTCACTGAATCTATGCCACTAACTATTGGTCGACCAGGAGGATTGGTAGTACTCTTGTGGACCTTCGGCAAATAATAGATGGTCGGTATCCTAGGGGCCAGAGGGACCATATGGTCCCTTTCCTTTTTATTAAGGATAGACAGGGAGAAACCTTCATCAACTAGTCCTATCAAGTCTCTCTTGAGATCCTTGGTGGGATCTTTTGGCAGGACTTTGTAGGTGGTGTGGTCGCTCAACAGTCTAGTCATCTCCTTAATATAATCTGTTTTATCAAGAACAACAATGCCGCCCCCCTAATCAGCGGGGCGGACAATGAGGTCTTTATTGTCACAAAGGGATTTAATCCCTTGTTTGGCAATAGGATCTTGATAATACTTTTTATTGGATAACTTATCCAGATCCTCTAGGACTAGATTTTTAAAAACGTTAACAGAATGTGAGGAAATACTGGGAGGGTTAAAAAGAGATGGATTTGAAAGGCCGGAGTGTAAAATGTCACTCTGATCTTCAACTCTCATATCATTGGTAGGTAGGGCCAAAATTGTCGTTGAATGTTCAGCTTACGAACATACTTTTGTACGTTAATAAAAGTTGAAAATTTGTTCAGTTTCCTCGGAGGGACAAATTTAAGTCCCTTATCTAAGACGTATTTTTCTTCCATAGTGAGTTGTGTTTGGCTAAGGTGCCTGTACCTATTGTGTCCTTTTTCTTTTTCCTTTGTATGTACCGCCCCCCTCTGGTGCCTCTTTTAGTTTTGGGCTTCTTGGGGGGTTGGGAATGGGCATGTGAAAACCCGATGTCTGAGAGGATCCAGAATATGGTTGATGGTAAGGAGGCCTTCCATATCCATCAAACTGTGGGTATTGTTCATATTGTCCATCATAGGGTTCCTCGCTACGTGAAGTAGCATGTCGGTTATCCCTATGGTGGGGTGGTGTCCCGTATGAATACCCTCTTTGTTCATAGCCTGACCTCTCAATGTAATTAGGTCTAAACGTTCCTTCCATAGGGTAGGCGTAATAAGGTTCTCTGAAGTTAGGCCCTCGTTGATTACTCCCTTTTTGGTTATTAGTTTTAACATTAACATTAGAGGGAAGTCGTCCTCTCCCTTGATCAGAATAGTTGTAATAATTCTGATTTGGGCGTTTGGGAGTGGAGTTCGACCCCCTATTTTCCATATACCGTGGAGGGGGTGAGGAGGGGGATCATATACTAGCCTTCTGTCTGGATGTGGAGCAGTGGGTTGTGATAGCTCCATGGGGGGGGGGGGGGGGGGGCACTAGCTCCCACATCACTAGTAGTAGACAGCTTCTTCTGCCAGTTAAAAACAAGATTAGACTTATAGTCGGAAATATCACGACTATACTTCTTCTGTTTCTTGCTTTTCTGATCCCTCTCCTCTTTTTCTAAGAGGGTTTTTAAATTGGATGAGAGTGCTATATACTCAGGGGTCACACTGGATGGCATCAATTTGTCTTTAATGTCTTTTATTTCCTTATTCAGTGCAGGTAACCTGGCTTTTTTCCTCTCAACCAAAAACTCATAAGCTTCAGACCGGCCTTGTTGAAATATTCACACCACGTGGCGAGATCAGTTTCTCCCTGCTGTGGCTGAACGTCCCCCGATGACCCCCGAAGGCGGAACGAGACCCCCAGACGAAGGCAACGACGACGAAGAAGAAAGCCGGGCTCCCCCGCTCGTGAAAGAGCTAGGTAAAAGAGCAGAAGAGAGCGGAGGAGTACGGCGAGAAGACCCCCCAAGACGGAAGAAGACCCCCGGAGCAGTGCAATAAAATATTTTAAAAAAATAGTGTGTTTTTTTTTTTTTTGTGACACTTTTACACCTTAGGTGAATGGGTAGGGGTACATCGTACCCCATACTCATTCACATAGGGTGGGGGGGCGGGATCTGGGGGCCCCCTTATTAAAGGGGGCTCACGGATTCCGATTCCGCAGACCCCGAGAACCAACGGCCAGGGTTGTCGGGAAGAGGCCCTTGTCCTCATCAACATGGGGACAAGGTGCTTTGGGGTGGGGGGGGCGCACAGCCCCCCTTTCCCCAGGGCACCCCCCAATGTTGAGGGCACGCAGCCTGGTACGGCTCAAGAGGGGGGGGGGCACTCGCTTGTCCCCACCCCTTTCCTGGCCGGCCGGGCTGCATGCTCGGATAAGGGTCTGAGATGGATTTGGGGGGACCCCCACGCTGTTTTTTTCGGCGTAGGGATTCCCTTTAAATCCATGCCAGGTGACGGGGCTAGCGCGTCGGCATTCACTGCCTTCGCTAGTCCCGTCTACCTGCAGTTACGTTTTAAATGAACGGACTTTCCTATCGTGTGTGGGCAAGTCCGTTCATTTCCAAAAGTCCCGTGTTTTTTTTCCCGCGGATTGTCCGCCGGAAAAGTCCGGGCATGTGTGGGCAAGTCCACACTCTCGGAAAGTCCGGCGGAGCTCCGCTGGAAAGTCAGAGCGTGTGTACGCCGCATAAGGCGATTTGCCTAATTAGAGAGCCGTCTCTGCATGCCAATATTCTAAGTAATTTTGTAGCAAAAAAATACAGATTTTTACTTTTAAACAACAAATGTCAGAAAAAGGCCTGGTCTTTAAGAGAAACTAAAGTCTCGTTTTTTTTGTTAAATATAACAAACATGTTATACTTACCTGCTCTGTGCAGTGGTTTTGCGCTGAGCAGCCCAGATCCTTCTCTTCTTCCCTCTTCGGCGCTCTGCCCCCTCCGTGGCCCGGCCCCTCATCCTCTCTCTTCTCATTAGCTCACTGACTTTTATTGACAGCAGCGGGAGCCAATGGTGCTTCGGAGGGAGAGTCCCAGACAGCCGAGTCTCTCGTGCAACATCGCTGGATTGAGAGGGGCACAGGTAAGTGTTAGGGGGGCTGAGGGGGGAGCTGCTGCGCACAGAAGGCTTTTTATCTTAATGCATTAAGATAAAAAAAAAAAAATCTTCTGCCTTTATATCCACTTTAAAGTGGTTAAGGAAAAACATTCTAGATTATGTATTTGTATGCCCTTTTGGGCCAGCTTTAATTGTAAATTTGAAATAAAAGTAATTTTGTGTTTTTTTTAATCTAACGTGTGTACGAATTACTATTGGAGGTATATTCAAAGTCTCCTTTATCTTGTTTTTTGTGCTGCAATGCTACTTGTTGGGGAAGATACCTCCTATGGCACCATAGTTATACTTACACCAACATTCTGCCTCTAATATTGTTATTGAGTATGAAATGTTTAACAAAATGTATAAAGTGTATAGTGCAGGGTTCGGGAGTGCATAATGCACAAAGTGTTGGGCTCAGAAGTGCGAAACGCACGGAGTACAAGCCTATGGTACTGCAGAGGGCGCAGGTCTCAAGAATGCATGTCACATAGGGTTCAGGGCTCAGTTGTTGGAAATGCACAGGCCAGTCTAAGGCACACACTTAACAACAGACGGCTTAATAACTCCAATACTGATGTCTTTGTGTCCCAAAGTACCTTAGTGATCTGAACGGTGGAATGGTGCCGGTTACTTGCATTAAACCTCTGTAAGTAACTTCAGACCAGGCAGGAACAAGCTTTTGAAAAAGCTTTACTGGTAGAAGTGCCAAAAACATTAGAAAGTCCAACATGTGAAAACATTATTCCTTCCTATGGCCCTAACCCTAACTCCATACCTGCAAAGATAGAGTCCATGCATGTATAACACAGTCCATCAGTGGCATTCTCCAGCAGCTGGTGTCTTTGGGGCAAATCCCAAGTTCTGATGACCTTTACATCATGGCAGCAGAAAGGGGGTTTTCTGACTCCTTCCCTTACAGGCACTGGGCCCCAAGTCTCTGGGAAAACACTCTGCTCAAGGGCTCTCTTATCTACCCATGTGGCCCCTCTGCCCCCCCCCCCCCACTCCATACCACTGTCCTTTTTTTATATATCACATGATCAGTGGGTCGGACAGAAAGAAGAACCTGCCAAAAGCAAAAAAACAGAAATGGATTAACTCTTACCATTCTGTCCAGGACAGCATCTAATTAGTATAACTTTCAACCCATCTAAATTCCTCCCCCTCAGACCCAAGCCATCTCGGCCATGTCTTAAAACCCACAGAAATGTGCGACAGGTGCACAACAGTAACAATAAAGTGACATAGCCTGTACAAAAAAACAGTAACCCTGTTAGATAGAAGTGAAGCAGGTAAAGTAGAATACGGTTTAATGTGGATGTATATCTGAGTGTCATCAGCATAGAAGTGATAATTGAGCCCATGAGATCTAAGCAGTTGACCAAGTGCATACATGTGAATACTAAAAAGTAAGGGACCCAACACTGAGCCCTAAAAAACACTGTACTTGACTGGACCAACTGCAGACTGGAATCTGCCAAGAGAAACAAAGTGACAGCGATCAGTAAGTTATGACTTAATCCATTTTAGAGCCAATCCTGAGACTCCAAATATGGTTTTAAGGCGAGAGAGTAAAAGATTGTGGTCTACTTTTATCAAAGGCAGAACTAAGACGCAGTAGACTAAAAATAGTTAGTGGGGCGGAATCAGAAACAAAAGGCCGTTAGTGACTTTGACCAAGGCAGTTTCTGTGCTGTGCAGTTGCCAAAAACTAGTTTGGAGGGGTTCAAATAGGTTATTTAGAGTCAGGTAGTGATGTAGCTGAGATATCGCAAACCCGCTCAAGGATCTTGGCAAGGAAGGGTATGTTGGATATTGGATGAAAGTTGTTTAAATTGTCCAGAGCTATGCTGGATTTTTTTGGTACCGGGGTGATAGAGGCATTTTGGAGGATTGTTGGTACAAAACCAGTGCTAAGGGAGTAATTTATGATATTGATAATACTGGGGCATAGGGAACTAAAGCCAGATTTAAGTAAATGGGTGGAAATAGGATCAAGTATGCAAGTGGAGTATTTCATATTCGAGACCAATTTAATCAGAGATGCAGAGTCAAATAGAGAAAAGTGGGAGATAGTAAAACTGGGTGGATCAGAAAGTGATGTGGAATAAACATGTGCTGTGGTGAGAATGTGATGCCTTATTTTGAAAATTTTTGAGGAGAAGTCCCTGGAAACATGTCATACACACCCCCCATCCCGACATCCACCAGGTATTTTGACAGCTGTCATCCTCGTATGTGGCTGAAAACACTGCTACTGCTAATATCCATACATTGAGCTGGCTGGCAGCCTTTCATCCTTGGTCTCTGTTCGCTTAGTGATGCCTACAGCCTCACACTGATCACAGCTGCTTGGTCTCAGGTGTTCCCTATCCATGCTGTTTCATACTAAGTTCAATGTAAGTGTGCTGCTTATTTTAATAAAGTGATTTTTATTTGATATTGAACTCAGCGCCCTGCTGTTGGTTTTCTTCTGTACAGTTAACACAAAATAACATGTCTGACTTTGATCATCTCTATTACAAGGTGGGTTTTGTAGGGACCCCAAATAGCCTGATACATTGGGGCTTTATCAGATGTAAACATTGTGATAAAAAAACTATAATGCCCTGTACACACGATAGGATTTCCAACAAAATCCATGGGATTTTTTCCGACGGATGTTGGCTCAAACTTGTCTTACATACACACGGTCACACAAAGTTGGTTGTGAAATTCCGAGCGTCAAGAACGCGGTGACCTACAACACATACGATGAGCCGAGAAAAATGTTCAATAGCCAGTGCTTCTCTTCTGCTTGATTCTGAGCATGCGTGGCACTTTGTGCATTGGAATTGTTTACACACGCTCGAAAATTTCCGATAACGGAATTTGTTGTTGGAAAATTTGAGAACCAGATCTCAAATTTTGTGTGATGGAAATTCCTATGGAAAATGTGTGATGGAGCCTACACACGGTTGGAATTTCCGACAACAAGGTCCTATCACACACTTTGCATCAGAAAATCCTATTGTACAGGGCATTAGCCTAGCTAAACTATACCTTTCTGGAGTGCTGGTAGCTATCTCATATTTGTTATTCTGATGCATATGGACATATTCTACTCCTCTCTACAAGCTAATGAGAATGCACTGTGTACTCTCAATAAATGTATGATAAATGGATCTCTTATGCAATCCAATTTTCAAAAATACTTAAACAATGCTTTGTCATAGCCCCTTCTGGCAGCCAGAACTAGAAAGATAACTGCCTATTGCTTTGTAAATGTAGCTAAAACTGCACTGCCCATTGCCTTGCTAATCCTTGATTATGTGAAGGCTAAATATATATATATATATATATATATATATATATATATATATATATATATATATATATATATATACATATATACACAGTGTATATAAACTGTATGTTATATATATATATATATATATATATATATATAAAAAAATTTTTTTTTGCTTTTGTGAGTTTGTTTGATACAATTATATATCAGTTTTTTTTTTTTCTGGGTAACAAAATAGGACAAGCTGGTTTCAAAGAATTTATAAAATATTTCAGCTATTAGAAGAACTATCCATACTCAAGGATGTTTCAGCTTAAAAATATGTCTAAGACGCATTTAGTCTATTTTTAATATGCAAATATGCATACCAGTATTGCCCATATTCTTTGCAGGTTGATTCCTGACATTTTGAGGTGTTTCTAATGCCGCGTACACACGATCGGACTTTCCGGCGGACTTAGTCCAGCGGACCAGAGTCCGTCGGACAAATCGATCGTGTGTGAGCTCCAGCTGACTTTTTCTTCCCAAAAGTCCGGCGGACCTAGAAATAAGACTGGCTTCAAATTTGGACTAAATTTGGACTAAAACCGATGCTAGGGCAGCTATTGGCTACTGGCTATGAACTTCTTTATTCTACATCAACGCGTTCGAAACGGCTGGACTTTTGGAGTGATCGTGTGTGGCCAAGTCCGTTCACTTGAAAGTCCGGCAGACCTCAGCTGCAATGTCCGTCGGATTGTCCGCCGGAAAGTCCGCCGGAAAGTCCAATCGTGTGTACGAGGCATAAAACTTCTTTATAAATTGTATTTATTTAAAAACATTTATTTTATTTTCCCCATTTCAAAAGCCAGCTATCTATAAGCTTGGGAGAAAAGGAATTGAGTGGTCAACTAACTTTGAAATATTTGCCAGACTTTTAGAAAAAAATACAGAAAAATCATTAAAAACAATACATTAAGAAGACATGGAGTGAGGGTCGGTCATTACAGTAGTAGTGGAGAATGTTTTGTAGGGAACTTCGTACATGAAAAAACTGCTAAAAAATCAAAGTACAGGATTAACAATTAGATCAGTAAACTAAATCCTTAAATCAACATTAAAGCTTAATTTTTTTTTTATATTGTCATACTTACCTCCTCTAAGCAATGGTTTTGCACAGAGCAGCCCCGATCCTCCCAACCTGGCACTCCAGGCTCCTCCTCTTCTGCAAGTGCCCCCATAAAAAGCCTCTTTATGTGGGAGCTCCCGTGCCTGCTCTTTCCCGAGCTGCCCTGTCTGTGTCTATTGACAATGCTATTAATCTATTGCAATGGCTCCCGCTGCTATCAATCTGCACCGGGAGGAGGGAGAGAGCCGATGCTCTTTTGCACATCGCTGGAACAGAAGGTTTTTAAACTAAATGCGTAGAATGCATTCAACTGAAAAACTTGAAGGCTTTAGAACCACTTTAAACAAACTTGTTTTAAATACCGTATTTATCGGCGTATAACACGCACTTTTCCCCTTTAAAATCAGGGGAAAATCGTGGGTGCGTGTTATACGCCGATACCCGCCGATCTCCCGCTGATTTTCTTCTTAGGGGAGCGAGCGGAGACGATATTCCGAAAGCCGCGTGTATTTTCGGCTATTTTCGGCTCCTCTCACAGTCCCGCCCACCTCCACTGTTTGCGAGAGGAGCCGAGCGCCGACAACAGAAAGAAACCCGAGTTCGGCTATTTTCGGCTCCTCTCGCAGTCCCGCCCCTGTCTGCGAGCAGAGCCGAGACTAGCCGAACTGTATGTTGTCAGCGCTCGGCTCCTCTCGCAATCAGTGGAGGTGGGCGGGACTGCGAGAGGAACCGAAAATAGCCGAAAATACACGCAGGTTTCGATATGTCACGCGACGCTCGTCCTCCCCACTCTGCGCCAATTTTAAACGCTGCAAATGTACTGGGCAAGCCTGCAAAGGCACTGGGCAAGGCTGCACAGGCACTGGACAAGGCTGCACTGGGCAAGGCTGCAAAGGCACTGGGCAAGGCTGCACTGGGCAAGGCTGCAAGGATGGACAAGGCTGCACTGGGCAAGGCTGCAAGGATGGACAAGGCTGCACTGGGCAAGGCTGCAAGGATGGACAAGGCTGCACTGGGCAAGTCTGCAAGGGTGGACAAGGCTGCAATGATGGAGACGGATGCAGATGACACTGGACAAGGCTGCAATGATGGGCATTTAAATGTAAGTTTTTTTTCCTTAATATTCCCTCCTAAACTTGGGGTGCGTGTTATAAGCCGGCGCGTGTTATACGCTGATAAATACGGTAGGTCCCATTTTGATATGGGAACCAAATGTCGAAATAAAACAATAAATTCCCTTTTTGATTTTTTGAATAAAGTGTATATCCAGGCATTACCTAAATGAATCCCAAAAATACACCTCACCCTCTAGAAAATCAAGCATTATTTTTACCTGTTTCTGTAATGAGAAGCAATATTTATTTCTTCCTATGACATCCTTACCAGGCTTGCAATTGTGCTGCTGGAAGCTCAGTTACTACTGACATGGGCACACCCCCAGAACTATTCCCCCAAGAGCACCTTCCCTAATAGACATGTGCACACTGAAATATTTTGTTTTGGAATTTCCGGTCGAATGTTCCGCCTACAAGCTATAGTAGAATTATAATGTTGTATGACACTAGTAATAATTATATTTATTAATTATTATTACTAGTCAACCAACTTTAGAATTCTTCTATAGCCTATGACCATAAATGACCGCTCGCGGCGACTGCTTCGTCGAATCTTCGTGTCTGATATTTTCTCTCTATGTTGAATAATCTTGGACTAATAGAGTTAGATTAGGCACATTCGACCTTTTTTGCTATTGTCTCTATAATGTTGAATCTTTTCTCTCTATGTCGAATCTTTTCTCTCTATGGAGAATAATCTTGAACTAATAGAGCTAAGGTTAGGCACATTCGACCACAGGTTCGATGGACACAGATCGTTATTGTCAGCGTCATGTCGAATCTCCTATCTATATCGAATTGTTGCAACGAAAACTAAAATAAAGCATTTGTTTATGTCGGATCTTTCGGTTTTCGGATTCTGCACGTTTGTGAAAACGATAACGAAAATAACAGAAATTCGGACAAAAACGAATGCACATGTCTATTCCCTACACAATGTGTGTGAGCAGGCTGTTAGTAGTCAAGGCAATAGCATTGTTTTGCTGGGAAAGAAATCAGTGTATGCATGTGCAGAGGGACATAGAAGTGGATAGGTGAACTTTTGTCGACTAGCAGGAAGGAAAAACAGCGCTGGTTAGGATTTCAGTGCAGCAGAAGAGCTGCTTTGTTAGACAAAGCAGAAATTTAGGAGAACAATGGATTTCTGGCAGGCAAATTGGTATTTTTATGTATTGGCAGCATTTTTAAAAGGATAAAACTGTTCTTATAAAATTCTTATTGGCAAATAAATGTGCTAAGACTTTGAAACCAGTTATTGACCCTTCTGAAAACCGTGGGTGGTACTGCACCCCTAGACATTGTGAAATATCACGATACCAGCAACTTACTGAGACTTATTGATTTTTGCAGACACAGCAGTACGAAGACATGGGTCATTCTAGAGTAAGCCTTCTCACATTTTTACACTCTGAAGTTTACCCTCTGCCTTACCACCTTGTCTCTGTTCCTACCAGCTACTTGGCCACTCCATTCAGTGTTGTTTTCTTTCGAAATATGGCCCATTATTAGAACACTCCCCTCTTTTCCCAATCTTGGGTAATCCAGCATTCCCATTAGTCTCTTCTGGGTGTCCTTTCCACACATTACTTGAGGAAGACATCTACCAAGCTTCCCATATTCTTGTTAATGGACAATAGCTCTCACTGGCCACTCTTATGATGGCTGAGGGACCCTTCAAACTGACTTTCTGGAAATCCCTACAACTGAGACATTTTCTTGCTTTTCTGACACTTCTGGAGCCTTTCTGAAGCCACTCACTTAATTTGCAACCTTGTACTCTAACACAAGCCCACTCAGGCACATCTTCTCCACCATCTATGCATTGCTGTCCTTTTTTTTTTTTTTTTTTTTTCCAAAAAAGTTTATTGAAAGAAGTCAAACAATTTAACAGGACAGTAAACTCATTGTACATATTACAACATCCGTATGGACAAAAAGAGAAACCATCATCAGCTACGATAAGTAAGACAATTTAAGCAAATAAAGAAAGATACACATAAAGAAAATTTCACATAGATCTACCGGCCTACATTTGAATAATGAGCTGTAGAGGCAATGAAGTTTCAGTTGTAAAGGCAACAAGAGAGATACTGAGTCGGACTATTCGCAATCTTGGGAAAGGGGAGACAGAATAAATATTAATCCGAATATGTAAACCCAACATTTCATATTTCCTCAAATGTACCTGCTGTACCATGTAAAGGTCATGAGGAAGGGAGGGAGGGATAGATAAGTGATAGAGGTGACCATCTCCTGCCTCCCTCCCCAGACAGAGCTTGAGTTTTCTAATGTTTTTGTGTGATTAAATGTGTTGGGTAGTATACTTAGTGTGTTGGCTTCTAATAGTTTAAATTCAGGGTGGTTGGTTACATAGGCGAGAAAAATCTGTGGTCGATTGGAAGTGAATCCAGCAGGCCCATTTGATGCCATATGTTGTGTCGCGAGAACAATGAATGAGCTCTTCTAGTTCGGCTATTCTTTTAATTCTTCTAAACCATTCCTTGAGGGTGGGGATGTTTTGGGTATTCCAATGAACAGGAATGCAGTGTTTTGCTGCATTAATCATGTGCATTGCCAAGGACTTGTGGTAAGATGATTGAGGTAGATGTGTGTGGTGAAGCAAGAATTGAGAAGGGGTAAAGTGTATGTCATAAGACGTGACCTGAGTAGTGATGCGGTGAACCTCTTTCCAGAAATCCTGTATACGGGGACATTGCCACCAGATATGTAACAACGTACCCCTTTCTGAACGGCATCTCCAACAAGAGTCAGGGGCATCGTGATTAAATTTGTGTAGTAGTGATGGAGTGCGGTACCAGCGTGTCTGGATCTTGTAACCATTTTCCTGCGTTGAGACGTTCATGGAACCCTTGTGGATGTTTGTGGATGTTTGTGGTCCTGTTCTTTTTGTATTGCTTTCTTTGTGTGAACTCCCTGGTTTTCTGCCAGAGAACACATCACTGTAAATTCTCTAGTTATGCTGGGAACTGAGTCTGCTCTCCTTCAATGATCTTGTCCTGAAACCCCCCCCCCCCCCAGCACAGCCATTCACTGGGAAGATATGTTGCTTCTCCTCCCCCCCAGCTCTTATGCAGCTGGGAACTTAAAAAGAAGGGTAAAAAGATATTTATAATGTTATTGTTTTTATATCTGTACACCAATGTTTTACCTTTTTATTTCTATTTTAAACTGAATGTGTTGTTTTACAAGGTGATTGTTTACAATTAATTTAACTCTCACTCCTCAACGCCACAGAATTCTTATTTTCTCTCCTCTAAGTTCTAGACTCCAGGAAACCAACTACAAAATCCTATCAAGGTGGTACTGAACCCTCTCTTTCTTGCATAAATTCAAACCCCATGTTCCCCATTTCTGTTGGCATTCTCAATTGGATACTGGCTCACTTCTTCACATTTTTTGGTTTTGCCCAAAATTGACTTTTTTTTGGACCAAAGTTTGAGAGATATCTCAGAAATGTATTGCTTACGTTCTTCCTGATGACCTGGCCTCCACCATTCCTCGATTTCCACTAAAACATTTTCAAAATCGATCCTCCATCATCTTCTGAATGCCAATAAATCTTGTCTTCCCCTGACATGGCACCCCACCAACTCCCCTCCCCACAGTAACACTCTGGCTACGTAAAGTGAATGAAATCTGTTGCATGGAAGACCTAATCTTCTCAAAACAAATAAGAGTCCTTTAAAAAGACCTGTTCTATTGGCTTGACTTTACATTTTCGGTAAGGCTCTGATTTTTAAGCACACTTGACTCTGCTCTCCATCCAACTGACACACCACCCATGGTATCCCTCCCCGCTCCTTTTTTATTTCTCTCTCCCCCCACCCCCCTCTCCTGACCACTAGCCCCTACCATGCCCGCAGCCTTCCCACCATTACTCTTTCCAATAGTTTTCTTTTTCCTCGCCCTTCTTTACCCTACCACTTATGTTTTACCCACGTCAGACAGGTCCTATGTTATTTTCATGCAGCATATTATGGTTACTTCTGATGGTGTTTATCTCTTGAACAATTCCTGTTGGCTTTATGTATACATGATCTACATGCCTTTGAATGTCAGTATGTACTTAAATAGTACAGTTGAGATGTGACATAACCTGTAAAACTAGCATGACTGCAGACACATTTTAATTCAATGGTATTAACAATACAATATGCTCTTAATTCAGGTATCACTAACCTCAATTAAAATATGAAAGGAACGATAAGGCCTATAGACCAAATTTGACACCCAGATGCCAATGACATTCTCACATCCTTGTAGGTAGGGATGAGCCGAACACCCCCCCCCCCCCCCCGTTCGGCTTGCACCAGAACCCGCGAACGGACCTAAAGTCCGTGCGAGCATTAGAACCCTATTAGTTATAATGGATGCGAACATTCGAAATCAAAAGTGCTAATTTTAAAGGCTAATATGCATGTTCAGGTCATAAAAAGTGTTTGGGGACCTGGGTCCTGCCCCAGGGGACATGTATCAATGCAAAATAAATTTTTTAAAAACGGACGTTTTTTCAGGAGCAGTGATTTTAATAATGCTTAAATTGAAACAATAAAAGTGTAATATTCCTTTAAATTTCGTACCTGGGGGTTGTCTATAGTATGCCTGTGAAGGGGCGCATGTTTCCTGTGCTTAGAACTGTCCCTGCAAAAAGTGTAATTTTTGCAGGAAAAAAAGCTATTAAAAATCACTCGCGGTTAATGTATTGACGGCTTCCGTAACACAGAGAACAGTCATTCATTGAAAGCCATTCATAAAAAAAAAGTCATTGATGAAAAAAAATTAAAAATTAAAAAAAAAAAGCGTGGGGGTCCCCCCAAATTCAATAACCAGGCCCTTCAGGTCTGCTATGGTTATTAAGGGGGACCCAGACAAAAAAAAATGGCGTGGGGTCCCCCTCAAAATCCATACCAGACCCTTATCCGAGCACGCAACCTGGCAGGCCGCAGGAAAAGAGGGGGGGACGAGAGCGCCCCCCTCCTGAACTGTACCAGGCCACATGCCCTCAACATTGGGAGGATGCTTTGGGGGTCTGAGACCCCCAAAGCACCTTGTCCCCATGTTGATGAGGACAAGGGCCTCTTCCCCACAACCCTGGCCATTGGTTGTGGGGGTCTGCGGGCGGGGGGCTTATTGGAATCTGGAAGCCCCCTTTAACAAGGGGACCCCCAGATCCCGGCCCCCCCCTGTGTGAAATGGTAAGGGGGTACAAAAGTACCATTACCATTTCACCAAAAAAGTGTCAAAAATAGTAAAAATGACAGGAGACGGTCTTTGACAATTCCTTTATTAAAATCTTCTTTCTTCCGGTCTTCCTTTCTTTATCCTTAGGTTTCTTCATCTTCTCCTTCCGGCATCTTCTTCCATCTTCTTCTTCCATCTTCTTCTTCCTCCGATCCGCTTCTTCTTGCGCTGGTCTTCTCGTCCTTCTCGTCTGGCATCTTCTTCCATGGCGTCGGCGTCTGTTCTTCTGTCGGGCCGCTCCTCGCAATGGGAGGCTCCCGCTGTGTGAGGCTTCGCTCCGTCTGACAGGTCTTTTATAATGGAGGGCACCTGGTGACCCCGCCCTCCTCTGACGTCATGGGGAAAGCCATAGGGAATTCTCCATGACGTCCCCGTGCGTCAGAGGGGGCGGGGTCACCAGGTGCCCTCCGTTATAAAACACCTGTCAGACGCAGCAAAGCCTCACATAGCGGGAGCCTCCCATTGCGCGGAGTGGCCCAGAAGAGACTCTGACGCCATAGAAGAAGATGCCGGACGAGAAGGACGAGAAGACCAGCGCAAGAAGAAGTGATTTATAGGAAGAAGAAGATGGAAGAAGATGCCGGAAGGAGAAGATGAAGAAACCGAAGGATGAAGAAAGGAAGACCAGAAGAAAGAAGATTTTAATAAAGGAATCGTCAAAGACCGTCTCCTGTCATTTTTGCAATTTTTTACACTTTTTTGGTGAAATGGTAGGGGTACTTTCACCATTTTACCATTTCACACAGGGGGGGCGGGATCTGGGTGTCCCCTTGTTAAAGGGGGCTTCCAGATTCTGATAAGCCCCCCCGCCCGCAGACCCCCACAACCAATGGCCAGGGTTGTGGGGAAGAGGCCCTTGTCCTCATCAACATGGGGACAAGGTGCTTTGGGGGTCTCAGACCCCCAAAGCATCCTCCCAATGTTGAGGGCATGTGGCCTGGTACGGTTCAGGAGGGAGGGAGGGGGGGCGCTCTCGTCCCCCCCCTTTTCCTGCAGTCTGCCAGGTTGCGTGCTCGGATAAGGGTCTGGTATGGATTTTGAGGGGGACCCCACGCCATTTTTTTTGGCTGGGGTTCCCCTTAAAATCCATCCCAGACCTCAAGGGTCTGGTATGGATTTTGAGGGGGGCCCCACGCCATTTTTTTTTTTTTTTTGGCTGGGGTCCCCCTTAATATCCATAGCAGACCTGAAGGGCCTGGTTAATGAATTTGGGGGGACCCCCACGCTTTTTATTTTTTTTTTATCAATGACTTTTTTTTCATGAATGGCTTTCAATGAATGACTGTTCTCTGTATCACGGGAGCCGTCAATACATTAGCCGCGAGTCATTTTAAATAGCTTTTTATCCTGCAAAAATTACACTTTTTGCAGGGACAGTTCTAAGCACAGGCCCCCCTTCACAGGCATACTATAGACACCCCCCAGATGTGATACTGCAATGCCATACTAACAGCACGCACACACAAATCCCCAGAATCATAGCACATAATGTCAGCAGTCAGCAGCACATAACACAACGCTGACACTGACAACACAACACAATATGCGAGGCCGCCGCCGCGGCCTTTTATACTGTGGGGCGTGTACTAAACCCCCTGAGCTATGATTGGCCACAGGCATCCTGCCTGTGGCCAATTATTGCTCTCCTCGCCGCTGGCTCTTTGATTGGCCAAGCATGCGGGTCACAGTGCATGCTTGGCCAATCATCAGCCAGCAATGCACTGCAACTGGCGCAGTGCATTGCGGGCCGCTCGCATCACACAAATTTGATGCAAATGGCCCAAATAGTTCTGGGCTCGCCGAGCGGGCGAACGCCCGATGTTCGATTCGAACATGGGTTCGAATCGAACACCGGGCCCATCCCTACTTGTAGGTATAGATAAGGATAAATGAACTGTAACCTTACTGAACCATGTAAGCAAAGGGGCATAAAGTGACATCACTGCCCAAATATGGCCACTGGCTATATGTGGGCAATCACATTGACAGTCAGAGTCAGGGCATGTCTCAGGCATGTTATTTAATGGCGTATAGGCTTTTTAAGGTTTTACTTGAGGCATTATTAAAATCACTGCTTCCAGACAAAAAAATATATATTTTTTTTTTATTTTGGTACATGTCATGGCCTAGAATCTAGGCCATGACATGTACCAAAATAAAAAAAAATATATTAGATGGTCAGAAATGATCTTTAACATTTGGCGCCTATTGGCTTCAATGGGGTTTGGATTTGGCATCCAAACTTTACTCATGAACCCTGCTTGAACCAAACCCAGGTGTGTTCAGGTTATCCCTGTCAAACACAGTATGGGTTGAAGGCTAGCAACCAAGAGAATAACTGTAGATACTAAGATAAGTATTATTGTATGCTGGCCCATCCACTTGAAAAAACAAGCAATATACAAATGTAAGCTGGGGAATTAGTGTGGCTGTATTATAGAGGGAAACACACTGCGTGGTATTGAAAATTAACTAACTTTAATTGCCAGATAAGGAACAGTGGAAAATGATATTTACAAAAGTGGAGTAAACAGTTCTCTTGTTAGCATATAAGGCACAGTTTCACAGCCCATTCACCAAAGATACAGAATGCAGCTGGGTAAACTGGCACTATAGTTATAATTTGTCTCTTCAGGCACATCATTGGTATACAAGGCACATTTTGAATACAGTGGAACCTCGGATTACGAGCATAATCCATTCCAGGAGTATGCTCGTAATCCAAAGTACTCGCATATCAAAGCAAGTTTTCCCATTGAAGTCAATGGAAATGAAAATAATTTGTTCCGTATTGACTTTAATGGGATGCAATGCCGGATGCGGCGAGAGGCGGGGGGCGCCAGAGAGCCTCGGAAATGGGCAAAAAGGCCCGAGCACACTTCAATTGACCTCGGCAAACCTCAGAAAGACTCCGTTCACAAGCCTTTCCGAGGTTTGCCGAGGTCAGCCGAACTGTCTTCGGGCCTTTCTGTGCATTTCCGAACGCCGACGATCGGCGCTGTTCGGCTCCGGCGCCCCCCACCTCAGGCCTAAAGCGGTACTGCACACCGCTTTTGGCCTAAATACTGCTTGTTTTGCGAGACAACACTCGCAAACCGAGTTAGGATTTTTAGAAATACAGTGCCCGTTTTGTGAAAATACACTCGCAAACCAAGGTTCCACTGTACTTGCTATAGGCTGCTGTCCATAAGCAGGTTCCACAGATGCAGCAGAGATGATTTAACAGGAATAATACACTGTCATAGATGAGCTTCTATCACAAGCACAGCAGCAGCACTGATAGGCAGGACTCCTGAGGAACCCTATTCTGTCCCTACAGGCTGGAACACTTCCCCTGAGCAAGGCCTAGCTTTCCCTCACAGGCAGTATACCTTTCCCTCACTCATTCCACACACGTCTCCTCAAAATGGTGGCTGGGTCCCCTTTTATCTGGAAGCTAACAGAAAATGGTGGACAAAATCTTGAGATAACTTGGTACCAATCAGAACATGAGGCTTCTCCAAGATGGCTTCTCTAGGCAAATTCAGAAAAGTTACAGCCTCAATAGGATTTCACCAAACAGCAGGAAAACACAAACACATTCTGATTATAATATGACATTTCTGCATGAGGAAATAAGTATGATACAATTGTAGTCCCACGTCTCCTCTCAGTCAGCAAAACTGTCCTGTCACAGTTAACTGTATGTGAGGAGGCTACCTACACACATTTGGGGGACATGCCCCTTTGCTGCCACATTCTGAACCAGGGCATTCCATCTCCTAAAAACATTATTTTGCAAGACTAAACCAAAAGATCCTATTATTATTATTAACCTATTTTCACCAAAAGATCCTTGTCAGGCTGATTGATTGACTGAGAAACAGCAAATGTTTGTCCATCATAATTTTGATTGCAGCAAAATTATCACTGATGGGGAGTTGGAAGAAACATCTTATCCAATTACCGGAAGTCAAAAATAGGGTGGACAATATCATGGTTAGGGATGGGCCCGGTGTTCGATTTGAGCCCAGAACTATTTGGGCCCCTCGCATCAAATTCGTGTGATGCGAGTGGCCTGCAATGCACTGCGCCAGTCGCAGTGCATTGCTGGCTGATGATTGGCCAAGCATGCACTGTGACCCCGCATGCTTGGCCAATCATAGAGCCAGAGGTGAGGAGAGCCATAATTGGCCACAGGCAAGATGCCTGTGGCCAATTATAGCTCAGGGGGTTTAGTACACACCCCACATCTAAGGCCGCCACGACGGTGGCCTCGTATATTGTGTTCCAGCGTGTCAGTGATATGTGGCTGTGGTCCATTCTGCAGTGCTGCTGACTGCTGACATTATCTGTGCTGTGATTCTGGGGATTAGTGTGTGCGTGCTGTTAGTTCAGCATTGCAGTATCACATTAAAACACCTTCCTTCCTTTCTTCATTCTGTTGTGTCATCTAAGGCAGCCATCTACGGCTAATGAATTGCCAGTTTCCATAACACAGAGAACAGTCATTCATTGAAAGTCAAAATAAGTGCAGCGCATCTGAATAGAAAATGAACAATAAATATCATAGAATAATGTAATTGATATAAAACATGATGTGAATGTGAAACACAATACAAATAATTAGATATAGTGACGAAAGTTCATATCTTGTAAATACAAGATACAGTGTAAGTGAATAACTGATTGTAGATAAACACCCTGGTGACTGTGAATAATCAAAAACAATTCTTAAGCCCCATACACACGGTCGGACAATCCGCGGACCAGGTCCGTCGGACCATGTCCGTCATACTTTGTCCGATGTTGGTTTTGCGTACACACGGTCTGACAAAGTTGCCGGAAAATCCGATCATTCTGAACGTGGTGACGTTTGTTGCCTACGACGGGACTACGTAGAGGCTAGTAGCCAATAGCTTTGGTCTTGTAATGTGATCTGAGCATGCGTAGCACTTTGTCCGGTCGGACAACCGTACACACGATCGGATTTGGTGTGATCGGACCGTGTTGTCGGCAAATCTTTCCAGCAGGAGATAAGACTTTGTCCGTCGGACAAACCGACGTACACTTTCCGATGGTGCATACACACGGTCTGATTTTTCAACAACATTGTCCGATCGGACAGAATCCATGAAAAAGTCCGACCGTGTGTATGGGGCTTTAAAGTGATGTCCTCAACCGAAGGTAAATAGATACTCTTACCAAATGTGCTATGCACATACGCATAGACTCAGTGGAGGATGAAGTATCTGATTCCAAGGAAAACTGACTTCAATCCGGGAAAACGACCAATCAACTGGAAAAAATCTCTGGCAGATGATCTCCTCATGCAATGGACAGCCCAATGACAGGCAGCGTTGATCCAGGCAAAAAGGATCCCCCAGCATAAAATAATAGAAAAGAAGGGGGGGACACTCTAAGTGTAGACTGTTGGTAAACGTTTATTTAAAACTGAAGTTTAAAATACAACCTTAATAAAAAAGCAAATGGTTGTGTCTGCAATGACATTAGTTATGCAGTTAGCAAAAATTAAGGCAATGTTATAAGTACACTGGATATGCACAACTGCAGAAAACAAAGCCTTTTAAACATGTGCATCTGAAAAATACAGCTCAAAGCTGTAAATTGTTCTTCTCGTCCGGCATCTTCTTCCACGGTGTCGGTGTCTCTTCTGGGCCGCTCCGCGCAATGGGAGGCTCCCACTGTGTGAGGCTTCGCTGCATCTGACAGGTCTTTTATAACGGAGGCCACCTGGTGACCCCGCCCCCTCTGATGCACGGGACGTCATGGGGAATTCCCTATGGCTTTCCCCATGATGTCAGAGGGGGGGCGGGGTCACCAGGTGGCCCCGCTCTCCGTTATAAAAGACCTGTCAGACGCAGCAAAGCCTCACACAGCGGGAGCCTCCCATTGCACGGAGCGGCCCAGAAGAGACGCCGACACCATGGAAGAAGATGCCGGACGAGAAGACCAGAGCAAGAAGAAGCGGATTGGAGGAAAAAGAAGATGGAAGAAGAAGATGGAAGAAGATGCTGGAAGGAGAAGATGAAGAAACCAAAGGATGAAGAAAGGAAGAAGACCAGAAGAAAGAAGATTTTAATAAAGGAATTGTCAAAGACCGTCTCCTGTCATTTTTACAATTTTTGACACTTTTTTGGTGAAATGGTAGGGGTACAAAAGTACCCCCTTACCATTTCACACAGAGGGGGCCGGGATCTGGGGGTCCCCTTGTTAAAGGTGGCTCCCAGATTCTGATAAGCCCCCCGGTCGCAGACCACCACAACCAATGGCCAGGGTTGTGGGGACGAGGCCCTTGTCCTCATCAACATGGGGACAAGGTGCTTTGGGGGTAACCCCAAAGCACCCTCCCAATGTTGAGGGCATGTGGCCTGGTACGGTTCAGGAGGGAGGGGGGGACGCTCTCGTCCCCCCTCTTTTCCTGCGGCCTGCCAGGTTGCGGGCTCGGATAAGGGTCCGGTTTGGATTTTGGGATGGATTTTGAGGGGAACCCCACGCCATTTTTTTTATTTTATTCTTGGCCGGGGTTCCCCTTAATATCCATAGCAAACCTGAAGGAATTGAATTTGGGGGGACCACCCAAATTTAAAGGAATATTACACTTTTATTTTTTCACTTTAAGCATTATTAAAATCACTGCTCCTAAAGAAATTGCCGTTTAAAAAAAAAAATTTGCATCGATACATGTCCCCTGGGGCAGGACCCAGGTCCCCAAACACTTTTTATGACAATAACATGCATATTAGCCTTTAAAATTAGCACTTTTTATTTCGAATGTTCGCGTCCATTGTAATTAATAGGGTTCTTAAATTCACACGGACTTAAGGTCCGTTCGCGGGTTCTGGTACCAACCGAACCCGGGGGTGTTCGGCTCATCCCTAATCATGGTTAATAAATGCAGCAGGCTCACAGTAGCTATGTAACAGCTATTGCAGGTGGTGCTGGTGGCAACGCCAGGCATGGGACATTTTCTCAGCAACTACTGGTGGTGTTGAGAAGTGGAAACAGAAACTAACCAAATTGACGATGGGGTGTATCTGTTCTGTGGCATTAGGGATGAGCACCAGAAAGTTAAGGTCCATTCATGCCACTACCCTCTTGTAACACATATTAGGTGCATTGGTGTGCATACTCTTGCATTGCAGCACACTGTTACACATTGTAACACACTCCCATGCACAGCTGAAGTCTGCGATATATTAAAATGCTGCAAGTACAATTTTGGGGTCATTGTGGTGTGTTAAGCAGCCCAAACAAAAGAAAGCAGGTGCTGAACACAATGAACATTACCCTACGCTTGTTTACCGCACTGCAACAGACCTGACCGCTGTGAATAGGAACTTACAGTTTATCCTGGCCTCACTCATTTTTTTATAAATTCCAATCTCTTCAGGCTTCCAGCTGATAGAGTAAATAGTAAATAGTAAATATTCTCAATGCTGGAGATTGGACAGGAGAGTACTTGTATGGTAAAATGGGACAGTTCAAGCCATGGGGGGTCCTTGATTTTGTTTCCAGGGACCATAAAACACTCTAATGTACACACGAGCGGAATTTCCATCTGAAAAATCTTGGATGGTTTTTCTGACGGAATTCCGCTCAATCTTGGCTTGCATACACACAGTGACACAAAAGTTCGCTGAACTTTCGACCTTCAAGAACGTGGTGATGTACAACACTTTGACAAGCCGAGAAAATTAAGTTCAATGCTTCCGAGCATGTGTCAAATTGTTTCCGAGCATGCGTAGGAATTTTGCGATTCGGAACTGCTACAGACGATTGGAATTTCCGATCGGAACCTTTTCTGACCGAAAAATTGAGAACCTGCTCTCAATCTTTTGCTGGCTGGAATTCGGCCAGCAAAAGTCCGATGGAGCATACAAACGGTCGCATTTTCCGACCAAAAGCTCTCATCAGTCTTTTGCTGGCTGAATTTCCAATCGTGTGTACGTGGCATAAGCCATTCTGTCCTTCCAGGAAAGCAGATGCACTGTAAAAAAAAGTATTTTCCAAAATGAATGTTTACAGAATATCTAAAACTGAACCTCTCTTTTTTTTATATACTTATCATCAGTATTACTGTTGCTCTCCAAACAGTTGACCTGTCTCTGGTACTAGTGTAATAGGCCAAAGAGAGTGCTAAATGAGATATCCTTAGGAATCCAAAGTTTTTATTCAATTTTATTTTGCTACAACAAGCAGTAATCTGATGAACAATAAGGATTTTGGACTAGTAAGGATTTTTCATTTGGTGCTCTCTGACTTATTACACTTGGATTGCTCAACTTTGGTGAATGCCCTCTCCTGGGGGGTCCCCATCTTTGAGGTAAGCTGCTGAATACAGGTGGTCCATGGCCCATTGGTTCCAAGTAATGACTTTGTCCACATATCCTGTGGAAATGCATGTCCAGCACAGCTCTACCAATAAATATTTATCCATTATTGACCTACCTGCCTAGCCCTGCATTGTGATTTTGCCATCTTTATTGTGGCCATCTTGGCAGAGGCAGAGCTTTGCTTCCTCATGTCAGTCTCCAGCATGAAGAACAGTGAGCAGCATATCACCAAATCACACTCCAAATATCCAGGGACTAACAGTCAGAGGTACTGTAGGTACACCTGTTCAATTGCTTGGTAACACAAATTGCCAATCACGTGGTCGCAACTTAATGCATTTGGGCATTTACACATGGTGAAGAAGACTTGCTGATATCAGAGGCGTAACTAGAACCTTCAGGGCCCCGGTGCAAGAAACCATGAAGGGCCCCCCTGACCCCCGGGGCGACCCAGCCCCATGCTTCAGGGGCCCATGTGTCACCCTTGTTCACCTGGATAGGAGGAGCAGCGGGGCGGCATATAGAGGAACCAATCCCCTCCATTTTCTTTCTGCAGCCTCTGAATATCAGTGGGAGGGAGAGGAGAAGTAGGCTTTCAGTAACTGCTGGAGGAAAATGGAGGGTCTTGGATCTTCTATATGCCGCCCCTTCCGCCCCTCCTATTCAGGTGTACAGGGGTGAGGCATGGGCCCCCTGGAGCATGGGGCTCGGATGAGTGGCAGCTAGCGGTGGTGGCAGTGATGATGAATGGGATGGGATGAGTGGCAGCGGTGGTGGGGTGGATGGGATGGGATAAGCGGCAGCAGTGGTGGAGGGATGTGATCAGTGGTGCTGTTGAGGGGGTCATAGCAGTGGCAGTGGTGAGGGGGGGTAGGATCAGAGGTGGCGGTGAGGGGGGGGGTGGGATCAGTGGCGGTGGTGAGGGTGGAGAGGGGGGTAGGACCAGTGGCGGTGGCATTGGTGAGGAAGGGTGGGATCAGTGGTGAGGGGGGTGGGATCAGTGGCGGTGGTGGAGGTGAGGGGGGGTGGGGATCAGTGGCGGTGGCGAGGAAGGGTGGGATAAGTGGTGGTGGTGAAGGGGGTGGGATCAGTGGTGAGGGGGGTGGGATCAGTGGTGGTGGTGGTGAGGGGGGTGGGATCAGTGGCGGGGGTGGGATCGGTGAGGGGGGTGGAATCAGTGGCGGTGGCATTGGTGAGGAAGGGTGGGATCAGTGGTGAGGGGGGTGGGATCAGTGGCAGTGGTGATGGGGGGTGGGGATCAGTGGCGAGGAAGGGTGGGATCAGTGGCGGTGGTGAAGGGGGTGGGATCAGTGGCAGTGGTGAGGGGGGGTGGGATCAGTGGCAGTGGTGAGGGGGTGGGATCGGTGAGGGGGTGGGATCAGTGGCGGTGGCATTGGTGAGGAAGGGTGGGATCAGTGGTGAGGGGGGTGGGATCAGTGGCAGTGGTGGTGGTGATGGGGGTGGGATCAGTGGCAGTGGTGGTGGTGATGGGGGTGGGATCAGTGGCGGAGGTGGCGGTGAAATCAGTGGTGGTGGTGGTGGTGAGAAGGGGTGGGATCAGTGGCGGAGGTGGCGGTGAAATCAGTGGTGGTGGTGGTGGTGAGAAGGGGTGGATCTGTGGTGGTGGTCAGTAAGAGGCAGAGGATGGGATCAGTTACACTGAAAATTTGTCACTTACTTTGTCAGTTAGTCGGCCGATTCCTTCCCCTTCATCATTACTTCCTTCTGCCTGGGATGCTTCGATGTCATGGGGTCTTGTGCAGAGGGGAGAGCTCCTCCCCTTCACTCCAGCGTCTGCCTCCCTACATGGTGTCCCGCGGTGGGACAAATGGACAGCCATAACGGTGGAGGGCAGGCGGACCCCTGACAGTGGAGACAGCGGAGAACGGGGGAGCGCCACCTAACAGGGAAGAACGGGGGGGGCGGCACCTAACGGAAGAACGGGGGGGGGGCGGCACCTAACGGAAGAAGGGGGGGCGGCACCTAACAGGGAATAACGGGGGGGCGGCACCTAACGGAAGATCGGGGGGGCGGCACCTAACAGAAGAACGGGGGGGGCGGCACCTAACGGAAGAACGGGGGGGCGGCACCTAACAGGGAAGAACGGGGGGCGGCACCTAAGAGTGGAGAAGGGGGGGGCGGCACCTAACAGGGAAGAACGGGCAGGCGGGGGCCCCCACCCACAGTGGCTAGCTCCAGGGCCCAGTCGCAAGTGCGACTGCTGCGACCCTGGTAGTTCCGCCACTGGCTGATATTCAAACCGAGCATCAAAATAGGGAAGAAAGGGGATTAAGGTGACTTTGAACGTGGCATGGTTGTTGGAGCAAGTCGGGCTGGTCTGAGTATTTAAAAAAACTGCTGATCTACTGGGATTTTAACACACAACCATTTCTAGGGTTTACAGAGAATGGTCCGAAAGAAAAAGTATCCAATAAATGGCAGTTGTGTGGACGAAAATGCCTTGTTGATGTCAGAGGTCAGAGGAGAATGGGCAGACTGGTTTGAGATGATAGAAATGCAACATCAAATAACCACTCCTTACAACCAAGGTGTGCAGAATACCATCTCTGAATGCATAATACATTAAACTGTAAGCAGATGGGCTACAGCAGCAGAAGACCACACCGGGTCCCACTCCTGTCAGCTAAGAACAGGAAACTAAGGCTACAATTCGCCCAGGTTCACCAAAATTGGACAATAGAAGATTGGAAAAAACATTGCCTGGTCTGATGAGTCTCGCTTTCAGCTGCGATATTCAGATGGCAGGGTAAGAAGTTGTCGTAAACAACCAAAAAGCATGTATCAATCCTGCCTTGTATCTACGGTTCACGCTGGTGGTGGTGGTGTAATGGTGTGGGGGATATTTTCTTGGCACACTTTGGGCCCTTTAGTACCAATTGAGCATCAGTTAAACACCACAGCCTACCTGACCAAAATCTCTGAGGAATGTTTCCAACACCTTGTTGAATCTATGCCACGAAGAATTAAGGCAGTTCTGAAGGCAAAAGAGGGTCCAATCCGGTACTAGCAAGGTGTACCTAATAAAGTGGCCAATGAGTGTATATCACACTGCAGTTTTTCAACTATGAGGCTTTAACTGCCTAGGCACCCTCAAATACTAGAACGTGCACTGCTATATTTCAGGAGTAGGGTTGCCACCTTTGCTTCAAGCCAAACCCGAACACTTAAGCGGCATGTGGCAAAAACTTTGAAATATAGTACAAATAGATGTAAAACCTGTATAACCTTTTTAAAAAATCCTGCTGCACCAAAACGCATGATACTTTGTTACCATACGTTTCACTGCAAGTGAATGAGCGCAGAAGCAAGAGGTGTGGTTGTGTCATTAAGACTTAATTGCACCACTGCACTTCTGCAAAAGGGCTGTGTGTTTTTTTGTGCATTTCAGGAATGCACACAATTTTGTGCACATTCTTGCAACCCACAAATGTCTACCTAGGGCAGGGGTAATGAATTCAAACTTAAGGAAGTCAAGTTACTAAAAATTTCTTCCAGCTGAGGTCCAAATTGCTCTCTATTAAACCACAAAAGTAGGCCAATCACATCCATATTTCAAAATAAAATCACGTTACATAAGGTTTGCCCATCAGAGGTCCCCCTTGCATCTGGTGTCCCCATCAGAGTTCCCCCTTGCATCTGGTGTCCCCATCAGAGTTCCCCCTTGCATCTGGTGTCCCCATCAGAGTTCTCCCTTACATCTGGTGTTCCCATCAGAATTCTCCCTTGCATCTGGTGTCCCCATCAGAGTTCCCCCTTGCATCTGGTGTCCCCATCAGAATTCCCACTTGCCTCTGATGTCCCCATCAGAGTTCCCCCTTGCATCTGGTGTCCCCATCAGAGTTCCCACTTGCCTCTGGTGACCCCATCAGAGTTTCTCCTTGCATCTGGTGTCCCCTTCAGAGTTCTCCCTTGCATCTAGTGTCCCCATCAGAGTTCTCCCTTGCATCTGGTGTCCCCATCAGAGTTCCCGTTTGCCTCTGGTGTCCCCATCAGCGTTCCCTATTGCATCTGGTGTCCCCGTCAGAGTTCTCCCTTGCATCTGGTGTCCCCATTAGAGTTCTACCATGCATTTGTAATTTTTACATGTGTAAACTTACTTGAACGTAGGACCTTACCTTAAATGTAGTGTAGGGTCTTGTTCGGGCGACGAATGGCTCATCTTAGGCGGCTAGCAGTGGAAGCAGCTAAGAAAAGAATAGGAAAGGGTTAATAGGCTAGGTCTGTTTTGACTATAGGGATATTTTCCTATTTTTTTAAACTTATTTTCCCCTTTCCTTTTATTAATTTATTTATATTAAAAATTTCCCCCTTTTTTCTTTTATTCCCTTTTTTTTTTTATTTTATTTTTTAAGATTTTTCATTTCTTCTTTTTTTTTTTCTATACCCACCTATTGTGAATATTTTTCACTCCCTGGATCTCTTAGCAGGACAGCCTCTTCAGGCAGCATCAGGCGTCCCACTGAGGCTACCGGGGAAATAAGCAGTGGCGGTGTGTGCATAGAGGGCGCAGGAGCGCCGCCCCCCCTCTCCTGCACCGCTCTATCACCAATAGATAGATTCATGCATTGCATGAATCTATCTATTGTCACCGCTGCCGCCCCCTATTCGGGTGTCCGGCCCCTGATCGGGCGCCGGGCATCTGAATTACAGTGGGAGGGCGCTTCCAGAAACACCCCATTAGAGCTGTAAAGCTCTAATAGGGGACCTTATTAGAGCGGTGTGCTCTAATAGGCTTCCATAAGTGTAAACAGCGGGCGCACTGCTGTGCGTTCGCTGATTACACAGTATTGTGTTAGAGAAGCGAATACATCGCTTCCCTAACACAGACCCGCCTCTCAGCCAATCAGGTTGCCAGGTCTGTTACCTGTAACCTGATTGGCTGAAGTCACAGGCGCTGTGATTGGACGCTAGGCGTCCAATCATAGCAGAAGACAGGAGGAGCGCGGGAGAAGAAGACATCGGACGATGAGACACCGCTCGCCGCCTGACGCCGTCACCAAGCTGCACACCGAGACAAGGTAAGTGCAGAGGGCAGGCAGGGGGCACAGTGGCAGCACTTGAAGGGGCACAGTGGCAGCACTTGAAGGGGCACAGTGGCAGCACTTGAAGGGGCACAGTAGCAGCACTTGGGGCACAATGGCAGCACTTGGAGGGGCACAGTGGCAGCACTTGGAGGGGCACAGTGGCAGCACTTGGAGGGGCACAGTGGCAGCACTTGAGGGGCACAGTGGCAGCACTTGAGGGGCACAGTGGCAGCGTTTGATGGGCACAGTGGCAGCGTTTGATGGGCACAGTGGCAGCGTTTAATGGGCACAGTGGCAGCGTTTGATGGGCACAGTGGCAGCATTTAATGGGCACAGTGGCTGCGTTTGATGGCACAGTGAGGCTGTTTGTTTGCGCCCCCCCAAAAATTTTGAGCACCAGCCGCCACTGGAAATAAGTAGGGAAAAAACAGGAGGGGCAGAGGAAACGCCTCTGTCCTGACTTCAGGGCACGAGGGCAAAAACGTGCGAGTCCTTCCCCATCCCCAAAATGACCTTCCCCCAGGACCCGGAAGTCTCGGCCGCCGGTGCATGCGCAGAGCGCGGCAGAAGACAGGTGAAAAAGCCGGCGCAAAGCGCGTGCTGCTCCTAAAGAGGGTATGAGGGTAAAGGGAACACACAAGAGGCTCAAGAAGAGACAGAATGTATAAAGTAACCTGGGGAGAGAAAAAAAAGAAAAGAAAATAGCTGCTACCTCTGTTGCCAAGCAAGAGCAAATCGCCTAAAACACTAGTGCAGGTGAAGCTCTTGGTTAAGAGACAAACTGCTTGTCCCAAAAGACACTACAGAAGGGACTCTCATTCTTATAAGCGCGTTTAGCTGCCCAAGAGAAGGGACCGCATCCGGGAGAGGCTGACCATTTATTTTATGATATTCAGTAGTCCTGAGGGAGGAGCCAAGGCGGAGCTTGTCACAGCTATGTTGCCATGGAGGCACCAGGAAAAAGTTTTGCCTATAGTTCCACTTTAGGCCCCTTTCACACTTGTGCGACTTCAAAGTCGCACAATTTTACAGCGATTTTGCCACGATTTCAAGGAATGCCTGTGTAAGTGGCATCAAAATCAGACCAAAGTAGTGCAGGGACTACTTTGAAGTTGGAACGACTTGAAGTCGTACTGATATAAATGGCTGTCATTGGAAATCATGGGGAAAGACTTGTCATGCTACTTTGCAGTTCCAAATCGTGGGACAAGTCGCATAAGTGTGAAAGGGGCCTTAAGGTTTAGTACAAATTTCATGTTGCTGATGACCCCAAAAAACTTTAAAGTTGATTTCTTCACAAAGAATGCTTAATTGTTTTGATACGATTACTTGCAAGATGTTTACATTCAACAGTCTGTGCACATTAATCATGGACCCCATGTCCAGTTTAGATAAAGATGCCCACAGTGGTGTTCCCCTGTAAACGTGGAAGGTGATCACAAACAAGCCTTACATGGAAAATTAGATCACATCAATGTTTTTAGTATATCTTATATCTATTGCCTAATAATGTCAAGCAAATATTCGAGTTTTGTTTTTTGCTGAACAGTCTATTCGGAGACTCTGTTATTCTATTTTGTTGATACATGGTCCTTTCACTTTAATTAATGGGGTTATCTATAAAAAAATACTCCTCAAGATTAGTTTCATCCCTTTTACAAATGTGTTCACTTCTCTTGACTACAGCGGCGGCCCGTCCATTAGGGGCACACAGTCACGTCCGGCCCCCTGATCTACATACAGGGCGCCGGATCATGGATTCCAATGGATGGGGTGGTGTTTTTTGAAGCACGTGATTAGAGCCAGAGGATTTTAAAGCATGACATTTTGGATATCTATTTACTTGGCGCGTAATCCTCATAAAATTGGGTATTATATTGCGTTTGTGTGCACTAAAGTTCAATAAAGTGTTTTTATTTTTTCCTGAAAATTAGCATTTTAAGAATGGCTGTGCAAATATTGTGCATAAAAAAAACTGCAACCACCACCTTTTTATTCTCTAGTGCCTCGGCTTTCAAAAAATATGTTTGGGGGGCTTTAAGTAATTTTCTAGCAACAGATGCTTATTTTTACAGGTATGTGAGAAGTGTCACAATTAGCTCAGGGGTTAAGTGGCTAAATACACCTATGCCCAGACTAATGGGCATTAAAAAACTTACACATTTTTAACAAGCAGTAAAAAAACTTTTTAAACAACCTCTGACCTCTCAAGCTGCATTTAATATGAAGTTATTCATTCTCAAAGATCTGACAACAAAAGACTCTATAGTCAATTTCCAACAGCTTAGAAACATCTGTTGTGTGTTAAGACTTATGCCAGTACACATGGTCGGACTTTCCGATAGCAAATGTGCGATCAGAGTTTGTTGTCGGAAATTCCAACTGTGTGTAGGCTCCATCGGACAGTTTCCATCGGAATTTCACATAATTTGAGATCTGGTTCTCAAATTTTCCGACAACAAAATCCGTTTGCAGAAATTCCGATCGTGTGTACACAATTCCGATGCACAAAGTGCCACGCATGCTCGGAATAGAGCAGAAGAGCAGCACTGGCTATTGAACTTCATTTTTCTCGGCTCGTCGTACGTATTTTACGTCACCGCGTTTTTGTCGTTCGGAATTTCCAACCAACTTTGTGCCACCGTGTGTATGCAAGACAAGTTTGAGCCAACATCCGTCGGAATCCGTGGAATTTTATTGTCGGAATGTCCGATCGTTTGTACGCGGCATTAGACGGGAGGCAGATAGCTTTTTTTTTTAGGAGGGAAGATCATGGCTAAGATGTTAAGTGCCTGTGTTGTGAACTTCTCTACAATGCATATTGAGACAGAGGTGAATATGAGCTTGTTTTAAAGCAGGAGTAGGCAACCTTTCAGAAGTTGAGATCTACCTAGAGAATATAGAGTAAAGCAAAAAACACTATCACGTTCCAAATAAAAAGACAGCACGAACAACGCATAGGGGGTTATTTACGAAAGGAAAATCCACTTTGCACTACAAGTTTACTGCAAGTGCACTTTCAAGTGCAGTCGCTGTAGATCTGAGGGGACATGCAAGGAAAATAAAAAAACGCATTTCTACAGATTTCTGCAGATCTACAAGATCTACTATCAAGTGCACTTGTAGTGCAGAGTGGATTTGTCTTTAGTAAATCAACCCCATAGTGTGTCACAGTAGTGTTCTCTGCCCCCTTTCACATCACCCCCCACATTAGTGTCCTCTGCCCCCTTTCACATCACCCCCCACAATAGTGTCCTCTGCCTGTTTTCATGTCACCCTCCCACAGTAGTGTCCTTTGCCCCTTTCACATCGACCCCAACATTAGTGTCCACTTCCTGCCCCCCATAGCAGTGTCCTCTGCCCCCTCCCACCACAGTAGTGTTCTGTACCCCTCCAACGCAGTGTCCTCAGCCCTCTTCACATCACCCCCTCCCTGACTGTAGTGTCCTTTGCCATACTCCCCCAACAGTAGTGTCCTGTACCCCCGTGCAGTGTCTTTTGCCCCCTTTGCATCACCCCCCATCCTCCCTGTAGTGTCCTCTGTCCCCCAGAAAGTGTCCTCCACCCCTCTGCCCCCTGAGAGCAGTGTTCTCTGCCCCCATCCCCCAAAATAGTGTCCTCTGTCCATTTCTCATCGCAATCCCACGCCCCCCCCCCCCCACTGTAGTGTCCTCTGTCCTGTCTCCAACAGTGTCTCCTCTGTCCCCTTCACATCATCCATGCCCCCCCCCCACATACACACAGCTCTGTGTAGGTAGCACTTCCTACCTTCTAGCGTGTGAACAAGAGAGTGGAGATCAGGAGACGGCATAATGCTAGATGGAAGCAGGAGCCACCGGAATTAACATTTCATAACAATAAGCTTGCTATGTGGTTCTAGCAACCAATTACTGAAGCAGCTCCTGCCCCACTCTCCATCCAACACTATGATGCCTCCCGCTCTGTGGAGAACATGAGCGGCGAAGGTTGGGGAGAACAGATCTGAGTTCAGGATCCACCTGTTGAGTCCGACCGATCGGTAGCGATCATCAGGATGCCCCAGAAGAAGTCACCTGACGAAACTCGTAAGGCTGTGCTGCATGCTGAGGTCATCATGTTTACACTAATTTTGGAAGTGCGGGTGTAGTGTTTTGCCAGCAAGTAAAACTGTACAGTTGGCGTATATATCTCTTTTTGGATGTAAGTGCAACTTTTAATTGTTTTAATAAACTAGTAAACAATTTGACACTATTGGAGCATCTCTTTCCCTTTATACAGTCATCCATTTGAATTGATGTGGCTGGCCTGGAGTTGAGGAGAGACAGTCCAAGGTCCATAGAGGGGCATACAACATCTCACCGATGGCTGTGATTATTATTCGCTTGACCTTTCTAGAGATAGGAGGTTAATAAGATATGGAAAGCGCCCTTATTATCAGTGGTATTCACATAAAGAGTCTTTTTCCCTTGGGGTGCTAGAGCTCGGAATGAACTTTTAAAGAAGATTGCTTTAATATTTTTTCACCATTTCATGTGGACTTTATTCATTATATTGCATTTTTTTAAACAATATATATGTAGCGCGGCTTGTTTTACTGTGCTGATATCACACGGTTAAGTTGCTGCTTTGCACTGTTATTTCGTTGCTTCACACTGTTATTTTGGAGCACTGCATTGACATTAGCATGTTTTTTTCTGTTTAAACCTGAATGTGATCAACGGCTTGCGACCCCATTTTAAAGTGTTTTTAACCACTTCTGGACCACCCGCCGTCGTTATACGTTGGTACTTTGACACTAAATACCGTTGCTATGGCAGCAGATCACTTTTATGGGCAGAGGGAGAGGTGCCCCCCCCACCTCCCGCCACGTTTCGGACGTCTCCACAGCTTACCGGAGACGATCCAATCCTTTCCCCTGAGCGGCCTGGAGCAACGTCAAACGTGGGTAATCTTGCTCATAATATTGCAATCCTTTAGTGTACATGACCTAGGTACTGGTTCACTTTAAACATATGAATTACTTCCTATGATATTTTCTCTTTCAATAAGTTTTTATTAAATTTGCACAAAAAAAAAATACATAACTCGGACATACAGAGAAATTCACTCATTGTCGTACATGTTACGATAGTCAGGAAAGTCAAAACGAGCCAAACTGATCTTGAGATACAATAACTAGCATACAACTGAAAATCAGGTTAGACGTGGTGTCAAAGCTACACCCTATAGATAAATGTTTTTGTCATATTGAAACATTTTCCTTTTATGTATCAACTTATAAAATGCAAAGAAATAGTTAATAGTCTGCGGGCTGCATTATGAAGTGGGATGCCGATGCCTACACAAATTCTACTTAAGTGCCCTAAAAATGTTTTTACTTGCTAGCTATTTAATGCTATCTCTTCATTATGGGAATATTTACTGGCTTTCCAGTAGAGATAATGACAGTACAGTAACTCAAACTGTGCATTACTGCTGAGTGCCAGAAATGCACAGAACAAAATCTATTATAGTCGTAAACGGTGTGCATATTTTTACACTAAATCCAGTTGATAGTTATTTACAGTAACGCTGCATACTTTTCTGCCTTTAGGTTCAAATCTAATATTGGTAGTGTCGCCTATACAGTTATTAAAGGATAAGTTCACCTTTGGTAAAATGTTACATGTTTCATCCGTTTTTACAGTGCAACATGCAACATGTTCCCAATGCTGCAGCTGCTGTTCGATCCCCCCGACAGCAGTACAGGGAGAAGTTCCCCATACTAGCTGTCACTTTTTGAAATCAGCGCAGTCATGCCGTGCTTCACCCACATACATATACTGTGGCAGGGCGGGCCACCTGCGCAAAATCACATACCTGTACGTGACTTCATGCATGCGGTGTAGGGGGCACACGTGGGCGCCACCAGAGCTCCGCGTCCGCTGTGATTGGACACAGCGGGAGCCAATCAGTGGATCTGGCAGCCACGATGGCCCACGCGACTCACTGAATGTTCTGTGGAGAGATGGATCAGCTGTGTGCCAAACACAGTGTGTGTAAACAAGGCAAATCGCTGATCTGTCAGGGAGCAAAGGAGAGATCTTTGTTTCAGCTAAGCTGAAACAGGATCTCTCTTTTCCTCCAGTCTGTCCATTCCCCATACAGTTATGCCACGTACACACGGTCGGAATTCTCGTCGGAAAAAGCTCTGATGGTTTTCCCGTCAGAAGTTCGCTCAAACTGTCTTCTCTACACCCTGTCACACCAAATTCCGACAGTCTGTAACACAGCGGCATAAAACACGTTCGACAGCACTATAAAAGGGAAGTTTAATGCTTCCGAGCATGCGTCGAATTGTTTCCGAGCATGCGTCGGAATTTTGCGCGTCGGAATTGCATACACACGATCGGAAGATCCGATAGAAAGGTTTTCCATTGGAAAAATTGAGAACAGGTTCTCAATCCAAAGTCCATCGGAAATTCCGACAGAAAAAGACCGATGGGCATACACACGGTCGGAAAATCCGTTGAAAAGCTCCCATCGGACTGTTTCCATCGGAAATTCCGACCGTGTGTACGCGGCATTAGAAAGCACCTCCCAGGCACACACTCAACCCCTTGATTGCCCCTGGTGTTAACCCCTTACCTGCCAGTATCATTCATACAGTGAGAGTACATTTTTTATGCACTGATCACTGTATTGGTGTCACTGGTCCCCGAAAAGTGTCACTTAGTGTCCAATTAGTCTGCCTCAATCTCGAAGTCCCGCTAAAAAGCGCCGAACGCCACCATTACCAGTAAAAACCATTAAAAAAAAGTCCCTAAATCTATCCCATAGTTTTTGGACGCTCTAACTTTTGCGCAAACCAATCAATCGGCACTTATTATGCTTAATATGTAGCAGAATACAAATTGGCCTAAAGCAATGAAGAATTTAGATTTTTTTTATTTTTTTTTATTGGGAATGTTATATAGCAGAAAACTAAAAATATATTGCTTTTTATTCAAAATTTTCGGTCTTTTTTTGTTTTTAGCGCAAAAAATAAAAACCGCAGAGGTGATCAAATACCACCAAAAGAAAGCTCTATTTGTGGGGGAAAAAAGGATATACATTTTATGTGGGTACAGCATTGCACGACCGTGCCATTGTCAAAGTGGCCTGGTCAGGAAGTGGGTAAAGCCTTCCAGGGCTGAAGTGGTTAAACACATCTTTTTTTTTAATTGATCCCCAAAAAGACCAAAACTCATATCGTGTTGGTTTATATTTTTGGCCAGAAATATGTAGGCTCACCTCCTGTACTGGCGAATCCTATTCTAACAATTTACAGATTACATAAAAATGTTTGCTCTTTTGGGGTTACATGGACACAGACCCAGACCCCACCCAGCTAATGTCCACAACTGAATTCCCTGTTTTTCGTATTTTACTACAATGGGGTCAGCAATGAAAGGGTTTGAGTGTAGTTCAGGACTGTTTAAAATGTTTTTCAAGAAACTGCTTTACCTTTATGTCTGAATAGCTCTAATCAATCATAATAAAGACTGTAATTCTGGCTACTGCTACAGCAAACCCCAATAAGGACATTACAATTATGGCCTTCACATTGTATAGTTTAAGCACCCAGCTATCCCAGGAGACAGTGATGAGGCACGCTAATGTACCCAGGCCTCCCAGAAGCATAGGTAACCAAGACCAAGGTTTTTTTTTTTTTTTTGTTTGTTTTAGCAACAGCTTTATTTTTAAATCACTTTTTGCAGGCAATTTGACTTTGGAGGGATGGTGGGGGGTAGCTTGCAATTTTCTCCATTTTCTTGGAAGGTCTGCTTTAAATTGTGGCAATTTGTGGAGTATGCCTTGGCAATTTGCATTAGCACAGAAGCTTACAGTTTCTGCTGGCAGCGCATGCTACATAGTGATTCTTAAGCAGTAAATTGTGGAAGACATGATCAGATCATTATCATACCATTAAACAAAATGCTAAAACAAGAATCTTTATATTGTTAATACGAGGTGTTATTTTCATGAAAGCTAACCATCAAAATAAAAATAGGCTTAGGAGAATGTTAGTTATTAGGAAAGGTTGCGAGCACTGAACTTATTCTCTCTGGAGAAAAGACGCTTGAGAGGGGATATGACTGGTGGAATGGGCCCTGCTGTGAGTTATTAGATCAAGATTTGTAATTGCAAGCACCTGATGAACAGGGCAGAAAAATTGGGCCTTTGGCGGTGGTGGTGGACGGTGTTGCCACAAGACTGTAGGCCCTCATAGTTACTCTTGGTGGGCGCAGGAATGGGCCCTGCTGTGAGTTATTAGATCAAGATTTGTAATTGCAAGCACCTGATGAACAGGGCAGAAAAATTGGGCCTTTGGCGGTGGTGGTGGACGGTGTTGCCACAAGACTGTAGGCCCTCATAGTTACTCTTGGTGGGCGCAGGAATGGGCCCTGCTGTGAGTTATTAGATCAAGATTTGTAATTGCAAGCACCTGATGAACAGGGCAGAAAAATTGGGCCTTTGGCGGTGGTGGTGGACGGTGTTGCCACAAGACTGCATGCCCTCATAGTTACTCTTGGTGGGCGCAGGAATGGGCCCTGCTGTGAACTATTAGATCAAGATTTGTAATTACCCGCCCCTGTTAAACAGGGGCTGAAAAATTGTGCCTTAGGCACTGGTGCTGGTGCCACAACACTGCAACCCCTCACAGAGACTGTACTTGGAGCACAGCAGTCACACGTGTTGCGAATCATTTTTTTTAAAAAATTGTAAGTACACGCCCCTGTTAAACAGGGGCTGAAAAATTGTGCCTTAGGCACTGGTGCTGGTGCCACAACACTGCAACCCGGCCCTCACAGATACTGTACTTGGAGCACAGCAGTCACACGTGTTGCGAAGCATTTTTTTTAAAAAATTGTAAGTACACGCCCCTGTTAAACAGGGCTGAAAAATTGTGCCTTAGGCACTGGTGCTGGTGCCACAACACTGCAACCCGGCCCTCACAGATACTGTACTTGGAGCACAGCAGTCACACGTGTTGCGAAGCATTTTTTTAAAAAAATTGTAAGTACACGCCCCTGTTTAACAGGGGCTGAAAAATTGTGCCTTAGGCACTGGTGCTGGTGCCACAACACTGCAACCCGGCCCTCACAGATACTGTACTTGGAGCACAGCAGTCACACGTGTTGCGAAGCATTTTTTTTAAAAAAATTGTAAGTACCCGCCCCCCCTGTTAAACAGGGGCTGAAAAATTGTGCCTTAGGCACTGGTGCTGGTGCCACAACACTGCAACACGGCCCTCACAGAGACTGTACTTGGAGCACAGCAGTCACACGTGTTGCGAAGCATTTTTTTTTAAAAATTGTAAGTACACGCCCCTGTTAAACAGGGGCTGAAAAATTGTGCCTTAGGCACTGGTGCTGGTGCCACAACACTGCAACACGGCCCTCACAGAGACTGTACTTGGAGCACAGCAGTCACACGTGTTGCGAAGCATTTTTTTAAAAAATTGTAAGTACACACGCCCCTGTTAAACAGGGGCTGAAAAATTGTGCCTTAGGCACTGGTGTGGTGGCATGGATCATTGAGGAGGAGGAAGAGGATAGTCAGTGAACATAAGAGGACAGTCACTCAGCAATCAGCATAGGCAGTCTTGAAGGGATGTGACATTAAAAATTATTCGGTTATATCCGCCTCAGGTGCCTGGTAGCTGGTGGTGATCCAAGACTGATTCATTTTGATGAATGTCAGTCGATCAACCGAGGCGGTGGACAGGCGCACCCTATGATCAGTCACAAATCCTCCAGCAGCACTGAATGTGCGTTCGGAAAGAACGCTGGAGGCAGGACAGGCCAGTAGCTCAATTGCATACTGTGCAAGCTCTGGCCAGTGATCCATCCTCAGGACCCAGTAAGCCAGAGGATTTTCGGTGGGAAAGGTGTCCAAGTCTGACCTTGCCCCAAGGTATTCCTGCACCATGTATATCAGACGCTGGCGATGGTTGCTGGAACCGATCATACCTTGGGGCTGCGGACTAAAAATTGTCTGAACGCATCGGTCAGACGTCCACCTTCCCCACCGCTCCTTCTGCCACTGACCGAAGCCTCAGCAACTCGTCGCCCAGGACCAGGAGTTTGTAGCCTCCAGTTTCTGGGAACGCGTTGCACAGACCTTTCTGCAAGGCCTCCCTGAGATGTCTCATCCTCTGCTCCCTCTGCGACGGCAAGATAAGGTCCGCAACCTTACCCTTGTACCGCGGATCAAGGAGAGTGGCCAGCCAGTAATGGTCCCTCTCCTTGATCCGAAGAACACGAGGATCCTTCCGCAGGCTTTGCAGGATCAGGGAGGCCATGCAGCGTAGGTTAGCTGAGGCATTCGGTCCGGAGTCTTCTGGGTCACTGAGGATGACATGATCGCCAGCCACCTCCTCCCAGCCACGTACAAGTCCACTGGCTTGTTGGGACTGTACATCATCCCTAAAAGACTGCTGCTGCTGATGCTGAGTGCCAGGCTCCACCTCCATGCTCACACAATCCTCCTCCTCCTCCTCCTCCTCCTCCTCCTCATCCTCTTCCTGTGTGATGGGTGGGACAGAAGGAACACTGTCCGGATAAAGGGGGCCTTGAGAGGCAAGGAAGTCCTCCTCTTCCTGCCTCTGTTCTGCCTCAAGTGCCCTGTCCATTATCCCACGCAGCGTATGCTCCAACAGGTGGACAAGAGGGACAGTGTCACTGATGCATGCACTGTCACTGCTCACCATCCTCGTGGCCTCCTCAAATGGTGAGAGGACAGTGCATGCATCCCTGATCATGCTCCACTGACGTGGGGAAAAAAAACCAAGCTCCCCTGACCCTGTCCTGGTGCCGTAGTCGCAAAGGTACTCATTGATGGCCCTCTGCTGCGTGTGCAGTCGCTGCAGCATGGCCAACGTTGAGTTCCACCTGGTGGGCATGTCAGATATTAGGCGGTTCTTGGGCAGGTTCAGCTCCTTTTGCAGCTCAGTCAGCCGAGCACTGGCATTATAAGATCGGCGGAAATGCACACAGACTTTCCTGGCCTGCCTCAGGACATCCTGTAAGCCTGGGAACCTGCCCAAGAACCGCTGCACCACCAGGTTGAGGACGTGAGCCATGCAGGGCACATGGGTGAGCTGCCCCTGTCGCAGGGCGGAGAGGAGGTTGGTGCCATTGTCAGAAACGACCATTCCTGGCTTAAGCTGACGTGGCGTCAACCACCTCTCGGCCTGCCCCTGCAGAGCTGCCAGAACCTCTGGCCCAGTGTGGCTCCTGTCCCCCAAACACACCAGCGCAAGCACGGCATGGCATCTTTTTGCCTGCGTACTTGCGTAGCCCCTTGTACGCCTACGGAGCACCGCTGGTTCCAAGGACAGAGCACTGGAGGAAGAAGAAGAGGAGGGGGTGGAGGAGAGAGGTGTGTCACAACCAGTAGCAGTAGTCGCGTTTTGGAGGCGTGGTGGCGGAACAACCTCCAACACTACTGCACCTTGTCCTGCATCCCTCCCAGCTGCCAATAGAGTGACCCAATGGGCCGTGAAAGAAAGGTACCGTCCCTGTCCATGCCTGCTGGACCATGAGTCAGCGGTAATATGCACCTTACCGCTGACCGCCCTGTCCAGCGAGGCATGGACATTGCCCTCCACATGCCGGTAGAGAGACGGAATCGCCTTCCGCGAGAAAAAGTGGCGTTTGGGAACCTGCCACTGAGGAACCGCACATTGAACAAACTCACGGAAGGGGGCCGAGTCTACCAACTGAAAAGGCAGCAGTTGAAGTGCTAGCAATTTAGCAAGGCTAGCATTCAACCGCTGGGCATGTGGATGGCTGGAGTGTACTTCTTTCTACGGTCCAGCAGCTGGGGCAGGGAAATTTGCCTGCTGCATTCGGACGTCGGTGTACTGCAAGTACTTGGTTGTGACACACCGAATTCTACACCTTCAGTCCTCTCAGAGCAGCTTTCAGAGAGGACTGAAGGTGTAGTGGGGATGGAGATCCCAGCTGAGGAGGAGCAAGGAGAGGTCCGCTTAGTTCTTTGGTGTGGGTCTTTTATGTGTGCCTGCCAACGAGCTGCATGGCAGGTCGCCATATGTCTGGTCATGCTTGTCGTGCCCGAGCGGCTGATGTTTTGGCCACGCGAGATACGCTTGAGACAAATATTGCAAATAGCAGTGGTGCGATCTGCTGCACTCGTCTCAAAAAAGGCCCACACCAAAGAACTTTTCTGATAACGTGCAGAGGCAGCGCCCTGCACAGGCGGAGCTCTGCGGTGTTGTACAGTTGCTGTGCTGGCCTCTACCTGGCCTCCAGGGGCATCCTGCCTCGTTGGACATGTAACGCCGCATCCTCCTCCTCCTCGTCCTCCTCCTCATCCTCTCTCCCTTGAGGCACCCACGTGGAGTCAGTGACCCCATCATCCCCTCCCTCTTCACCACTAGAGTGGCAGTAAGCTGCAGCTGGTGGAACTGTACTGCCAGATTCCTCAAGCTGGGTATCGTCATCCGAGCCTTCGAATCGTTGGGCATCCTCCTGGAGCATGTACCCAACACTGCTCAAAGAGTTCGGGGGACTCCTCAGGAGGACATGGTGGGTCTAGGGAAGGGGTGGCTGATGATGCTCTGTCAGTACTGGTGACCCCACAATAGGGATAAAACTTTTTAGTGGAAGGGAGTTTAACAAGACACGTGGCCACTTAAAATTAGAAGAAAAGAGGTATAACCTTAAGTTAAGGTTCTTTACTGTAAGAGTGGCAAGGATGTGGAATTCCCTTCCACATGTGGTGGTCTCAGCGGGGGGCATCGATAGTTTCAAAAAACTCCTTCTGACCAGCATGTTTGAACGATTAATGTAACTCACTGTGTCTGTATGCATGTTATAAATTCAATGAATTTTTTCTTTCTTTTTTAATGTCTATATATATATACTATTTTCTATTTTTGTAATAATAAAAAGATATTTATATAAATTATCTAGTATCGAATATCCGACTTTGTTCAGGTACCGTAATAGTCCGTCAGGTTGGCTAAACCCCCTCTTGTTCTTTTTTTTTGTATATCCATTAGGACGAGGTACCCCCCATAGCTTATCCATTTAGATCTAAAACATTGTCAGAGCCGAAGAGGCTCATCTTTTAGCTACGGGATAATCCACCTTAAGCAGTAATTGCTTGGTGGATAGTAACAATTAATATATATGTTTATAGTAGTCTTATATTATATTATTATTTCTGTGCTTCAGTTATTTGTCAACCTATTTGCTCTGTCCACAGATAGGATACTAACCCCCCCCCCCCCCCCCCCCCCACCCATATAGGAGACCCAGCAATGACGGACTATACCGGTTCTGAATGGGACGGGCTCATGTCAAAATTACATAAGAAATGTGGTGACGATCATGGAATCGAATTGGAAATAGAAGTATTGATATCCAAGCTAAAACAAGCCCTAGAACGTAAGTCCAACTTGGTTTGGCAAGTGAAATTTTTGGAAAGATATATCAAGGAAGGCCTGAATCCTCAGGGTCTGAGAATTCAGGTCTTCCCGAATCTTTGGGAAACCAATATAGACTTTAAACAAAAATGGGAATCCAACCTGCAGGACTGTACGTCTAAAATGATGGTGGCACTAATTGAACACTACAATAGAGATATTAAGGATCTCGATATTGAAATTATAGAATTCCAGAAACAGAATGTCTCCTTATGTGCCCATCCCAAATTTTTGGAAAAAGATAAATGGTTAAAGGAATATTTGGAAAAATATAACAAAGATCTTATCTGCAAAAAGGATATTAAATTTATCAGAGACAAAATGGCCTTCAACGGCAAATACGCGTATAGATGGCCCCAACGGGAAGGAAAACAGGGGAGAAAAAATCTAAAAAGACACGAACAAAATATGGAGAAAGCACAATCACAAAGTGATGGTGATTTGAGGGATGGAACAGACTCTGACTCATCCAACTTCTCCTATTCCGCTAGCCCAGCTCAATCTATGTTACCTACACGAGGGAGAGGAAGATCAAGAGGGTCTAGAAAGAGACAAACGGCAGGCGAGGGTAGCAATAAGGGAGGTAAAGATAAAAGAATAAGGGATCACCCCACTGATAATTACAATGATCATGAAATAAGGACAACCGGCTTAATGGGAATAGACCCCCGCCAACAAATCACGGGTGAACCTCCTGGGTTGGAACCCCTAAAGCCCCATACACACGGTCGGACTTTTTCATGGATTCTGTCCGATCGGACAATGTTGTTGAAAAATCAGACCGTGTGTATGCACCATCGGACAGTGTACGTCGGATTGTCCGACGGACAAAGTCTTATCTCCTGCTGGAAAGATTTGCCGACAACACGGTCCGATCACACCAAATCCGATCGTGTGTACGGTTGTCCGACCGGACAAAGTGCTACGCATGCTCAGATCACATTACAAGACCAAAGCTATTGGCTACTAGCCTCTACGTAGTCCCGTCGTAGGCAACAAACGTCACCACGTTCAGAATGATCGGATTTTCCGACAACTTTGTCCGACCGTGTGTACGCAAAACCAACATCAGACAAAGTATGACGGACATGATCCGACGGACCTGGTCCTCGGATAGTCCGAGCGTGTGTATGGGGCTTAACAGGGGCCAACAGAGCCCCCCTACCTCCACCTTTGACTCCATTTGTGTACTCCAATACCCCGCGGAATGGAGGTGCCATTTCTAAAAATATAAAAGAAAAGGTTTTTCAATTATTCCCCCCTACACAAGATCCCCCCAACCGCTCAACCACCCCGCAGAATCTGGAGAGATTCGCATACAGGGATCGATAGAGGATCCGCTACAGGTTATCAATTTATCATCTAAATCATTGTCACAAACAGAACTAGAGGTCCTGGGTCTAGGTTTAAGATTCTGCCCCTCATCCTACACCGATAGTTTTGAGGTTGTAAAAGACCTCAACCTATTTGCCAGACGGTTAACCTATAAATTTATGTTTGATGATGAGAGGAAAAGAAAAAATCAAGAATATATTGAACGGGAGAAATGGAAAGGGTTTACAGTCAGGGATTTTCTTGCCCTTAAGGACCTCATGGATCTCTTGGATGAAAGTGAAGGGTCCCAGGGTGGTCCTGCTGAGGGGGCTCCCCTGCCTTTAGCAGGGGACCTCCCCCAAGCAATTCCACCCAGGGAGATACCTACATTTTTCAATAAATCGACTAATTTCCCATCTCTTAAAACAAATCCCAGTATTTGGACTTTCTTACAGCAAGTAACAAATGATATTAAAAAACTTGACTTTAGGTCACAAAAAATTAGAAACCTTACGTCTGAACAACTACTTGCGGTATGCCAACTTCAGGATAATAAAGAAATCACCTTAAAAATGGCAGATAAAGGGGGAAATGTCATAGTAATGGATTAAATACAGGCAAATGTGCTTAGCTATCTTATCCAATCAGGAATGGTATAATCTTATCTCTTTTGAAAACATAGTAACCTTTAATGGAGACTATGAAATATTGATTACACAAGCATTTAATGAAGGAATAATCGACAAAGACATTTTTGAGGCCCTGAAAACCACCTATCCAAGAGTTTCGTCCTTTTACTCACTCCCCAAGACTCATAAAAACATTAAAAGAAACCCGGGACGCCCGATTATATCGGGCATAGGGGCAAAGAGTGAAAAGGGTAGCAGATAAGTGGATGCTTTTCTGCGCCCCTATGTAACACAGCTTCCCTCCTACTTACAGGATACCCTGGCATTATTAAAGGTTTTGCATAATAAAAAAGTTCCCCCTAGTAGCTATCTGGTTGCTATCGATGTAGAGGCCCTATATTGCAGTATTCCGCATAACTTGGGGCTAATGGTTGTTGAAAGCTTCTTTGGAGAAAGCGACCCTATACGTAGGCCCTATAACACGTTTATTTTGGAGCTATTAAAACACATTTTGACTAAAATTTTTTTTTCGTTTGATGGCTCCCATTACCTCCAGGTACAGCGCGTGGCGATGGGGACATGATGTGCCCCATCCTATGCGAACCTGTACCTGGGGGGGTGGGAGTGCTCCCTGCTTTCCAACCCCTCCTTATCGATATATCTGGCCAACATATGATGTTGGTATAGATATATCGACAACATTTTCTTAGTCTGGGATGCGAGCCTGGAGGATTTAACTAAATTCATGGAGGTACTATCCATCAACGACTTCAACCTCAGGTTCACGATGGAACACAGCCTGAGTTCGTTGCCGTTTTTGGATCTTACCATAAACAAACAGGAGGATGGCTCTATCACCACTTCTCTTTATAGAAAGAAAACCGCAGGGAATACCATTCTCCACGCGAGTAGCTCGCACCCCCAATCTTTAATTAGGAGTATCCCCTATTCCCAGTATTTGCACCTTAGAAGAAACTGCTCAACAGAAGACACCTTTAGAGCAGAAGCTAACTTACTAAGAACACGTTGATAAGGAGAGAACCGATCTACTTTTTGGAGAACGACAGAATAGCAAACAAAAAAATGTAACACGAGTAATTACCACATACTCTAATAACCATGAAGATATACGTAACATCATTGGCAGACACTGGCATCTACTAACAGGAGATAGAATTGTGAGCAAATATGTTGGAAGCGCCCCCCAAATCACATATAAAAAATGCCAGTCACTAAAGGATCGGCTAGTACACACCCACTTCCAGGGATATTTGGAACAGGAAACTGCTCCCCCAGGAATGTCTAGGTGTCATGACTGTGACTACTGTGGTTGGGTACTGGAGGGCTCTTCTTTCCTACTCCCTAATGGTGATACGCACAATATCAAATTCTCAGCTAACTGTCAGACCAAAGGAATAGTATACATAGCCTTCTGTAAGTGCGGAGCGTTTTACATAGGTAAGACCTTTAGAAACTTCTGGAGGAGAATATATGACCATATTTATTACATCAGAAAGAATCTACTCTATACTCCAATAGGAAGGCACGTAGCTATTTATCACAAGAACGACACATCTATGGTTTCAAAAAATGGTTTAAAAAAACTATTAGATAAGCACCTGAACGACCGCAACATACAGGGATATACAATGTAATACTGACATAATCACACACATAGGGTGGACTTGTGTCTTTTTTCAACCTCACCTACTATGTAGTTTTGTATGTCTCCAGACCTAAACCCTATTGAGCATCTGTGGGGCATCCTCAAACAGAAGGTGAAGGAGTGCAAGGTCATCCACCAGCTCCGTGATGTCATCCTAGAGGTGTGGAAGAGGACTCCAGTGGCAACCTGTGAAGCTCTGGTGAACTCTATGCCCAAGAGGGTTAAGGCAGTGCTGGAAAATAATGGTGGTCACACAAAATATTGACACTTTGGGCCCAATTTGGAAGTTTTCACTTAGGGGTGTACTCACTTTTGTTGCAAGCGGTTTAGACATTAATGACTGTGTGTTGAGATATTTTGAGGGGACAGCAAATTTACACTATTATACAAGCTGTACACTCACTACTTTACATTGTAGCAAAGTGTAATTTCTTCAGTGTTCTCACATGAAAAGATATAATAAAATATTTACAAAAATGTAAGGGGTGCACTCACTTTTGTGGAATTGTGAATTTCCCCATGAGAAATAATGGAAACTCAAATAATTCGTTCCACAACCATTTATTCATAAGTCCTTCAGTTTATAGTACATTTAAAAAAAGATTATAGCAATTTGATAGGTTTTATAACCATAAAATGTCCATCCACAAGGGGATTAGAAGCAAAATCCAGCAGAAGCTAGAGAGTATAAAAGCAAAGATATGCGCCTCTAAGTGTAGCAATGTGGTTACATTTAATGAAGGTACAACATTTAGCAACTCACATGGTTGATGATTAAAAGAGGCACATCTAAGTATGCAGGCATCCGGGATAAAGCCGTTTACATAGACCATCCCCCGCACCGCCGATTCTCACCGCTGTCAGTCTGCAATTGTGACCGAGAAGACTACCCTGCAGTAGAGCGACTTGAAAGTGAGGATGGTGGTGAGGAGGATGGTCTATGTGGACAGCTTTACCCCGAATGCCTGCATACTTAGATGTGCATGTTTTAACCACTTCGGACCCTGAAGAATTTACCCCCTTCTTGAACAGGCCATTTTTTGCAATACTGCACTGTCGCTTTAACTGATAATTGCACTTTCTTTTGGTGATATTTGATCACCTCTGCGGTTTTAATTTTTTGCGCTATAAACAAAAGAAGAGTGACAATTTAAAAAAAAAAACACAATATTTTTAACTTTTTGCTATAATAAATATCCCAATTTTATTTTAAAAATAATAAATGTTTTCCTCAGTTTAGGCCGATTTGTATTCTTCTACATATTTTTGGTAAAAAAAAATCTCAATAAGCGTATATTCAGTGGTTTGTGCAAAAGTTATAGCATCTACAAAATAGGGGAGAGATTTTAGGCATTTTTATTATTTTTATTATTTTTACTAGTAGGCAGCGATTTTTATCGTGACTGCAATATTGCGGTGGACAAATCGGACACTTTTGACATTTTTTTGGGACCATTGACATTTATACAGCAATCAGAGCTAAAAATAGCCACTTATTACTGTATAAATATTACTGGCAGTGAAGGGGTTAACACTAGGAGGCGATCAAGGGGTTAAGTGTGTGCTCCCTAGGTGTGTTCTAACTGTGAGGGGATAGGACTGACTGGGAAAGAAGACAGATCGGTGTTCCAACTTAGCAGAAACACAGTTTCTCCTCCCCTGACAGGACAGGGATTTGTGTGTGCTACTATGGCTCTTAAAGCGGCCGCAGTATATATAAAGCAATTCGTGCAGCAGAGCCATTCTGCCACTATATATATACAGGAGCCGGTCGGGAAGCAGTTAATCATCAACCATGTGAGTTTCTAAATGTTGTACCTTCATTAAATGTAACTGTATTGCTACACTTAGTGGTGCCTCTCTTCTCTTTTATACTCAGTTGTGACATGATGCTACTTCAAAATGTATTTAAAAGTTTTGCTTGTCTTGCAAAACGCTCTCAAACTAAGTTACGCTCAAACCAAGGTTTTACTGTATAATATTTAACAAAAAGAAAATACATAACAAATAGGGGGCGGGGCGTGGCTTGGCGCGCAGCGAGGATGGCGGCTTGTTAGAGGAGCTCCGGAGAACCCACGGTCTCAAGCCGACCATTCTGCACCCTATCTCCCAAGAATGAGCAAACAGAACAACCGAACACCGCACACCCGATCCCGCCGCTCGGCGACGGCCTCACAAGGCAGGAACATTTCGGATCTCTTCAGATCGCAGTCACTATCCAGGAGCAGCGTGGCAGAAGCCAAGATGGCGCCGGCTCATGCTGAGGACGACCTCAGTGAGGACTCCCAGTCCGCGGCGGAGGACAATGGTAGGAGCCACTTACATTCCCAGCACCCACTAACATACGCCGACATGTCCATGTTTGCAGCGGACATAAAATCCACGTTCTCTGCAGCAATAACGGACCTAAAGTCCAACCTGCTAGTGCTGACAGAGAAGATGGCGTCAGCTGAAACGGCGGGGAAGCACAGGGAGAAAGCCATACATAGACTGGAGAAAGTCACCTATTCACACTCCAATCATTTTATAGAGATGAATAGACATTTGGAGGACCTTGATAACAGGGGGAGGAGGTGTAACATACGGGTCAGAGGGGTGCCGGAATCGGTGGACAATGACCAAATTGTACCTGCACTACAGAGGGTCTTTAATAGCTTACTGGAAAGGCCTGAGGACACTGAGATAGAGTTTGTAAGAGCGCACAGGGCCCTGAGAGCACGAGGCCCAGACAACATGCCCCCACGTGATGTCATTTGCTGTTTACAGAGCTTCACACGGAAAGAAGACATCATGCAGAAAGCACGCCGCAATGATCAAATTGTGTTTAATGGGGAAGTAATAATGCTCTTTCAGGACCTGTCCCAAATAACTTTGAAGAATCGCAGAGCCCTGAGACCCTTACTGGACAGGCTACGGGAAAGAGAACTGCGGTATACCTGGCGCTTCCCCTTTGCCTTATTGGTGTCACACAACGCCAGACAACACACATTGAGATCACCGGACGACTTGCCGGAGTTTTGTAATGCTCTGCAGCTGGGGGACATAGAGTTGTCAGACTGGTACCAAGAATTTCTTCTTCCACCGGTTCAAAGGAGCCCGTCTGTCTCCCCTTTTGCCTCACCCGACAAGAGACCAGCCAAGAAGCTAAAGCAAAGCAGACAGGGGGGGCACCCTCCTGGCACACCCAGAGCCCGCCAACCTGGAGCTCCGGAGGACCCATGACAGAAGGACGAGACCCCCGTTTTTTGATCACATCTAAGTGGTTTCAACATCTCAGGTTTAGTGTTTTGTTTTAGTTTTAGTTTTCTTTCCTTTCCTTTGGTTTTTTCTTTTGCTTGCTGGCTCCCCCCCACATCTATTAGCACCCAAGGACATACCCAGATGTCCACCTACCACGTACTGACACTACTCGGTCGCCCAAGGGGGGAGCAGGGGCATACACTCCTGCTCAGCTTGACACCCGGAAGGCACCTCAAACGTGTCCATCTACATGAGAGGTGAAAAGGCCCCAACATGTCTTCATGACTTCAGAATACACTTCTAAAGCAAATACAGATGGACTGGACAGAGGGAGCCACTTTCCCTGACATCTCCGGGGATGTGCACTGATCCCCAGGCGCAACTCGCAACTAAGATCAATGCGAACCAGACTTTACTAATGAGTGGTAACACTGTAAACTAGCATACCTTTACTTATTTGGCTTTGTTTAGCTTTTATTTATTTATTTTATTTATTTTATTTTATTTTATTTATTTTATTTCATTTTATATATTTTACTTATTTTATTACCTTATTTGCCCTACGGTTTTGTCCTCCTCTGACGGGATACAAGGTTTATGCCTAAGATTGAGAGTCTAGACTATACAAATTCACTCTTGGGTGAAGTTCGCGATTCTTCCGGGGGGGGGGGGGGGGGGGTTGGCCGGTGGCCGGGGCAGGATATGGATCCCCAAAATTAATTGGGGTGGTACCCCGCCTGGGGTGCGCCGGCTGGCGTCCTCCTGCCCTCACTAATTGGAGGAGTCTTTGGTTGTTCTGTTGATTAGCACTTATAATATGGTGCAGAATGGTTTGATATAGCACGTTTTCTGTTTAAACTCAATTGCAGAAAAGTGGCCGTGGGCCTCCCCCACCTCCGCCACTATAGTTACAGTTTTTTTTATTCTTTTTACTCCTTGTACCAGGACTGGTACTGAGGGGTAAGTTACTCCTGTCTCCCTCTCCATACTGAGATTGACACAGGATATCCCTGCTGCCACCTCCCACTACCCCACAAGGTACACCCAGGGAGGCCTTAGTCCCTGGTTAGTACTCCTAATCAGACCTCACGGATAGAATATCTATTCGAAGGCAGTATAACGTAATCCTCTCCTTCTCTATTTTCTCCTTTCCGCTACTCTTCCCTTTCTCTTTCTCTTAACCGGTAGATCTATACTTGACATCACTTGAAAGAATACCATACTGTAATTACATATCTCCTGTTCAGTGTCTTCCATAGGTATCGACTCTCCGAATCTGTCCAGGGCGGTGCAATGGCATACTCATCGATGGGCCACTGCCCCACAGTGATATCTCACAATGTCAGAGGTCTGAATACTCCTGAAAAACGGATCGCCCTCCTAAGGGAACTCAAGAAAGGTAGGCCTCACTTCGCCTTCTTGCAAGAGACGCACTTTAGAACAAGCAATGTACCCAGGCTCACTGATTCCTATTTCACTACAGTATATCACGCTACCAATGACTCGGCAAAGTCGAAGGGGGTCCGAATACCTCACACCTGACTTTCTGCAGACGGGTAATGGGGGAGCTTGGAGTGTTTGGCTCGGGACGCATAATCCTGGGCGGGGACTTCAACCTCCCCCTAAACCCTCTAACTGACACATCGACTGGCACATCATACATTAGATACAGAGTACTGAAGAGCCTGAAATCAATCCTGTCCACATAAGAGACAGTCTTGGCGGCTGAATTCCTCGCTTCTGACAGACGGTGAATTATTGCCAAAACTCACCAAGCAATTGCAAGAATTTTTCGGCCTTAATTCAATACCAGAAACAGACCCCTTGATGACATGGGAGGCACACAAATGTTACATGCGAGGGGAATTGATGAGGGCAGGAGCTAAGCGAAAGAGGGACAGGGAAAAACAGATCTCAAACTTAATAGATAGAATCTCACAACTAGAGCTACAACATAAGCAATCCCTCACCAAACAGACGGCGACTGAATTACTCGACACCCGAAAATCCCTACAACAAATATTAGATGCCACCACTAAACGGTTCCTGTTTTTCAGGAAAAAAGTATATTACGAACATGGGGACAAAACAGGCAAATTCTTAGCCAGAGCCCTAAAAGACCCCCGCCTTAGCAACAAAATCAAGGGTATACGAAATAAACAGGGAAAGTTAGATCAGACGGATGAGCAGATTGCACAACATTTCCACTCTTACTACTCCAATCTATATAACCTACCGAACCCCCACAAACTACCCGACATGCCAGGAACCAGAACACAAGCAATTCATGAATACTTGCGCGGGGCAGAAAGGCCCATACTACACACTAGACATGTGCAAAAGGAAAAAATTCGTTTCGTTTAGTTTCGTTTTAATTCGTTAATTAATTAATTTCGTTTAGTTAGATTCGTTACATTTGTTAAATTCGTTTTCGGATTTCGTTTAGTTTTCGACCGATTTTCGAATTCGAAAATATTTTGCGACCCGACTTTGGGTCCACGTATCTCGGGGTTACTTGGTGATAGAAACACCAAATTTGGATATGTAGTAGTGCTAGTTCTACTGAGTTTGCATACCAAATTTGGGGTTTCTAACTACAAGTGGCCCCGAGATATGTGGCCCCAAAGTCGGGTCGAAAAATGTTCTTCTCTGCTGCAGAAAAGTGCTTGACATTTTGTGACCCGACTTTGGGGCCACGTATCTCGGGGCCACTTATAGCTAGAAACCCCAAATTTGGTATGCAAACACAGTAGAACTAGCACTACAAACTCCCCAAATTTGGGGTTTCTATCACCAAGTAACCCCGAGATACGTGGACCCAAAGTCGGGTCGCAAAATATTTTCGAATTCGGTTGAAAAAATTTCAAATGCAGTTGAAATATTTTCAAATCTGGTTGAAATTATTTCAACTGCTTTAGAAACTATTTCAACCAGATTTGAAAATATTTCATCTGCATTAGAAACTATTTCTATCACCAAGTAACCCCGAGATACGTGGACCCAAAGTCGGGTCACAAAATATTTTCGAATTCGGTTGAAATAGTTTCAAATGCGGTTGAAATCATTTCAAATGCAGGTGAAATAATTTCAAATCATGTTGATACTATTTCAAGCGAATTCGAAAATATTTTGCGACCCGACTTTGAAAAAAAAAATGAAATTGATTCTAACAGTCTGCAGAAGATCTGCAAAAAAAAAGAAGTCAAATGGCTGTTAATAGTCTACAGGAGATCTGCTATTAAATTATATATGTTTTTTTATTCTGTTCTAATCTTTTCTATTTGAATTATAAATTTTGGAAATTATATATGTTTTTTTTATTCTGTTCTAATCTTTTCTATTTGAATTATAAATTTTGGAAGATGGTTATTTATTATACACATCTGTCACATAAAAAAAAAAAGGATGTGAAATGGCTGTCACGGATGTCGGTCGCAAGGCAAGTACATATGCTGTATGTCATTGTCCACTTGCCACAACACCTGCCACAAGTGCCAAGACACCTGCCACGATTGCCACATGACCTGCCACGAGTACCACGTGACCGACCACAAGTGCCACGTGACCTGCCCCGTGACCAAGTTGTGAATTGTCCACTTGCCATGTCACCTGCCACAAGTTATGGGGTTCCTAGCACCAAGTGACCCCCAGATATGGGGCATATGTCAAGTACTTTTCTACAGCAGAGAATTACATTTTGTGACCCGACTTTGAGGCCACGTATCTCGGGGCAACTTAAAGCTAGAAACCAGTAGAACTAGCACTATAACCTCTCCAAATTTGGGGTTTCTATCACCAAGTAACCCCGAGATACGTGGACCCAAAGTCGGGTTGCAAAATATTTTCGAATCCGGTTGAAATAGTTTCAAATGCGGTTGAAATAATTTCAAATGCAGTTGAAATAATTTCAAATCATGTTGATACTATTTCAAGCGGATTCGAGAATATTTTGCCATCCAAATTTGAAAAAAAAATTAAATTGATTCTAACAGTCTGCAGAAGATCTGCAAAAAAAAGTGAAATGGCTGTTAATAGTCTACAGGAGATCTGCTAAAAAAAGAAATAGATGCTAATAGTCTGCAGGAGATCTGGTGAGAAAACGAAATAGATACTAATTGTCTGCAGGAGATCTGCAAAAAAAAAAGTGAAATGGCTGTTAATAGTCTACAGGAGATCTGCTAAAAAAAGAAATAGATGCTAATAGTCTGCAGGAGATCTGGTGAGAAAACGAAATAGATACTAATTGTCTGCAGGAGATCTGCAAAAAAAAAAAGTGAAATGGTTCTTAATAGTCTACAGGAGATCTGCTAAAAAAAGAAATAGATGCTAATAGTCTGCAGGAGATCTGGTGAGAAAACGAAATAGATACTAATAGTCTGTAGTTGTAGTGCTAGTTCTACTGTGTTTGCATACCAAATTTGGGGTTTCTAGCTACAAGTGGCCCCGAGATACGTGGCCCCAAAGTCGGGTCACAAAATGTAATTCTCTGCTGCAGAAAAGTACTTGACATATCGCCCCTATCTTGGGGTCACTTGGTGCTAGGAACCCCACAACTTGTGGCAGGTGACGTGGCACGTGGACTATCCACAACTTGGTCACGTGGCCGGTCATGTGGCACTCGTGGCCGGTCATGTGGCACGCGTGGCCGGTCACGTGGCACTCGTGGCAGGTGTCGTGCCACTCGTGGCAGGTGTCGTGGCACTTGTGGCAAGTGAACAATACACAACTTGTGGCAGGTGATGTGGCAAGTGGACAATGACATACAGCATATGTACTTGCCTTGCGATCGACATCTGTGTTAGACGTGCAAAAATAAAAAAATTGTTTTGTTTCGTTTTAATTCGTTAATTAATTCATTTTGTTTAGTTAGATTCGTTAAATTCGTTTTCGGATTTTGTTTCATTTTTGACCGAATTCGAAAAATCAGTCGCATTTGAAATTATTTCAACCGGATTTGAAAATATTTCAACCGGATTTAAAAATATTTCAACCGAATTTAAAAATATTTCTACTGGATTTGAAATTATTTCAACTGCATTAGAAACTATTTCAACCAGATTTGAAACAGTTTCTAATGCAGTTGAAATAGTTTCTAATGCAGTTGAAATAGTTTCTAATGCAGTTGAAATATTTTCAAATCTGGTTGAAATAGTTTCTAATGCAGTTGAAATATTTTCAAATCTGGTTGAAATAGTTTCTAATGCAGTTGAAATAATTTCAACCAGATTTGAAAATATTTCAACCAGATTTGAAATTATTTCAACCAAATTCGAAAATATTTTGCGACCCGACTTTGGGTCCACGTATCTCGGGGTCACTTGGTGATATAAACCCCAAATTTGGAGAGGTTGTAGTGCTAGTTCTACTGTGTTTGCATACCAAATTTGGGGTTTCTAGCTATAAGTGGCCCCGAGATATGTGGCCCCAAAGTCGGGTCACAAAATGTAATTCTCTGCTGTAGAAAAGTACTTGACATATGCCCCATATCTGGGGGTCACTTGGTGCTAGGAACCCCATAACTTGTGGCAGGTGACATGGCAAGTGGACAATCCACAACTTGGTCATGTGGCAGGTCACGTGGCACTTGTGGTTGGTGACGTGGCACTCATGGCAGGTGTCTTGGCGCTTGTGGCAGGTGTTGTGGCAAGTGGACAATGACATACAGCATATGTACTTGCCTTGCGATCGACATCCGTGACAGCCATTTCACATCCTTTTTTTTTATGTGACAGATGTATATAAGTAAATAACCATCTTCCAAAATGTATAATTCAAATAGAAAAGATTAGAACAGAATAGAAAAAAAATATATAATTTAATAGCAGATCTCCTGTAGACTATTAACAGCCATTTCACTTCTTTTTTTTTTGCAGATCTTCTGCAGACTGTTAGAATCAATTTCATTTTTTTTTTCAAAGTCGGGTCGCAAAATATTTTCAAATCCACTTGAAATAGTATCAACATGATTTGAAATTTTTTCAACTGCATTTGAAATTTTTTCAACTGCATTTGAAATTTTTTCAACTGCATTTGAAATTATTTCAACCGAATTCGAAAATATTTTGCGACCCGACTTTGGGTCCACGTATCTCGGGGTTACTTGCTGATAGAAATAGTTTCTAATGCAGATGAAATATTTTCAAATCTGGTTGAAATAGTTTCTAATGCAGTTGAAATAGTTTCTAATGCAGTTGAAATATTTTCAAATCTGGTTGAAATAGTTTCTAATGCAGTTGAAATAGTTTCTAATGCAGTTGAAATATTTTCAAATCTGGTTGAAATAGTTTCTAATGCAGTTGAAATATTTTCAAATCTGGTTGAAATAGTTTCTAATGCAGTTGAAATAGTTTCTAATGCAGTTGAAATATTTTCAAATCTGGTTGAAATAGTTTCTAATGCAGTTGAAATATTTTCAAATCTGGTTGAAATAGTTTCTAATGCAGTTGAAATAATTTCAACCAGATTTGAAAATATTTCAACTGCATTTGAAATTATTTCAACCGAATTCGAAAATATTTTGCGACCCGACTTTGGGTCCACGTATCTCGGGGTCACTTAGTGATATAAACCCCAAATTTGGAGAGGTTATAGTGCTAGCTCTACTGTGTTTGCATACCAAATTTGGGGTTTCTAGCTATAAGTGGCCCCGAGATATGTGGCCCCAAAGTCGGGTCACAAAATGTAATTCTCTGCTGTAGAAAAGTACTTGACATATGCCCCATATCTGGGGGTCACTTGGTGCTAGGAACCCCATAACTTGTGGCAGGTGACATGGCAAGTGGACAATCCACAACTTGGTCACGTGGCAGGTCACGTGGCACTTATGGTTGGTGACGTGGCACTCATGGCAGGTGTCTTGGCGCTTGTGGCAGGTGTTGTGGCAAGTGGACAATGACATACAGCATATGTACTTGCCTTGCGATCGACATCCGTGACAGCCATTTCACATCCTTTTTTTTTATGTGACAGATGTATATAAGTAAATAACCATCTTCCAAAATGTATAATTCAAATAGAAAAGATTAGAACAGAATAGAAAAAAATATATAATTTAATAGCAGATCTCCTGTAGACTATTAACAGCCATTTCACTTCTTTTTTTTTTTTTGCAGATCTTCTGCAGACTGTTAGAATCAATTTCATTTTTTTTTTCAAAGTCGGGTCGCAAAATATTTTCAAATCCACTTGAAATAGTATCAACATGATTTGAAATTTTTTCAACTGCATTTGAAATTTTTTCAACTGCATTTGAAATTTTTTCAACTGCATTTGAAATTATTTCAACCGAATTCGAAAATATTTTGCGACCCGACTTTGGGTCCACGTATCTCGGGGTTACTTGCTGATAGAAATAGTTTCTAATGCAGATGAAATATTTTCAAATCTGGTTGAAATAGTTTCTAATGCAGTTGAAATAGTTTCTAATGCAGTTGAAATATTTTCAAATCTGGTTGAAATAGTTTCTAATGCAGTTGAAATAGTTTCTAATGCAGTTGAAATATTTTCAAATCTGGTTGAAATAGTTTCTAATGCAGTTGAAATATTTTCAAATCTGGTTGAAATAGTTTCTAATGCAGTTGAAATAATTTCAACCAGATTTGAAAATATTTCAACTGCATTTGAAATTATTTCAACCGAATTCGAAAATATTTTGCGACCCGACTTTGGGTCCACGTATCTCGGGGTCACTTAGTGATATAAACTCCAAATTTGGAGAGGTTGTAGTGCTAGTTCTACTGTGTTTGCATACCAAATTTGGGGCTTCTAGCTATAAGTGGCCCCGAGATATGTGGCCCCAAAGTCGGGTCACAAAATGTCAAGCACTTTTCTGCAGCAGAGAATGACATTTTTCGACCCGACTTTGGGCCACATATCTCGGGGCCACTTGTAGCTAGAAACTTGAAATTTGGTATGCAAACACAGTAGAACTAGTACTATAACATATCCAAATTTGGGGTTTCTATCACTAAGTGACCATGAGATATTTCGAATTTCGTCCGCGATTTTTCGATTCGAAAAAAATTCGGATTCGGTAAAATTCGTTAGTATTGTAATTCGGTAATTCGGATGCATCCGAATGTCCGAATAATGAAAAATTCGTCCGAATTTCGATTCGGAACATAACGAAATGCACATGTCTACTACACACCACTGACACTGAACTCCTTGAACGGCCCATTGAGGAAATAGAAGTTAAAGCGGCAATAAAAGATATGAAGAATGGGAAAAGCCCGGGTCCTGATGGCTTCTCCTCTATATATTATAAGACCTTTCTAGACAACCTGACTGGCCCACTTCTAAAAGCTCTAAATTCATTTTCTACACCCAGGGAAGTCCCACCGACGTTCCTTGGGGCACACATAACAGTCCTGCCCAAACCAAACAAAGATCCAGAACACTGTCCTAGCTATAGACCAATTTCGCTACTGAATCTTGATGTTAAAATTCTGACCAAAATATTAGCGAACAGACTTAAACCCCTCCTTCACACCATCATAGGCCCAGAGCAGGCAGGATTCATGCCAGGCAGAGAGGCAAAAGACAACGTAACAAAGGCACTAAACCTTGTTCATGCAGCTAGGGAGCGAAAGATCGAGGGCCTTCTCATGTCTACAGACGCGGAGAAGGCCTTTGATCGAGTAGCATGGGACTACATGTTGGCAACGTGCGAACATGTTGGCCTAGGTACCCACATGATGAATTGGATCTCGGCGATATACCAAAACCCGTCAGCAAAACTACGAATCAATGGAACCTTATCCGAAACAATAAAAATAACCAATGATACAAGACAGGGGTGTCCCCTCTCGCCAATCCTCTTCATCATCTCGTTGGAACCTTTTATTAGGAAAGTGAAGTTATCATCAGATATTGAGGGTTTCTGGGTGGGTCAACAGGAATTTAAAATCGCTGCATACGCCAATGATTTGCTATTCTTCCTGACGAAACCTCTCACGTCAATTCCCACATTGCTGAGGGAGTTCACGATGTACGGGTATGTCTCCTACCTAAAGATCAATTATACGAAGTCAGAGGCGATGAATATCACCATGACAGAGAATACACTATATAGCGCACAACTAAATAGCACCTTTAAATGGGTATCCTCTGCCATGAAGTATCTCAGCGTATGGCTAACCCCACAGCTGTCTCAAATTTTCGAGAGAAACTTCCCACCCATGCTCAAAATCATAAGACAAGATTTGTTGTCCTGGCATACTAACAAAAATTTCTCATGGTTCGGGAGGGCAGGCATCTGTAAGATGTCGATATTGCCCAGAGTGCTGTATCTATTCCGGACCTTACCCGTCCTGATTCCACAGTGTTTTTTTAAAACTCTACAAACAATCCAGCTTGAGTTTGTCTGTGCACACAAGCGCCTGAGGATCAAATTTGAGTTAATGACTAGGGCAAAAGAGAGAGGGGGAATGGGCTTACCCGACTATAAACAATACTATCACGCCTCACATATGACAAGAATCCTGGATTGGCATTGCCACCAGGACACTAAAGACTGGGTCCCCCTAGAAAATGAGTTAAGCCCGATCCCCCTGAGGTTCTCCCCATGGGTCTCGATGAAAAATTACCCACCGACCCTACGACAACATCCCCTTCTGAATACCACCCTATCTATATTCCATTCAATCATTAAAAAGACAAACGTATCTTCACCCTTAAGCCCCTTGATGCCACTTAAAGACAACCCGGACTTTCCACCAGGGGTAGCGAACCGTGCGTTACAGAAACAAGGCGAGAATACACCTTTGCTCACCAGACACTGTTTTGAGAACGTCCTTATTAAGGATTACCAGAAACTGAAAGTAGAGGCCCATGTGCAGGATCTGCCCCTATGGACATACTTTCAGATACGAAGCTATGTAAACGACGCACGACGCAAAATGCACTTTACTAGACAAATGACAGATATGGAATCAGTGTGCCTGGAGGGGGCCCCAATTCCCAAAGCTACTTCCTTGGCATATGCCTGGCTTCAGGCCTCAGTACCGCACGCCCTGGACAGATTTCGGAAGAAGTGGTCGGAGGAAATTAACATGGAAATAACAGATACACAATGGCAAAAAGCCTGTATACTAGCACATAAGTGCTCCCTGAGCACCAGAATGCAGGAAACTGCGTATAAACTGCTTACACATTGGTATGCCACACCGGCCAAGTTACATAAGTGGTTCCCCCAAACCTCGGATCTTTGCTGGCGATGTGGACAAGACAAAGGTACGATTTTGCACATCTGGTGGCATTGCCCTCATATCACACGATTCTGGGAAAAAGTGGTGACAATTATTCGACAGGTCACAGATACCTCGTTGAAACTGGATGCGGCCGGCTGCCTCCTTCATGTTACCGACTTCTCACTCTCAAAATACAATAAATCCTTGTCCAAACATATGCTTAACGCGGCTAAAACGCTCATACCATTATACTGGAAATCTACTAAGGTCCCCTCTGTTAAAGAGTGGCTCCATAGGATAGGGGACATATGTAACATGGAGGAGACAAGGGCCCAGTCCAATGATGATGTGGATGGATACCACAAAACTTGGGCCCCTTGGGTTGCTTTTAGATTTTCTGAAGAATATGAGAAACTTAACTTACCCAACCTTGGCTGAAAAATAATACCCCACTTCTGGGGAGATATGCGAACAAACTGCCCATCATGCAAAAGCTTAGATAGTGAACTGAATTACAGATATAACTGAAATGTGCCCCAATACTTAGGCTACCATATATGACTACCAACCCCCTATTCCTCTCTTCTCTGTCCCATACATCTAACTGCTCTCTTCCTTTCTCTCACCTTTTCTATACTCATCTATATCTCCTGACATTAAATGTCACCTGTTTCAATCTTACTCGCCACCATAATGCTGACATAGAAGGTAATTATAATGCGATCAATCTGAGAACTAGACATGTGATCTGAGCATCGACTGATATAACGAAAAGACCTCTTTAGACCGCTCACAGCTAATGTTGAATGTTAATTTGTTTTGAATCTTAAATGTTCCTGGTTTATTATTGACTGCCAACACAAAAAATGTACAGACAGGATTGTACCTGTCTTCAAGTTATGTGATCACCTGTAATGTAACTTACCTTCAATAAACCTTTTGAATGGAAAAAAACAAATAGGGGGCTTGGTGGGAATATGTTAATGTGGGACATGCCTGAGACATGAACAAGAGGAAGGGGGCTGTTTTCACCAGCTAGTATGGAAGCATCTGAAGAACCAAGCTGAAGACAAATTCCAGATGGACCCCCCTTCCTAACTGCCATTATTTTTACCCTGTTTGCACTGCTGTCCCTGCCCATGCTTATTTGACTTATGTGAAAATAAATAAAAAAATATGATGGTGGGTAGAAATATGTTAATGTGGGACAGCCCAGGCCATGAACTGGAGGAAGGGGGATTTTTTCACCAGTACTTCACCATATATCATTCACTAGCCACTATTTTCCCCATATAACCCCAACTCTCCAGAGCCTCTTCTCATGTCATAATCACATAGGAGGAGGTGGCGGAGGAGGAAGAGGTGAAGGAGGAAAGCTAGGAGGACTAGGTGAAGGAAGAAAAGATCAAGGAGGAAGGGGAGGAGGAGGTGAAGGAAAAGGAGGAATAAGAGGTGAAGAAGAAAGGAGAGGGAAAGTAATGGGAAGAGAAAGTGGAGTGGGAAGAGGTCACAGTAGCAATGCTTAGCTACCCCTATGTGGCAATCTCTTCTTTTAGGATTCCCTGTATTTTTTTTGTGCTGCTTGCCCTTCCCTCTGGCTGTAGAATTATCCTCATCCATTTACTGCTGCCAACCCTTCTGGAAAGTTGTGCAAGAGTAAGCAGACTATGGCTGGAGGTTTTCCCGGCAATTTTGCCTCCAGTGCCCTTAATATAGTGAAATAAACACTTAGGGCTCCTTCACACACCACTGAATTCAAAAATGCTCGGTTGACCATGCAGGCTGCTCAGGTCAGGGACAGTAGGCTGTAGTGCGATATTTACTTTTTTTATTTTTTATTTGAAGGGTCACAAAGTGACACTTCATTAGTGTCTCTGCACAGCAATATGGTTCGCTGAACTGCTGTGTGGCGACACAAAGTGCCTTCTAGTGTGCTGCAGTAAAATGCTATATATCTGCATTTTACTGCAGCTCACCACACTGCACCTACAGCTACATTGTGGCGTGAATGATGCACAGAGAACAATTGTTTTTGTGCCCTAGCAGTGATCTGCGTTGATTCGGTGCAGAAAAACACAGATTAGGCTTTATAGGGAAAACTGGCTGTTAAGTTCCTGTATGCAGTTCATCCACTGCATCAATACCCAAAAAAAGAAAAAAAAATGACATACACAAGTAAAAACAGAACAAAAAAAGACTTTGGCCGAGAAATTTCTACTAGATTATATCACAGGGGTTGAAACACAAAGAGCTTAGGCAAAGTCGGCCTTAAGCTGGGGTGGTTATAGTGTAGCATTTTTTTAGCAGCTGATCCCTGTTGCTATTTGATCATGATAGATTCCATAGGTTTATTATTCAACCCATGGGTAAATTAAAAAGTTCTTAAAAATAAGTATGTAATAAGTATCTAATAAAACATCAATGAAATAGATATCCATTGTAATTAATTGGTTTACCATACTGAGTGGGCTCCTTAGCCAGTTAGGAGTAACACTAAGCACTCTTAAGGCCAGTTCACACCAGACGCAGTTCCGTTCAGTTCCGTGTGCTTTTTTTCTGCACTAAAAATGCATGCACAGTGTTTTCCATGTATTCCAATGACTCTAGTCCACACCATGCAGTCAGTTTCTGGTGCAGAAACTGACCGGAACTGACTGTATTGGTGCAGAAAAAAACGGAACTGCATCTGGTGTGAACTGGCCCTTATAACAATGATTTCTGTTTACTTATCCTGACCTCCTAATTACAAATTGCAGGTGCCCCTTCCCCCATTCCCTCCCTTTCTGGGGTCTAAGTGCATGGCCCCCTGTAAGCCCTGTGGATTGGGAGCTCACCTGGGGGGACACTGAGGAGGCACATGGAAGTCCAGGAACATTTGAATGCAACTGCTTTTAAATCTCAGGTTACGTGAGGTCCATCATTTGAAGGGTAAATATATCATCATAGATAGGAAGCAATGCATGGTTAATATATGATTGTATATATGAAGTAGTATTCTATCTTTATTGTACATCACCAAATGTGTATTATAAATGGTAAAAAAACTTTTTTAATGTATTTTCTAGAACATTAAAAAACCCCTGAAGAAGACCACGAATGTAGGGGTCGAAATGTATTGGAGTATTCTTATGCATCCTATATTGTAATGTAATTTGTAAACATTGTTCCTTTAAAGTATAATGTCACCATCAATTTTGGTTACCCTGTTTTTATGTCACAAACCAGAGCTAATATTTTAAACTCTTTGTATATTTGAATCCTTTTTCATTAAATAAAATAACCAGTTTTTTACAACTATATATTTTGTTTATTTTGCTGCTAAAAACCCCAGTGAGGAACTTTTCCATGTTTTCATTTCTTTGGGGTGTGCAGCTCCTTTGACTCTTGCATATGTGTTTTTCCATGATATGGGATGTAATATATAATCTGAATGTTTGAGGTAATATGCTCTAGTGAGGCCATCTGGGCCTGGGCTTTTCCCCATTCCCATCAACCATGATATGGTGAAATTTGCTCAGACAATTGATATGTCACTTGCTCCAAATAATCCATAATCTTCAATCCCCCCTATTCTCTTGTGCAGGGAACTTTATCCTCTCTAAAATTATATAACTCTTGATAATATTCCCAGAGTTGCATGACTATCTGAGAAATGTACACAATCTGATCCCCTGGGGATTTGGTTTATATATAAATGTACATTTTGTTTTTTGCGGGCTCTTGCTAGCAACCTACCGTTTGTTTTTTTTCCCATGTTCACAGATGTTTTTGACCATAAATCAGTTTGTTTGCCTGTGGGGAGCTGAATACACAGCTGAATAAACTGTTTGCTCTCTGGTACCATTGCGCTCTTATGTTTCTGTTCTACTTCTCCAACTTTGAATACATTTAAGGATATGAGCCTTCCTCTCCTCCTTAAGCCTTTACCCTTTGGTTACTAATTTATATCTAATAACAGCTTTAGAAGCCTGCTAGAGAGTTCCCTTTGACACCTCCTCTGACATACATTCTTTAAAATAAACTTGTAAAGACTGACATGCATAAGCCTCCATACCTACATATTGTAAAATATGAGTATTTATTCTCAACAACTACTCCGTTTGAAAATACGTCTGCAAATTCCAGTTAAGCAAGACTGATATGGGGTCCACTGATCGCTGACCTCAGCATATCCAAATATTTATAATCAAGGGACATCAAATCAATTCTAGAGTAAAACTGGAAGACAGTCAAATAATATGTAAAATCTTCCTCAGAAGCATGTAGAATTTTCCAGTAGTGGTAACCTCTGCCCGGATTTCCTAAAGTGTTTGAAAGCTGCTGCTGTTGACATAGCATATGGCTTTATCATCGTTTGGCTGTTGGTGTTATATGAGCAGTGTTGGTCATCCTACTTTAAAAAAGTAATTAGTTAAGTTACAAATTACTTCTCCCAAAAAGTAATTGCGTTAGTAACTCAGTTACTACATTGGAAAAGTAATTAGTTACACAGCAAAGTAACTGACTTTTTTTTTTTAAAATATTCTATACGTGTAACTAAGGGGTGGGTCTAGTATTACTGTAAGCAAGGGGCGCATTTATTATTATTGTTATATATCGTGTAACCAAGGGGCTGCTCTATTATTACTCTAACCAAGGGGCGGGTCTATTATTATTATATCGTGTAAGGGGCGGATGGCTACAGAAGAGGGCGAATGTTAAATTAATGGGCAGAGCTCGATATATAACAATATTAATAAATGCGCCCCTTGGTTACAGTAATACTAGACCCGCCCCTTACTTACACGATAGACCCCCCCTGCAGAGTAGCACGAGCATCAGGAGCGTGCGGCATCGCCTCGTACAATTACATGTTAACTGCGCCTGAGCGGTGTAGAGTTCACTCAGAGCTGTTTAGGTTCGGCAATTTTCGGAAGCTCCGTTGTCCTTTGTACTGTGCAAGCCCTGCGCCTGCGCAGTACAGGGGGGTCCTTATCAGGCAGGGGAACTTTTTCGGCAGGACACCGGAATTACACTACTGCCATCTAGTGGCAGTAGATGTAATTGGGGTAACTAAGCCAAAGTAATGGTAACTGAGTTACCATGAGGGGAAAAGTAATTAGTTAGATTACTAGTTACCCTCTAGAGTTACGTAACTCAGTTTATTTTAACTCAGTTATTTACATCACTGTATATGAGTACATAGTGCACACGCTACCCCAAGGAGAGAAGGAGTTTACTACGTTGCCGCATATACTGTGTGGATGGATCCATTGACCATTGACTGATTGAGCTTTACTAGCTACTTTTCTCCCTGCGCAGTCTTACCATGTACTGCCCTGTGCTTTCTGTTTGTGAAGCCTCAGGTGGATGACCTGGGGGGCCTGGATGCGGACGCTACAGATAGATGACTAAGGGGCTGTCTGCTGAAGACATAGTCTAATATCACTGGAGACTTGGAAGTTGGAGGAGGCAACCAATGTCCCTGGACATTTTGTGAGTACAGGCGGCTGTGAGAGATCTTAGAGACTTTGTGCTAGAGAGTCAGCTGTGTGTTTGCTAAAAGGGACATTGTCTGGTGTCCTGAAGAGCTTAGTCTATCTAGTTTTTTTTAGTTGTTCTAAAGAAAGAAGTCTACATTTAACTGTTTTCCACTACAGAGCCAAGTCCACAGTTTGTTACAAGCAAGGACTTCTTCAGCTTTTCAGAAAGGGATTTTATTGTCCTCAAATTGTACATAGTTTCTGTTTTTGGAGTATCCCACTCAATGCCCTCAATCCTACCCAAGTTTTCCAAAACTAAAAGCAACACCCCTGGACTGGTTATTGAGGAAAAGTGTGGATGAGATTGTGTACCCGGTTGCGGGGCAATCCACTGGAGAAGAACCTGGGCAAAGGTGAAGGCCTTCAAAAAATACAAGGTTGAGGGATCATCAGCATTACGACTTTATAAAGGATGCAAAAGAAATGTAAGGGTGCAAGGACGGCTAAGATAGAAAATGAAAAACACATAGCGGAGGAGAGCAAAAAAAATCCCAAGAAATTCTTTAAGTATGTAAAGAGTAAAAAAGGGAGGACAGACCATATTGGTCCCATAAAGAATGAGGAAGGACATCTGGTTACAAAGGGTGAGGAGATGGCAAAGGTATTGAATTTATTATTTTCCTCAGTCTTCACAAGGGAATCGGGGGCTTCAGTAACCAAAACTGCAGTGTTTATCCTCATGACACATCACAGGAAGCACCTCCATGGTTAACAGAGGACAGAATAAAAATTAGACTTGGGAAACTTAACAATAATAAATCACCGGGACCAGATGGCTTGCACCCAAGGGTACTTAGGGAACAGTCAAGTAATTACCAGACCATTGTTCCTAATTTTTACTGACTGGAATGGTACCAGCTGATTGGAGAAAAGCCAATGTAGCACCAATATTTAAAAAGGGCCCAAAATACATCCCTGGGAATTACAGACCAGTTAGCCTAATATCAATATTATGTAAACTCTTGGAGGGGATGATAAGGGACTATATACAAGATTTTAGTAATGAGAACGGTATTATTAGCAGTAATCAGCATGGATTCATGAAGAATCATTCTTGCCAAACCAATCTATTAACCTTCTATGAGGTGGTGAGTTGCCATCTAGATAAAGGAAGGCCCGTAGATGTGGTGTATCTGGATTTTGCAAAAGCATTTGACACAGTTCCCCATAAACGTTTACTGTACAAAATAAGGTCTGTTGGCATGGACCATAGGGTGATTACATGGATTGAAAACTGGCTACAAGAGTGAGCTCAGAGGGTGGTGATAAATGGGGAGTATAGGTATAGAAGGTAATCCTGTGCTTGCACAGAGAGTAGTAACTAGTCTGATGCAGCGCACACTGGGGGTAATGCCTGAACCCAGAAATAATGAATGGAAAGAAGAGATAGTGGCGCGCAATCAATTTAAACTAAATTAAGTAAATAAGGGAAAAGCAGGTAACGAGGACATGTAACCAATGGCTATAAAAATAGCAGATATAAAGTGGTTGGAATAAAGTGCATCAAAAGGAGATGATGATTCAGCTAGTAAACATAGAGTGATGTGCCAATAGTTGAAGAAATAAATGGCAGATAAATGATAAAATATCTAAACAACATCAGAGCAATGTTTAAAAAAATAAATAAAATTGTCGCATAATAAACGCAGTGAACAATAAATACAATGAGTGCGTGACTGGGTGAATGTGATGGCTCACAAAGATAAAGTAATGTAAAGAGTGGCTGGAAAAATCCAGTAGGTAAATAAAAAATAATCAATGAATAAAATCGCAGAGTAACTGCAAGCAAATCGCAGATGGAAGTCGCAGTTGAGAAATAACTATATAGTGGTGGTAGTGGGTGCGTCCCACATTAAAATCGTGACTGAAGTGAAAAAAAAATGTTTCAAACGTATAAATATGACAAATAAAAACAGATCGCAGCGGGTATGTAACAATAAAAAAGTCCATAAATATCATAGGTGCATCAAGAAAGTTTGTTTCCAAGTGCAGTGCAAGTGGTAATAGTAGTAGATCTTGGTGTACGGTGCTTTAAAGTGGGGGGACACCCTGAAAACAAAAACTTAAAAAAATGTTAGTAACCATTTAAAATGAAAAAAAAATAAAAAATTTTTTTTTTTACTTACCAGAAATGGCTGTTGCTAGGCAGATCGTCCTAATCTGCCTCCTCCAGCTCCGCGGTGATCTTCTCTTCTTCAGTCTTCTGTTGAATGGGGCGCGATGTGTTATGGGAACTATGTCCCACAACACATCGCGTTCCCCATTCACAAATTAGAGTCGCGCATGCGCAGTCGGCCACGCGCCGACTCGCGCATGCGCAGTCGGCCGCGCACCGACTCGCGCATGCACAGTAGGAAACGTGAAGCCGTTTCCCTTACCGAGGATGGCGGCGCTGGAACCGGATCGCCGAGGGACAGCTCGTCCTCCACGACGGACATCGCAGGCGCCCTGGGAGGGTAAGTGTACTTCTTAAAAGTCAGCAGCTACTTTTTTTTTTAGCTGCTGACTTTTAAAAAAAAAATTTGTAAGGTGAAACCCCGCTTTAACTGTGGCCATCTTGTGGCTATCCTGTGCTGTTATCCTGGATACGTGCGGTCCTAGTGGGGAAAATTTGAGTGGCCCCTTACCTTACGGCTGTAAGGTTACAGCATTAGTGTATGGATCTTTGTGGTCCTTGGTGACCTTCCTCCTGTCAGTCCCAGCTGGGTATCCTAGGTCCTGTTAGTATTTCCTTAGCATAGAGGTGTGTCCAGGTGTGGGTGGGGGGGGGGGCACATCAATGTATATGGAAGGAAGGAAGGAAGTAGCCTCATAGTGTAGTAAGTTTAGTATAAAACATTTATTTCAAACAGTTAAAATCAAATGCAAGGGTACTCACATTTAAAAAATGTACAGTACAAGCGTACAAACGAGCAGCGAGCTCGATAGCGTCACTTCCGGTGTGTCAGAAGGCTAGAAACCCGACGCATGTTCATAACTGGTCACGTGACTTCATCAGGGGTTTGACCCTGATGAAGTCACGTGACCAGTGATGAACACGCGTCGGGTTACTAAACTTACTACACTATGAGGATAATTCCTTCCTTCCTTCCTTCCATATACATTGATGTGAGCCCCCCCCTCCCACACCTGGATACACCTCTATGCTAAGGAAATACTAACAGGACCTAGGATACCCAGCTGGGACCGACAGGAGGAAGGTCACCAAGGACCACAAAGATCCATACACTAATGCTGTAACCTTACAGCTGTAAGGTAAGGGGCCACTCAAATTTTCCCCACTAGGACTGCACGTAACCAGGATAACAGCACAGGATAGCCACAAGATAGCCACAGTTAAAGCACCGTACACCAAGATCTACTACTATTACCACTTGCACTGCACTTGGAAACAAACTTTCTTGATGCACCTATGATATTTATGGACTTTTTTATTGTTACGTACCCGCTGTGATCTGTTTTTATTTGTCATATTTATACGTTTGAAACATTTTTTTTTTTTTCACTTCAGTCACGATTTTAATGTGGGACGCACCCACTACCACCACTATATAGTTATTTCTCAACTGCGACTTCCATCTGCGATTTGCTTCATTGATTATTTTTTATTTACCTACTGAATTTTTTCCAGCCACTCTTTACCTTACTTTATCTTTGTGAACCATCACATTCACCCAGTCACGCACTCATTGTATTTATTGTTCACTGCGTTTATTATGCGACAATTTTATTTATTTTTTTAAACATTGCTCTAATGTTGTTTAGATATTTTATCATTTATCTGCTATTTATTTCTTTAACTATTGGCACATCACTCTATGTTTACTAGCTGAATCATCATCTCCTTTTGATGCACTTTATTCCAACCACTTTATATCTGCTATTTTTATAGCTATTGGTTACATGTCCTCGTTACCTGCTTTTCCCTTATTTACTTAATTTAGTTTAAATTGATTGCGCGCCACTATCTCTTCTTTCCATTCGATAAATGGGGAGTACTCGGAATGGTCAGGGGTGGGTAGTGGGGTCCCCCAGGGTTCTGTGCTGGGATCAATCCTGTTTAATTTGTTCATAAATGACCTGGAGGATGGGGTAAACAGTTCAATATCCGTATTTGCGGATGATACTAAGCTAAGCAGGGCAATAACTTCTCCGCAGGATTTTGAAACCTTGCAAAAAGATCTGAACAAATGAATGGGGTAGGCAACTACATGGCAAATAATGGCTCAATGTAGAAACATTTAAAATAATGCATTTGGGTGGCAAAAATATGAATGCAATCTATACACTGGGGGGAGAACCTCTGGGGGAATCTAGGATGGACAAGGACCTGGGGGGGTGGGGTCCTAGTAGATAGCAAAGCCAAGCTGCTGCTAACAAAGCAAACAGAATATTGGTATGCATTAAAAAGGGGATTAATTCCAGAGATAAAACGATAATTCTCCTGCTCTACAAGACTCTGGTCCGGCCGCATGCTGTCCAGTTCTGGGCACCAGTCCTCAGGAAGGATGTACTGGAAATGGAGCGAGTACAAAGAAGGGCAACAAAGCTAATAAAGGGTCTGGAGGATATTAGTTATGAGTAAAGTTTGCGAGCACTGAACTTATTCTCTCTGGAGAAGAGACGCTTGAGAGGGGATATGATTTCAATTTGCAAATACCGTACTGGTGACCTCACAATAGGGATAAAACTTTTTTGCGGAAGGGGGTTTAACAAGACTCGCGGCCACTCATTAAAATTTGAAGAAAAGAGGTTTAACCTTAAACAACGTAGAGGGTTCTTTACTGTAAGAGCGGTAAGGATGTGGAACTCCCTTCCACAGGCGGTGGTCTCAGCGGGGAGCATCAATAGTTTCAAGAAACTATTAGATAAGCACCTGAATGGCCACGACATACAGGAATATACACAGTATTACTTGTAAGGTCCTCTGTTTCAGCCCCTCCGCATCAGCCCCTCTGCATCAGCCCCTCTTTCTCTCAATTGGACTTTGGCGGTCAATGGAAAATAACCCTGTCTGTCCGGACAGATAATCAGACACCATACACCGTATGAGGTTTGGAAAAAGATGCCTTTACTTCCGTTTCACAGAGCATATACAATACAAAAAAAAAGGGGAAGAACGCAATTGAACAACCAATCACATTCAATACATAATATTTACTCTAAAAATGTCTCACGCAATATATGTCCTTGATAAGATTCTCGGTATGTTTTGATAATATAGCCTACTTGTTATGGGAAGCAGACCCGTTACTAGAAGCCATGAGAACTAAAACTTGTTATGGAAATGTGTGAGTGTGAGATAAACAGAATTTACAGTGAGTTTCTACAGAAAAACAGAAAAACATCTTTGTTACAATACTATTAAATCTTGAAGGGTAACTCTACACTTCCCACGTTTCCTTACAATCCCTCCTTTGATCATAGGAGACTTTAAGAAGTCTCTGCTGATCACTCATTGTACCACCTATATCCTGCCTTGAACATGGTCATGGCTGTTTCAGACTTATCAACTAGGTTCTTTGATTTTGCTACTTTACTTATCAGGTAGAACACCAAGTTGATTGTCACATAAACTGGCAGAGCTAAAATAAGTATCATGAGGAGTATCATACCCGCTTTCTTAAAGAAATTCATAATGTTTTCCCAAATAGAACCGAACCATCCTCCTACACCTGAAAAGGGATTCCATGAGTCCATTAACATCCCAAATCCATCTACCTTTGTGAGGGCATTGTATACGCCCACCCCACCGAAGGATGCAAAGATTTTGTCCCACCAAGTGGTTAATTCCCTCTTGTGTCTGCCAAATTCAAGGTGACCGTGGGCAGGTTTCATGGACACAAGTGTGTCTGACCCTGTGGTCCCCATTAGAGGGATCATTTCCACAATAGTACACCAACCTGAAGTTTTTTCTGTCCATAGGGTAAGGGACGGTGGTATGGCACCATAGTCCACAACAGACCATCCATCCGTGGGGAACATGAGGGGCTTGAACCACTTTGGGGGGGCTAAGTCTTGACCTTAATCCCACTAAACACATCCAATCCCCCAAAGAGGGAATGCAGGGTCCAGGATATTAAAAGTAGCTAACCCGTGGGAGTGGTGGTGTTTATAACAGGGACTTCCTGGGTGGTATGACTCCTTTCCATGTATGTTGCTCTGGCATTCACTACAACAGTACCCTCCCCCATCCCGCACGAGGAGTTTAGCCAACTCATAAAGCCAAAAAATAAGAGTATGAATACAGTGATGGTCATTTCAATTGAAAAAAAAAAAAGACTGTCCAGGTGGTGCATTTTCTTGGCTCACGGGGAAAGTCTATGGTAAGAATGGTTTGGGGGTTTTGTGAGAGGGGGCATGGGACAGTAGTGGCTGAGTCTCTTCTTGTGGGGCTTCTCCATTTCCTTCCCTGTCTGCTTTATTTGTGGGCTATTCTTCAACCTTGATGCATGGATCCATTGCAGGCTTTGATCCGTCAGTATTGCTGTCCTGGAGACATTGAGGACTTCAAATGGACCTTGGAAGACGGGGGCCTGGTTGTTTGCGGACTGCAAGTTGTTTGATCAGTACTTTATCCCCCGGGACGAAAGGATGTGTTGGTTCTGTGGAAAGAGGAAGAAAGGTGACAGCAACCTTGTCATAAGTTTCAGCAGGGCTACTTACCAGATATTTCACGTACTCTTCCTGTAAGGAATATAATTTAGATTCCTCGCCTATCTTAGGGGCTTTTTGAGCGGGTCTTCCCATAAGGATCTCAAAAGGGGGACAGTCCTGTCCTAGCATGGGGGGGGGGGGGTGGTTCTTATCTGGGGGTGGGCCTTTTAATTTGTCTTTAATGTTTCTATTCATCCCTGCGGTCTCTCCTGTTACGGGAATAACTTCCGGCCATGAGGGAAAATGGCAAACTGGAGTATTATTACGCAATATTTGATATTACCTTTCTGTTTGGGCATGTGTGTCAAATCAATCTGTAAGTCTTTTAATGGGCCTATGTGTCCCTTGTAAGTCTTTTAATGGGCCTATGTGTCCCTGAACATTATTCTGGACACAAGTTAAGCAAGTTGCTGTAGGGGTTTCTTACCAAAGGAGCTACTGTTTCTGGAATACCTATGATCCCCTCCTTGTTTGACCACAAGCCGTCCAGGTTGTGTGTCAAACCATGTGACTCCCAACAGGTAATGTCAGACAATTCTTCTGGCTCGGGCTGGGAAACTTGGGGACGAAAAATCTGTAGAAAACAATTGGAGGGTTGATTGCCTCCTTAGCAGTAATTTTGTCTGCTGACTCTTAAGTTGTTTCCTTAAGTAATATCAGATTTGTCATAGGAATGACCTTTTACTTTTATGACATTAATAATTTTTTTTTTTTTTTTGAGGGTAAATGGAGTGCACTTAATAAATCCTCTACCCAGACTTGATTTGAGATTTGCTTATTATCCGCTGTCTTGTACCCGCGGGCCCAAAAGACCCCAAAAGTGTATCTATTGTCAGTGTAAATGTTTACTTTTTGTCCTTTGAATAATTGACAGGCATGTGTCATAGCATAGAGCTCTGCCTGTTGGGCTGAAGTCGCTAATGTTTTGTAAAAGGTGTACTACAGTATGTGTTGTGTACAATGTAGTATCAGTTCCTAAAGTGATTTTGGATGTTTCTTTTACTGTCATGTTTACTGCCACAGGCAGTAACAGCTTGTAGGCAAGCTGGCAGTCCTTGTATCTGAACGGGGAGTTTTTTGGATAGATAAGCCACGGGTCGGTAGTGAGTACCATGCGCTTGGGCCAGTACGGCAGCCAGCGCAGGGTCCCTGACTATACAGTAAAGCACAAAGGATTTCTTATGATCTGGTAAACCCAGTGCTGGAGCACTGGCCAAAGACTGTAATAAGGTACGTGTTATTTCCTCAGTGTAACACCTGCTTGGGGGCAGTGGCTGCAGTAGAGGGGTGCAAGGATTGAATCATAAAAAGAACAATCTGGGATTCACTGCCTGCAGTAGACAATAGAGCCAAGAAAAGAAAGGAGCGTTGCCTTATCTTTGGGGCCGAGACAGGTCAGAGTCTTGACTCTTCTTGGGGACACTTGCTTGGTCCCGCCTGAGATAATACATCCTAGGTATTCCACCCTCTCCTTGCACCACTGGATCTCTTTTGCGAGACACCAAGTGACCCTTAAGAGATAAGTGAGTCATCAGGCTTTTAGAGTTTTCTGCACACTGTGCCCCGCTCTCACTACATAACAGTAGGTAATCTACATATTACAGGAGTACTGATCCCTGTGGGAGCACCCAGTCATCCAGGGTTAGTTTTAACACCATGGAAAATGCTGCAGGACTGTCCACAAAGTCTTGAGGAAGACAGGCCAAAGTCAGTTGGCCCGAGCCAAACAGGCAAAGGCAAAGATCCTTTGGAAATCCTTGTGAACATCAATGCTAAAGAAAGCATTGAAAGTCTAGTACCCTGGAGTTGGAGTGGAGGAAGCGGGGATGTTTATAAAAATTCCCGTGATGTATGAGGCTAGTGGTGGAAGTGGTTAAATACATTTGTTCACCCCCCTCAAATCCCCCTAGCCTCCACTCGCCGCTGGCTTTCTTTACTGCATGTGTGTATTCCAGGGACTGATAATGGGTTTTAGAATGCCTTTCTGCATGTATGTGGTGATCTGTGGTGTACTCTAAACTTCGTCAGCATGACGGTGGTATTGTTTCTGAAAGAATGGTATGATGTTTGGTTTGAAAGTAGGGACATAAGGAGTGCATTTGACATGTCCTATGTCTGTTTTTGACTTTTCCCATATCGGGTGAGTCTCTAATGCTGCTTGTATGGTCATAAAGTAAAACGTCATTTTTTTTTTCTTTTTAGCATAGTCAAGTCACATGTTGATGATTTGGCAGTCATTCCCCCTTGTAGGTCAAATTTAACATTACCCATAATGAAGACATGAGGTCTCTTCCCTTTAGACATAAGGGGCAGTCAGTGAGGATGGCAAATGTTTGTGTGTAACATCAATCCCATTAATTCCCATAGAGTGGAGCAGCCCTCGGTACAATTTTTTTTTTTTTTTTTTTGTGACAACTCGTGCTAGCCCCTGTGTCCACTAAAAAACATACCACCCATCCCTCAACTTTAAGGACTACCTGCGGAAGTGTTTTCCAGTGGGAAGAGAAGAAATGCATTACCAAGGAGGGAATCTGCTCCGGGCACCCCTATGGATGTTGATTGAAGGGGTTATTGCGAGGGTTGTTTTCATTGTACCCTGGCCAATCCATTTGAATTAATTCTAGGTTTCTGGGTTCTGGCCGTTCTCTGGGCTGGGGGGCTGCCTTGATTACAGGACGGTTATATTTTGGTTGTGTTCGGCGGCGGCCAGGTGGTGGGGGTTGGTTTTGGGTGTATTGTTCAGGTTGCAGGGGGCGGCTTTGTTGTGTTGGAGAAGGATATTGCTGTGTTTGATAATTGGGAAATTTACGCTGATATCTGCCTCTGGAAACACTCCACCCCGTCCTTTGAAACCTACCCTGTCCATTTCCCTGGGTGTTTCTTCTGTGCGGACAATATTTTTTCCAATGGGAGGGGTCTCCACAATGAAAACAGCTTTGATTTGGGTATTCTTGTGTTTGCAATGTGGAATTATCAAAAGCTGGGAGCATGGGGGTGGGAGTCCCTGAGGTCTGGGCGAATAGTCCTCCTTTGGTATTAAAAAATCTGGAGGAGGCCCTATTCTTTACATCATCCACAAACTGTGGGGGGGGGGGGGGGTCAGGGTCAGGGTTTGCCACTTAGTATCGACCAGTTTAATTACCTGGGTCACCTTTGGATATCTCATAGTCAATTCTGTAGTCAATTCCAGTGAAGGATAAAGTTTTACCTTTGGCTTTTCCTCATTATCAGTTTTAATCATAGCATGGGGTGGCAGAGGTACTGGCACATAATCCTCTGAATCCTCTATGTCATAACAAAGGGGTTGGACAGGGGCAAAGGCAAGTGTTGTTTTTTTAGGAGGCTTATCTAAAGAAGGATGAGGCTTCTCTAATGGATGAGGGAATTACTTCTTATACCCTTTTAATGCTTTACACCACATTTTATAACATTTAGTCATATATTCTTTATCATAAGGAAACGGTGGATAATTATACTGCCTATGTTGACCACACATTTTAGTGACTTCTTCCCATTTCTCTGCAGAATATGGTCCGCACTCACTTAGCCCCGCAATTTGTAGAGCATGTGCTCTGGTCAATATGTTTTTCCAGAATGGTTCAGTATAATATGTTCCATAGTTTCCAGACACGAAATCTAAAGGAGTGGGCTGATCCGGCTTACCTTCCGAACCCCCCTTTCCCGGCAGATTTCCCATGTTTACAATTCTTATACTTTATCTTATTTTATTCTCTATTTATACACATCAGCTGCAGAACATACAGATAATGACTTAGAACAAGCCACAAAAGTTCTTTACCCGTTTCACATTCAATAGTACCTATGACACAGTTAAAGCGTCTTGAAATTTAAAAGTTTTTATTTCTTGGCAAAATGCCAAAAAACATTCCCTTTTGCAAGAGGTTCCCCTGATTATAAGCAAGCTTTGTACGTTATTACTTTCCTTATTCTTATAACCAAACAATTTTTATTTATATTTCAAATTTCTTGGCAAAGTGCCAACAGGTTTAAACAGTACTTTCAATTGCTGTAATACTAATGCTGCAAACAATTCCCCACTATCCGTTACGGTTGGTGAGATATTAGCATTTGAATCCTTGTTGGCTAAACGCCAAATATATAGTAAAATTTGCACCTGACTTCCCCTGCGCAAAAGATGTCAGTGGCAAAAGGAATTATTCACATAGCATGTTTTGATCAAAAGTTAGCCTCACCAATCCATGTATTACCCCAGAAAAATGTTACAACGTCCCTGTTGTCACGATGTATCAAAGACCCTCCTGGAACACAAAACTATTATGTATATTAAACCTGGTAATAACCTCCGGGAATACTAGCAACCAAATAAGTATTTGATCCCTCATACACAAATAACAGACCTGTTATACAGTTAGGGCAGCGTCCTGCCAAAAAACACTTAGGACAAGGTCCTGACATTAAGTGTTTAAATGATTTAGGGGTTTCCAATGACCAGTCCTTCTGGTTAAAAACAAGGTTTTCAACCTGCTATGGTATGGTATTAATACAATATATGGGAGGGATCCTGGGCAATTTTAGCAAGTATCCTTGTCCCCTATATTTTGATCCTGATACCGTCCTTTTATATTAAAACCCGGAACCCTGGCGCCTGCCAATTAGGCAGCAGCAGCAGCAGGCATTCCTATCTATGAGCGAGCTGAATTACGATAACCGGAACCCTGGCGCCTGCCCCAATTAGGCAGCAGCAGCAGGCATTCCTATCTATGAACCGGAACCCTGGCGCCTGCCCCAATTAGGCAGCAGCAGCAGGCATTCCTATCTATGAACCGGAACCCTGGCGCCTGCCCCAATTAGGCAGCAGCAGCAGGCATTCCTATCTATGAGCGAGCTGTATTAAAATTCTAATGTCCCTATCTCTCAGGCAAGCTAATCAAAATAAATTAATCAATTATGCCTTGAGAGCTATAATGCAACGGGTTATAACATTGACAGAGTAAGCTGTTCAAAAATACTTTGAACAAGTAATTTTAAAGAAAGCTTACCTGTAATGTACCCCACTTCTGGTACCATCTGTAAGGTCCTCTGTTTCAGCCCCTTCGCATCAGCCCCTCTGCATCAGCCCCTCTTTCTCTCAATTGGACTTTGGCGGTCAATGGAAAATAACCCTGTCTGTCCGGACAGATAATCAGACACCATACACTGTATGAGGTTTGGAAAAAGATGCCTTTACTTCCGTTTCACAGAGCATATACAATACAAAAAAAGGGGAAGAACGCAATTGAACAACCAATCACATTCAATACATAATATTTACTCTAAAAATGTCTCATGCAATATATGTCCTTGATAAGATTCTCGGTATGTTTTGATAATATAGCCTACTTGTTATGGGAAGCAGACCCGTTACTAGAAGCCATGAGAACTAAAACTTGTTATGGAAATGTGTGAGTGTGAGATAAACAGAATTTACAGTGAGTTTCTACAGAAAAACAGAAAAACATCTTTGTTACAATACTATTAAATCTTGAAGGGTAACTCTACACTTCCCACGTTTCCTTACAATACTGACATATAATCACACACATAGATTGGACATGATGGACTTGTGTCTTTTTTAGACATGTGCATTCGTTTTCGGGTATTTTCGTTATCATTGTAACAAACGATAACAAACGTGCAGAATCTGAAAACCGAAAGATCCGACATAAAAAAATGCTTTATTTTCGTTTTCGTTGTGACAACAGTTCGATATAGATAGGAGATTCGACATGACGCTGACAAAAGTGATCTGTGTCCATCGAACCTGTGGTCGAATGTGCCTAACCTTAGCTCTATTAGTCCAAGATTATTCTACATAGAGAAAAAAGATTTGACATAGAGAGAAAAGATTTGACATTATAGAGATAATAGCAAAAAAGGTTGAATGTGCCTAACCTAACTCTATTAGTCCAAGATTATTCGACATAGAGAGAAAAGATTTGACATTATAGAGATAATAGCAAAAACGGTTGAATGTGCCTAACCTAACTCTATTAGTCCAAGATTATTCGACATAGAAAAGATTTGACATAAAGATTCGACGAAGCAGTCGGCACGAGCGGACATTTATGGTCAAATGCTCCGCCCATAGGATATAGAATTCTAATGTTGGTTGACTAGTAATATTAATTAATAAATATAATTATTACTAGTGTCATACAACATTACAATTCTACTATAACTTGTAGGTGGAACATTCGACCGTAAATGTACGATTGCGGCGTCGTACAGTTTAGCTACTCCGTCGAATCTTCTTAGAACATTCGACAGTCACCATAAGCCTTCAATGACAGATTTAACCTTAATTATTTCGGATTTTCGGACGAATGCATTTTTTACCGAAATGAAATAAATAAAAACGAATTTCAGGAGTAACTAAATGTATTTTTCGGACGAAAACGAAATTCCGAAATGAAATATTTCAGTGTGCACATGTCTAGTCTTTTTTCGACCTCACCTACTATGTGACTATGTAACTATGTATTATGCCATGCAGGGATAGATTTTAGAAGTTTTTAGATGTTTGTGTGGTAGGTTTAATTTGTACATTAAAAAAGGTAAATTTTGCATATTTCATAAGGGTCATCTTGATGTTCCTCTATATCAATTGCCTCCTTCTTGAAAAAAGTAAAACTTGCTTAATTTAAAAAATGAAAAAAATGTGAGGGGGTTACATTTCCCTAGAGATAGGATTTAAATTATGTGATTTTGTAGGAAATTATGATGCATTTAACTTTCCATTTTAATCATGGCATCACATGAAAAATGAAAGTTAAGATTGATTAAAACCAATAACATTTCTCAGAATATAATATAAATGTACATAAAACTCTATGGCATCTGTGGCATCAATAGCACTGCCATATATATATTGTGACAGTATGCGAGGAGAGGTCATCGATAATCAGTATATTTCACCTCACATTCGTTCTATTGTAAGAGACTGAACCGGAATCCGGCCTGGATTTTTCCAGGCTCTGTGGCAGGTTTGGTTTCGGTGTTGTGGGCCACTTGAGTCCATGCTCAGGTGGACTTTAAATGACCAGGAAGAGAGCACAGCAGGGCTCTGAGAGGAATCTGAGAGAAAGGAGCTCTGTTTGTTTGGATTGAAAAAGAAGGTTTGCTTTACCTCATGTTTGGACCAGCCCACACCGTATAGAGAACAGTCTACTGTTTAGTTTAGCACCAGACGGCAAGGATTTGCTTTACTGTTTTTGTTTATTTTTATGACTTTGCAAACCACAAATAAAGCAACCCACTAGACTTTAAAGAAACAGCCTGCACGCTGACCTTCATTTAGAGAAAAGGTGATCCCCACATGCTAATTTCCCACACGTGGTGGATTCAGCAGCAATTTCTAAAGATGGAGGAAATGATACAGGCCCTGCTACAGGCCAATGCAGCTCAGCAGGAAACCAACCGCCAAGTCGCAGAGGCTGCTGCAGCACAACAGTTGGCCAAGTAGGAGATGCACTGCCAAGTTGCAGAGGCCACTGCAGCACAACAGACAGCCCAGCAGGAGATGAACCGGCAGTTCGCAGAGGTTCTAGTGGAACTGAAAAAGGGGTACACACCTCCTGTGCCAGTGGAACCAAAGATGAGATAAAGGTCCTTTTTTTTGTCTCTATATTATAGGGACATATGCCCCCTCTCTTGTGTTTTCTCTTTCACTATATAGTTGCATGTTTTTGCTTCTGTCTCCTTGGAGATCAATGGATATTTCATGGAGATACCAGTATACATATATGGACATCTTAGGTATGCACTTCATAGGGTAACTGCTAAATATGATCTTCTCTTTTTTACGTATTTATTTCAAAATTGAAGACTACAAGGGTACTGTATTTACATCATATATAATCATTCATGCCCTTTGCTCATTGTTTATTTACATATCAGTATGCTATTCCATCTGTCTAATTACCAATATATGTACTAAACCACCTCTGTACATGTGTAGCTTCTGGGTCTCCTTCTCTCTGGTGTCATCTAGGCACGTTTATTTAATTACTACTTGGAACTCAAATGTACACAGAGAATATCAACTTCTCTTAATATCATTTAATATATTGCTTTCTTTCAGGGGTTATCTTCTTCACTGTGCTCTGGGTGCTGCAGCCGACCGTCTGAATTGTCCGGCATAATAAGCCATCAGGTTGTTTACACAACCTAGGCAGCCTTTTTTGGAGGCTTAATGGACGCTCTACATCGCCGCCCACAGCCTCCATTTTGCCACTCCGGCGGACATGCACTGTCCACTGGTTGAGGCTTACCGTGTCGGTGGACTGGGTGTGCGTGACGCCGCTCCGACGTGCTGGCGTTCGCGCATGCGCGGTGGGGGCTGCGCCGGGCACACTTAGTCCAGGGGGCCACCAGAGGACATCCCAGGCAGTCTCCTCCCCTCTATCAGCTGTTCGCAACCTAGTTGCTCCAGCTGATTGGGGATCAGCTGCTTTAAATTAAGGACCGGCGCACTCCCACACCAGGAATTGTTTGGCTGGATGTCGGGATGTGCGGCTGGTTTCTCTCTACCTCTCTGTGACCAAGGTAAATAAGACTCGCTACCTCCTCAAACCCTGTTATGTTTTTTATGGATCTTGTTATGATCTTTGTATTTTTTTCTCACTACATTGTGCAATATATTCAGCATCAGATACAACTAATCATGTCTTTTTTTTACTTTTATGAACAATGTGAACCTCCATGTATTCATATTTACATAAATTCCTAATATTATCATAAATATGTCCCTATGTGACTATATCTATCTACTTTGCAGTTGCTGCAGATGGCCTTCTAACAAGTTTGCCTGTTAACCATGTCAGCATACACCCAATACCAACAGGTACATATATTTTTCCACATGTCCGGAGCATTCAATATGTTTATTATTTTTTATCATTTTTTGTTGTATCCCTTTGGTCATACCTTGGTCACAACTTGGTATACCTCTCCTCACCTTTAGGGGTCTCCTTATCTGGCTCCAGTATATTCCTCCGGCTGGTCCGCTGCTTTGGAGTGCGTGAGGTTTGAGGACCACTTTTTAGGTCCAGTTCTCAGACTCTCTTTGATGCCTTTTTCTCTCTGAGAAAGGAGCTTCACCGGCACACTCACCGCATGCCCTTTTTTGCCTACAAATTTTTAATGTTAATCAATGAAACATTGGAAACTTTTCACCTATCATTAGTATGTAAGTGGATCATTCTAATGCGGCATACACACGATCGGAATTTCCGATAGAAACAGTCCGATGGGAGCTTTTCATCAGATTTTCCGACCGTGTGTATGGTCAACGGTCTTTTTCTGTCGGAATTTCCGACGGACTTTGAATTGAGAACCTGTTCTCAATTTTTCCGACGAAAAACCTTTCTATCGGATTTTCTGATCGTGTGTAGGCAATTTCGACACGCCAAAAATCACGCATGCTCACAATCCACTACGAGACGGAACCGATCGGTCTGGTAAAACTAGCGTTCGTAATGGAGCTAGCAGATTCTTCACACTGGGTTTTTTTTTAATTCTTCAATGCACCGCTCATTCTCTTCTTTATAATGCTAGAAGAATGAAGTGGTTTTGCTGCTTATATTCACACAGAGTTTTTACAAACGCATTTCTTTATTATTTCTTGGTCTCTCCAGAATAATATTTATATTAGAATTTAAGCCAGATCTGCATGAAATAGATATCATTTTTGAAAGTGTTTTTTTTTTCTTTAATAAGAATATTTGTATTATTGTATTTTCTCGTGCTCTCCTTTTTTTTATGTTATGTTTCCACAACACCATTATTATGTATTATTTGTAAACCTGTTTGTTGTTGGTGTCCCTTGTTAATTTTGACATTGTATTTTTGAAATGTACCTGCCTACTCCCCCAAAATAAATTGATTTGCTATTTGTAGAAAAACACATAGGCAAATATTTTCTGAAAACAAAATAAAAATGTATTTCACATCATAATTACAAAATAAAGATAAAGGCAACGCAGGAGAAATTGCTTCAATTTGTGAAGACCCGGGTCCCCAAGGCAGACATCAAATAAACTAGTAGCTGAGAAGTCCATAGAAAAAGGAGTACAATGAGGTCCAGGAGTCCCAGAGAACCGGAGCAGCAGCAGATGGTATATGTACACAGTCTGTGGTCCTACAACAGGATGTGGGTTCCTTGAGATGTGAAGGCAGGGGATCACTTCCTGGTCTTCCGTAGAGCCTTCCCTGCAGCCTTCCGTGCAGCCTTCCCTGCAGCCTTCCCTGGAGGCTGTGGCTCTGGAGGTGGCATTGTGGCAGGAGGAGGAGGAGGATGGGGGAGAGAACATAGGTGTTGGTTGTCTGACATTTCCCCACTCAACCCCTTCTGTATAGTATCAAAAATTATTCTTTCACACTTTCGCCGTTGGCCCTCCTCCATTTGTTGCAAATTATAGGCAATATAGATGCCATAGGCCTCTGTAGCATCAAGGGGGGATCTGAGGGACTCATTAGCCTCCCTGATCATTGCCAGTGCTGCCTCCTCTGCTTTTGTGCCCTTCCTCTGGCGTTTGTAGGGAAGGATGAGGGGAGGAATCTGTGATTGTGTGTGACTGGGCCCTACCACCTCCTGGGTGACACTTCCCCCTGCCTCCTCCTGTGTGCCACTAGCCAGAGCCTCGTCCTGGCTGAGGTCATCCTGTGTATGAAAAAGGGACATAGTTTTAGTTGTTTGTTCATCAAACACACACAATTTTCAGCTCATGACTGTTGCAAATTTAATGTTAATAAATAGAAAAGACTATCATTCTGAGCCCAGCATTTTTCCTTCCTGTCCTAATCTTTTTTGGCCACTTCTGTCTATTGATATGTGAAACACTTTTTGTTACTTCATTCATTTATTAGCAATAATAACATCTACTTACCAACAATCTTTTTTTTTGCACAGATAAATTATGTATAAAAAACCTATACCTGGCTCCATCTGGGCTCCTCAATCTCCTCCTGTATGGCAGGCCCAGGTTGGTCCACAGATGCCTCAGCTTGGGTAGAGGGAAGGCTGGAAGGCTGGTTGGAAGGCTGGAGGGAAGGGGTGCCGGAAGAGTAGAAAGTGATTCCCTGCCCTCCATCTGGTCATCTATGAACCTCATCCTGCTGTAGTACCACAGACTGGGTACATACACCTTATCTGCTGCTACTCCGGACCTCAGGGACTTCTGGACCTTCTGATACTCCTTCTTATAGGTGCTTCTCAAGCTACCAATTTTTGCCTCAACAAATTTGATGTCTGCATCGGGGACCCGGGTCTTCACAAATTGAAGCAATTTCTCTATCGTTGCCCTCCTAGCTGGCTTATTGTGGTACAAGGGGTTTTTCACCTCCCAGAGATTTCTCATTTCATGGTATTTATCTATGAATTCCCCAAGGAATTTGGGGTCCTTAAATGGCAGCATTTTCTCTGCAAGACCAAACAAAATACAAAAATAAAAATCTCAGGATAATCTTTCAACACAATATAGGCATCAATCTAGATTCAATATAGGCCGCACATGACTCCAAAAAGTTTCAAATCTTACCTTCGTTGTAACGTTCGTCGTTGTTCGACGTTCTTCGTGGCGTCCGTTCCTCCTTCCCGTGCACACAGAACGTAGTTACGACACACACGTGTTTAAAGCTTTATATACACTGCGCATGTGTGAATCTCCGCCCGCGTCGCCCGCCCCTGACGTTCTTTCTAGAATATTCGCCGCCCAGTTTCTTTCGTTGCAGTGGGAGCGGAACATGGCGGACACACAGCAGGTGCATAAAAGCAGTAACGAGGAGGAGGATAGATCGGAGCCTGAAACGTCACGATCGAGGAGGAGATTTTAGGCCTCAAATATGTCCTTTGTGGAGATGATGGAGATGGTGGACATCTTGAGGAGCAACGACTATGATGGGAATTACGGTCCGTACCCCAACCCAAATATGAGAAAGGCCAAGATCATGACTAAAGTTGTGAAGAGTCTGTACAGTAATTTTGGGGTAAGACGAACGAAGGATCAACTGAGGAAACGATGGTCGGACCTCAAATTAAGGGAGCACGATCAGTATAGGAAGATCAAGAAAGTTCTTTGAAAAAGTAAGTATATTATGTTGTGTGTACCTATTATTATTAATATTGCATGCTGCGCCATGTGTTTTCCCCTAATAACGTCTTGTACAGTCCAAAATGGCTACTTTCATGGTCATACGCAGTAATCGCTCGTTGTAAACCTCGTTCCTTATCCAAAATACGATGTTTTCACAGATAAATGATTAAATACTGTAGGGCCTTCAATTTTTAACATTTATTCCAAAAGAGTTTTTTAGGACATTGTTGTCTAGATGTGTTTGAACCTAGAAGGAATATCAATCTTCATTCAGTGTAATGTATGTAGAGGACACTCTGCAGCTGTTTACACATCTGGACTCACATTTTAGGGTGTCAAACACAGGTACTCCAGTGGTTACTTTGGGGTGTCTCCAGGTGGGAAATTTATCCAAAAATGGTAAGTATTCCAGCCTGAGGAATTAAGGGAATAAATCATGTGTTCAGCTTGGAATTCTGCCCAAACAGACAATTGTCCCCCACTTCCAAGCAATGTTTATCATTCATATTTGTTGGCTCAAATATCTGTGTGCTAAGTATACCTTTTGTTTTATTCTCATAGGGGAGCAAAGAATCGGGAAATATCATGTCCCCAGGGACCGCCCATCTCCAGAACAAAAGGAACCGAGGTCACCACCAGAATATGAGGATGTGGAGGAAGGAGAACTGATCGAGATTGAGACCACAACAGGTGAGTGTCTGACACCCCAGATTCAGGTAATAAGACATGTATGCCTGCCTATTTATAATACATGGTGTGTTTTTTTATTTTTAGGTGAAGTACAGGTTGTGGAAGAACAGTCACAGTCACATCATTTCACCACTGACAGTGCCCAAAGGCTAATCCAGGACATAATGTTTTGTAGTCAGGATTTAGAGATTATTCGGAAAAAAACTAGGGATATTGAAGTGAAACTTAAAAACAAGATTGATGTCCTTGGGAGAATCTAATTTTTCTCAAAATGTCTAACCTTTTATTTTTGATGTTTAAAAGTTTACAACATTTTCGAAAGCCTAATTTTGAAGCTGCACACAGTATGTCAACATGTGCTATCTGCCATCAGGGGATATCTATGTACGCGTTTTGTGCCTGCAACTCCTTCCTCAAAAATCAAGTCGGTGAGAGGAAGGGGTTGCACCCCCAAAACACATACATTGATCCCCCATGATGGGAGATAGCACATGTTGACATTAGGCATGGGATCAGGATGTAAATCCCCAGTTTGCCTGAAAATTTGTGTGCATCTTCAAAATTAGGCTTTTACAGGGGTCACTGCACCCCATCTGATGAAGGCAAGATCCACACATTTTGGACAATGTAATGTGTGATCTTGGCTTCAAACGTTTTTCTACGTATAACTTTGTTATGCACCAGAGTTGTATATTTTATTTTTGGAAACATGGCTGTTTATGTAACGTAACCCCAATTTTTTGGGGTGAAAATGCAAAACTTGTTATTTTTGTAAAAAAAAAAAAAAAACGTGAATGTGTACGGAGTAAAAAAAATATTTTTTGCTCAACAATGTGTGCCTTCTTCTTTCAATACCATTTCTTTGTGTTTAAATTGGTGTTTACAGTGACAATGGGTGTTTAGATAATAATGTACAAACCACTTGGCACTACAAGTGCACTAGGAGACCCAAAAAAGAAACACAAGCAGGAAATTCAAAGCAAGATTTTGAAAGATAAATAAAGGTCAAATTTATTGAAGCACTGCTGGCAAAGCAATGGCCCCCCTCCCCGAAAAATATTCAGAATAATTTTCCCGCACTTCACGGGCTCTTTGGGGGGGCAAGACAGGACAGGCCGCTTCCAGGGACGTGAGTGATTGTAGCCCAGCGTCAGGCCCAATTGTTACCACATAATTTGGGTTTGTCCGTTTAAAAAAATTGTGCAAGATGCAACATGATACCACGATGGTGTTCAGTTTATATTCCGCCATATTTATGGCCGTTTGGAACAGGCGTAACCGGCTGGCCAGAATACCAAACGCATTCTCCACGACTCTTCTGGCTCTGGCCAGCCGGTAATTAAATACCCTCTTCTCCGGGGTGAGGGTCCTCTGGGGGAACGGTCGCATCAAATGGTTAGCCAAACCAAATACCTCGTCTGCCACGAACACAAACGGGAGTCCCTCGACATTCTCCTCCGGGGGTGGCAATCCCAAGCCATCACTCTCGAGACGTCGGTAGAACTCCGTCCAGCAAAAGACTCCTCCATCCGACATCCGACCATTCCGCCCCACGTCCACATATAGGAACTCATAGTTTGCCCCCACCACCGCCATCAACACGATACTATTGAACCCCTTAGAAAAATATTTGGCGAGCAAGGAATTGGTGGCAAATAGGTCTATCGCTTCTCACATATAAAATTGCAAATTTGTGAAGGCCTAGTGTGCATTAACACGGCCTGTACCCCAGAGAGAAGCTTAAACAGATAGACATGAAGAGTATATGCATATGAACAAAACGTAAATTTTATTTAGGGCAGCAGGCCCAGACAAAATGTGAATGAGTAAGCATACAGTTTTACACAAAAAAATATATATACATGAACACATGTGTGACCATAGACATGTACATAGGATGCAGAAATGCACAACAACTTGCGATAATATCAGGGTCTTTCAGGAAAATGCCGACATGTTTCGGACAGACGTCCTTTTTCAAGGCAATAACAGTTCCTGTATTAGCTCAATAGTGCTGTATAAGACAGAGTAAGGTCATTAGTATACAACATATTCTGTTGGTAAATGTGGAGCCTATGGTTAAGCCACTCAATGATAATGGTACTCACTTGCAAGGCATAGGAAAAAAGGGCCCAAAGTAGCCCGGTAGTCCTGGGGTACAGAGGTATGGTCTCAGTGTAGTCACAAAGTAAGAGTTTAGTGTTGTGCTGTTAACAGCACTATTGAGCTAATACAGGAACTGTTATTGCCTTGAAAAAGGACGTCTGTCCGAAACATGTCGGCATTTTCCTGAAAGACCCTGATATTATCGCAAGTTGTTGTGCATTTCTGCATCCTATGTACATGTCTATGGTCACACATGTGTTCATGTATATATATTTTTTTGTGTAAAACTGTATGCTTACTCATTCACATTTTGTCTGGGCCTGCTGCCCTAAATAAAATTTACGTTTTGTTCATATGCATATACTCTTCATGTCTATCTGTTTAAGCTTCTCTCTGGGGTACAGGCCGTGTTAATGCACACTAGGCCTTCACAAATTTGCTATTGAACCCCTTATAGTTGAAATAGTATGACCCCGAATGGGGTGGTGGGACAATGTGGACATGCTTCCCATCGATTGCCCCTCCGCAGTTCGGGAAATCCCACCACTGGGCAAACTGGGAGGCCACAGTCTGCCATTCCTGTGGCGTGGAAGGAAACTGTGGAGTCAAACAAGAAAAATATAATTAGTACATTTGATAATAAACATTACAAGCAGATTCTACACAAACAGTGTTGGCAAACATCAGTATAACATTTCTTGTAGTATTTAAAGGCTAAAATATAAGGTCCACTTATCAGATTCCTCCCCCCTCTGATGGCCCCTTGTAAATATTTTAGGGGGGGGGTATGTTTTGGACAGGTAATCACCCTCTCCACTACGTAATGGAGTAACAAAGTAATGTGTGATAGTTTGGCCAGCCCCTCCTTCATTACACTATTGGCAGCCCACTGGACAGGTAAAAAAAAAGGAAAATGGAAGCACATTTTTGGATTCTGCTATTACCTATCACAATAATAATAGGAGGAGAATAATTAAAACAGTAGCATTTGAAAGTATTGAGGCAGGCACTTGCACTACATGCTTGGAAAAATTAATCCATAAATATGACCACTAAAGAGGTTGGTATAGCGTGTATTGGGTTTGGCAAAGTCAGCAGATAGAGGATTGGTATCAGCTGACTGAGCAGTTGGGGGAGGGGGGGGTTTAAAAAAGATTTGGGGCACCACAAAACAAAGCCTCAGGCCCTCTGCATTAATTTAAGGACAACTATAACATTTGTACACATTTTAGGGGGTGTTTAGGGTAAAGCATTACAATGGAGCTGACAAAATACATTGTTAAGTGACTAGACTATAGGTATATATGGGCCCCAGATAGCATGCTGGAGGGGGGGGGGGGTAAGTGAAGGCAAATATGCATGAAGGACAAAAAAGGAGCATACAAAAATCCAACATGCATGAGGACAAAGGGGCACAGCATATTACAGCATATTGAAGTCCTGGTTATTAGGGAACGAGGAAGGAAATACAATACATTAGCAAACAGTAAATACAATAGAATGTGATGTTAAAGAATACAACTTACCCTCATATAGTCCTTCTGCAGGACCTGGATGATGGCAGAACAGGTCTCTGGGATAATGATCCCCAGAGCCTGGGGGGAGATGCCTGTCCAGAACTTGAGGTCCTGCAGGCTTCTCCCTGTCGCCAAGTACCTCAACGTGGCAACTAACCTCTGCTCCGCAGTGATGGCTTGCCGCATGCAGGTATCCTGCCTGGTAATATAAGGGGACAGCAAAGCGAACAGACGGTGAAAAACGGGGTCCGTCATCCTGAGATAATTCCTGAAATCATCAGGGTTATTCTCACGGATCTCACGAAGCAGAGGCATGTGCGAGAATTGGTCACGCTGGAGCAACCAATTCTTGGTCCACGAACTCCTCCTCGCCCTGTTCATGGACCGGGCTTGTGTCAAAGTAAAAACCCCAACACCAAGCCCCCGCACAGCACGAACTCTACGACGAGTACGTACACGTAACATCGCTTCTAAACGGTCGGCTGATCAGAACTGACTAAAGAAAGCACTGATAAACAGCAAGGCCTGAAAGAACGAAATGCAAATCAAGCAACGAGCGGACAATAAGCACTGAAAATCAAAGCGTACTATATATAAATATATAGGCCGCAAAGACAAACAAATGCGAACTGACTACACGCACTGATAAGCAAATACGCACCGCCAAGCACAAACTGTAGAGCAGGAACGATCTGAAGCACAAGTCTGAAAAGACACGAATCGTCTATAGCGAAACTCCTACTAACACGCGATAAACACGAGATCAGCAGAAGGAGCCCAACGGGTGCCGGACATGGTGCTGAACTTTCCTTTTATGGTCTCGTCGTACGTGGTGGACGTCACCGCGTTCTTGGCGGTCGGAATTTGGTGTGATCGTGTGTAGGCAACACAGCTTGAGCGGAATTCCGTCGGAAAAACCGACACAGTTTTTCCCGACGAGAATTCCGATCGTGTGTACTATACTGACTGTATATTTTATGCTCTAGATGAACTCCTCCTTTCTCTACTTCCCTGAAGAAGGACTAGACGCTACCCAAAACGCGTTGGGTGTAAGGAGGCACTGTCATATAAATTCAATGTATGGTGTTATCAACTGACGTTGTTCAGCTAATCAATGTTTCATTTTTGTTTTTTATCATGATTAATCTTTAATAAAATGTATTGCTATTACAATACGTTACTATAGTCTTATACAACAATTTAGTTGCCTAAAAAGTCAAATTAGGGGAACCCCTTTCTCTTTACTGTGAATCTTGGATGTGGCACTTAGAAAGCACTTTTCTGCCATTGGCTCTTCTCTTGTGGAACCAAAGATGGTACGTTGCCTCCTACCACCTACAGAAAATGACACCTGCCGATGATGTTGAGGCATACCTTTCAACTTTTGAGAGAGTTGCTGTCCATGAAGGATGGCCAAAAGAACAGTGGGCGGGTCTGTTGGCCCCATTTCTGACAGGAGAGCCTCAAAAGGCCTATTTTGATCTGGAACCGGACAAGGCCCAGGACTATGAGACTAAAGACAAAGAAACTCGCACGCTTGGGTGTCACTATGGCTGTCCGTGCCCAGCGCGTGCATCAGTGGACCTACTCCAGCAACCAGCCACCCCGTTCTCAAATATTCAACCTGGTCCACCTCACCAGGAAGTGGTTGCAGCCAGAGACCTTGACAGGCCCTCAGATCATGGAGCATGTTGTAATGGACCGGTACCTGTATGCACTCCCTGCTGATCTGAGGAAGTGGGTCGAACAGGGGGATCCCAAAACTGCAACCCAATTGGTGAACCTAGTGGAGAGGTACATTGCTACTGAGGACTTGGTGAAACTGTCTACGCCCCACTTTGGTGTGTCTAGGGGTGCAAGATCGCCCAGCGGTTCTGGTAAGACTGTTCTGGGGTTCAAGAGGATGGGGAAGTTAGATAAGACTGTTGTTACAGTTGATGAGACTATTGGTCCTAGACCTGGCATATTGCTGCAAACTGTCCTATAAATGATGAACCTATGCAATGCGATTATGCTTATATGAAAAGACGCATATCTCTGTTTGCACAGGTCACATGTACTGCATCATGTCAGACTCACATTGAAAAACAAATGTGTGTTATTTCAGTGGATGGGAAGTCACTCACTTCCCTGCTAGACTCTGGTAGTGTGGTGACCCTAGTCAGGAATGATTGTTTAAACCCCACAAAACTACACCCCAGTACTATTGGGGTAATTTGCATCCATGGGGACACACAGGACTACCAGACAGCGGTGGTTGAGGTTGATACCCCCTGGGGCAGTGTAACACATTCAGTGGGGGTGGTACCTTCGCTGTTTCATGAAGCTTTAGTGGGGAGAGATTTTCCCCATTTTTGGAATTTATGGGAGAGCAAAGGGAGGCTGGTAAATAGAGCTCCCCCTGCTGGGGAAGCATGGGAACTCTCACCAGACCCTTTTTGCCAAAGGGATGCTGTTAGTGGGATCAAGGAAGCTGGAGATCCATTTCCTTTCCCTGTCATGGCTGGGGAGCCCGGGGACCTGGAAGCTAGCTCCCAGCCTGAGGGTAATGAACAGGAGAACACCTCTGACCTTGACAATGAGAGTAGCCAGAATGTGGTACATGACTTAGAGGTCAGGAGAGAGGATTTCTGTACCGAGCAACTCCGAGATACCACCCTCATGAGAGCCAGTGAAAATGTTAAGATGGTGGATGGGGAACCAGTGGATCCTAACTGGGGGGTGTCTCTCCCCTACATGGCCCTCAAAAAACACTTACTGTTAGACATGGGAACTGTCAAAATATTTGTTTCGTTTCGTTTCGTATATAAAAAAATTCATAATTCGTAATTCGTGTACGAAATTCCGTTAGAATTCGTACGAAATACGAATTTCGTACTAATCGTAAAAAAAATTTGAATCATTACGAATCGTTACGAAACGTTAACGCGGCTAATGAATTGTCGGTTCCTGTAACACAGAGAACAATTCGAATCCAACTACAAATATTGAATTTCAACTAATACGAAAGAAATTATTATAGCGGATATAACGAATGCTTCGAATGATTCGAATGAATTCGAGATTCAGTATATGTAATATTGAGAACTGTTCCTGCATAAATTGTCATTTTTGCAGGAAAAAAAGCTATTTAAAATCACTCACGGCTAATGAATAAATTGTCGGCTAATGAATTGTCGACTCGGTAACACAGAGAACAGTCATTTATTGATAAAAAAAAAAAAAAGCGTGGGGGTCCCCCCAAATTCAATAACCAGGCCCTTCAGGCCTGGTATGGATATTAAGGGGAACCCCAGCCAAAAAAAAAATGGCGTGGGGTCCCCCCTAAATATCCATACCAGACCCTTCAGGTCTGGGATGGATTTTAAGGGGAACCCCGGCCAAAAAAAAAAAAATGGCGTGGGGTCCCCCTCAAAATCCATACCAGACCCTTTATCCGAGCATGCAACCTGGCAGGCCGCAGGAAAAGAGGGGGGACGAGAGCACCCCCCCTCCTGAACCGTACCAGGCCACATGCCCTCAACATTGGGAGGGTGCTTTGGGGTCCCCCCCAAAGCACCTTGTCCCCATGTTGATGAGAACAAGGGCCTCATCCCCACAACCCTGGCCATTGGTTGTGGGGGTCTGCGGGCGGGGGCTTATCGGAATCTGGAAGCCCCCTTTAACAAGGGGACCCCCAGATCCCGCCCCCCCCTGTGTGAAATGGTAAGGGGGTACAAAAGTACCCCTACCATTTCACCAAAAAAGTGTCAAAAATGGTAAAAATTACAGGAGACGGTCTTTGACAATTCCTTTATTAAAATCTTCTTTCTTCTGGTCTTCCTTTCTTCATCCTTCGGGTTCTTCATCTTCTCCTTCCGGCATCTTCTTCCATCTTCTTCTTCCATCTTCTTCCATCTTCTTCTTCCTCCGATCCGCTTCTTCTTCCTCCGGTCTTCTCGTCCGGCATCTTCTTCCATGGCGTCGGCGTCTGTTCTTCTGTCGGGCCGCTCCTCGCAATGGGAGGCTCCCGCTGTGTGAGGCTTCGCTCCGGCTGACAGGTCTTTTATAACGGAGGGCACCTGGTGACCCTGCCCCCCTCTGACGCACGGGGACGTCATGGGAACTTCCCTATGGCTTTCCCCATGACGTCAGAGGGGGGCGGGGTCACCAGGTGCCCTCCGTTATAAAAGACCTGTCAGACGCAGCAAAGCCTCACACAGCGGGAGCCTCCCATTGCGAGGAGCGGCCCAAGAAGAGACGCCATGGAAGAAGATGCCGGACGAGAAGGACGAGAAGACCGGAGGAAGAAGAAGCAGATCGGAGGAAGAAGAAGATGGAAGAAGATGGAAGAAGATGCCGGAAGGAGAAGATGAAGAAACCGAAGGATGAAGAAAGGAAGACCAGAAGAAAGAAGATTTTAATAAAGGAATTGTCAAACACCGTTTATTGTAATTTTTACCATTTTTGTCACCTTTTTTGGTGAAATGGTAGGGGTACTTTTGTACCCCCTTACCATTTCACACAGGGGGAGGGGCGGGACCTGGGGGTCCCCTTGTTAAAGGGGGCTTCCAGATTCCGATAAGCCCCCCGCCCACAGACCCCCACAATCAATGGCCAGGGTTGTGGGGATGAGGCCCTTGTCCCCATCAACATGGGGACAAGGTGCTTTGGGGGTCTCAGACCCCCAAAGCACCCTCCCAATGTTGAGGGCATGTGGCCTGGTACGGTTCAGGAGGGGGGCGCTCTTGTCCCCCCTCTTTTCCTGAGGCCTGCCAGGTTGCGTGCTCAGATAAGGGTCTGGTATGGTTTTTGAGGGGGACCCCACGCCATTTTTTTGGGCCGGGGTTCCCCTTAAAATCCATCCCAGACCTGAAGGATCTGGTATGGATATTTAGGGGGACCCCTACGTCATTTTTTTTTTAAATTTGAAGCGGGGGTTCCCCTTAATATCCATAGCAGACCTGAAGGGCCTGGTTATTGAATTTGGGGGGACCCCCACGCTTTTTTTTATCAATGACTTTCAATGAATGACTGTTCTCTGTGTTACAGAGCCGACAATTCATTAGCCGCGAGTGATTTTAAATAGCCTTTTTTCCTGCAAAAATGACACCTTGTACAGAGACAGTTCTAAGCACGGGAAACATGTGCCCCTTCACAGACATACTATAGAGTAGTATGCCTGTGAAGGGGCGCATGTTTCCCGTGCTTAGAACTGTTCCTGTACAAGGTGTCATTTTTGCAGGAAAAAAAAGCTATTTAAAATCACTCGAGGCTAATTGCCGGTTCCCGTAACACAGAGAACAATTCGAATCCAACCACTACCAAATATCTAATTTCAACTAATATGAAAGAAATTATAATAGCGGATATAACGAATGCTTCGAATGATTCGAATAAATTTGAGATTCAGTATATCTAATATAGAGAAATGTCATTTTTGCAGGAAAAAAGCTATTTAAAATCACTCGTGGCTAATGAATTGTCGGATACATAACACAGAGAACAGTCATTCATTAAAAGTCATTGATAAAAAAAAGCGTGGGGGTCCCCCCAAATTCAATAACCAGCCCCTTCAGGTCTGGGATGGATTTTAAGGGGAACCCCGGCCAAAAAAAAATGGCATGGTGTCCCCCTCAAAATCCATACCAGACCCTTTATCCGAGCACGCAACCTGGCAGGCCGCAGGAAAAGAGGGGGGGACGAGAGCGCCCCCCCCTCCTGAACCATACCAGGCCACATGCCCTCAACATTGGGAGGGTGCTTTGGGGGTCTGAGACCCCCAAAGCACCTTGTCCCCATGTTGATGGGGACCAGGGCCTCATCCCCACAACCCTGGCCACTGGTTGTGGGGGTCTGCGGGCGGGGGCTTATCTGAATTTGGAAGCCCCCTTTAACAAGGGGACCCCCAGATCCCGCCCCCCCCGTGTGAAATGGTAAAGGGGTACTACCATTTCACCAAAAAAAGTGACAAAAATTGTAAAAATGACAGGAGACGGTCTTTGACAATTCCATTATTAAAATCTTCTTTTTCTTTCTTCTGGTCTTCCTTTCTTCATCCTTCGGTTTCTTCATCTTCTCCTTCTGGCATCTTCTTCCATCTTCTTCTTCCATCTTCTTCTTCCGATCCGCTTCTTCTTCCTCCGGTCTTCTCGTCCTTTTCGTCCGGCATCTTCTTCCACGGCGTCGGCGTCTGTTCTTCTGTCGGGCCGCTCCTCGCAATGGGAGGCTCCCGCTGTGTGAGACTTCGCTCCGGCTGACAAGTCTTTTATAACGGAGGGCACCTGGTGACCCCACCCCCCTCTGACGTCATGGGGAAAGCCATAGGGAAGTCCCCATGACATCCCCGTGCGTCAGAGGGGGGCAGGGTCACCAGGTGCCCTTCGTTATAAAAGACCTGTCAGACGGAGCGAAGCCTCACACAGCGGGAGCCTCCCATTGCGAGGAGCGGCCCGAGAAGAGATGCCGACGCCATGGAAGAAGATGCCGGACGAGAAGGACGAGAAGACCGGAGCAAGAAGAAGCGGATCGGAGGAAGAAGATGATGGAAGAAGAAGATGGAAGAAGATGGCGGAAGGAGAAGATGAAGAAACCGAAGGATGAAGAAAGGAAGACCAGAAGAAAGAAGATTTTAATAAAGAAATTGTCAAAGACCGTCTCCTGTCATTTTTACCATTTTTGACACTTTTTTGGTGAAATGGTAGGGGTACTTTTGTACCCCCTTACCATTTCACACAGGGGGGGCGGGATCTGGGGGTCCCCTTGTTAAAGGGGGCTTCCAGATTCCGATAAGCCCACCGCCCGCAGACCCCCAATACCAATGGCCAGGGTTGTGGGGATGAGGCCCTTGTCCTCATCAACATGGGGACAAGGTGCTTTGGGGGGGACCCCAAAGCACCCTCCCAATGTTTAGAGCATGTGGCCTGGTACGGTTCAGGAGGAGGGGCGCTCTCGTCCCCCCCTCTTTTCCTGCGGCCTGCCAGGTTGCGTGCTCGGATAAAGGGTCTGGTATGGATATTTAGGGGGGACCCCACGCCATTTTATTTTATTTTTTTGGCTGGGGTTCCCCTTAATATCCATAGCAGACCAGAAGGGCCTGGTTATTGAATTTGGGGGACCCCCACGCTTTTTTTTTTTTTATCAATGAATGACTGTTCTCTGTGTTACGGAGCCAACAATTCATTAGCCGGCAATAGCCGCGAGTGATTTTAAATAGCTTTTTTTCCTGCAAAAGGACACTTTGTCATTCGAATCATTTGAATTCGTACGAAACTAATCGCACATGTCTACTTACTGTATCAGGTGGTAAAAAGGGGAGAGGATGAGGTAGAACAGCTACTGGTTCCCAAACCCTTCCGTAGGGTGGTGCTAGACCTGGCTCATGGTCATTTAATGGGAGGAAATCTCGGTATCGAAAATACCAGGGAGAGAATCGCCAGAGATTTTGGTTGCATGCAGATGTCAGAGAGTACTGTGAATTGTGCCCCGAGTGCCAAATGTTGGCACCGTCCCCACATTTTGACAGTCCCCTTGTTCCTCTATACAATAATCGAGGTCCCTTTTGAGAGGATTGGCACGGACCTGGTTGTAGTGATCTAATATAATCGTTCTTTCGTAGATGGTATATGGTTATTAAAAGTATTGTCTTCCCGCAGCAAAACCCGATTCTCCCAGAGAGAAACACTTTATTGGCTTCCAAAACAGAACATTCTTACAGATGACAAAATCCAACAGAGTTCATGACAACGAATATTTCCTCTTGTACCTATGCCTTCATGGATACAGAACCTTCTCTCAGACCATCTTTCTCTAGACTAGCTGACAATCTGCCTGTCTTCTCATATACTGATCTGACACTGGGGGGGGGGGGGGGGGGGGCGGGGGGGGGGGGGGGCGGGGGTCAACCAAATGTTTTCCATGAATAACCCCCCCCCCCCGGGTTAGGCCTCAAGGTCTAATTACCATCAATAAATACTAGGTTAAAAGTCTATTCCTCACACACACACAACTTGCATAAGATTTACACATCAAAGGGTAACAGATAACATTGTCAACTGATATCTGGCCTGGTCACTAATACTGTGTGTGGAATATATATATCCAATACATATATATAATACATAAAGTCCCACATAAATCGGCCAACACATTACAACACTGGTGAGGCCGGTTGTCATGAAGATCCTGCCAGTAACCGGCGCTTTGGATTTCCTGGCACACGTCCACGGGTACCACTGCGCATGCACGTGCGCGCACACACTGGACGGGTGCGCGCCCCTGTTGGCGCCAGATAGGCTATTTAAATCTGCCTGTCACAGACGGTCCCCGCTGTCTGCTCTATAGCGTTCTGTGCCTGATACCTGATCTGAGTTCCCACCTGCTGTGCTATCCAGTCTGCTGCGCTATCCAGTCTGCTGCGCTATCCAGTCTGCTGCGCGATCCAGTCTGCTTTGCTGATCCAGTCTGCTTTGCTGATCCAGTCTGTGCTGCTATCCAGTCTGCTGTGCTATCCAGTCTGCTTTGCTGATCCAGTCTGCTGTGCTGATCCAGTCTGCTTTGCTGATCCAGTCTGCTGTGCTGATCCAGACTGCTGTGCTGATCCAGTCTGCTTTGCTGATCCAGTCTGCTGTACTTATCCAGGGATCTCTCTCTACCGGTCTGTAAATCCTGCCAGGCACCTGTGCCCCTCCTTACTCCTGGGTCTCCTGTCACCTTACCAGGGAACCGGGAGTGGGAGCCGCAAAGGAGGCTCTCCTCTGCAATCCAGACTCAACACCACCAGGTGCGTGACAGTAGCAGACAGCCATGTCTGAGTCTGAGCAGGGAGCCTCTGCTATGGAGGAGCTGTGCCAACACCTGGCAGGTCTGACCGAGGCGGTGAAGAATCTCCAGCAAGGCCACACCCAAATTGGAGGAGCGGGAACTAGTCCTGTCTAATTCTGCTGGTACCCTGGGTCCCCCGCATTCACCGGCACCCTCAGCTGGGGCAGGGCCGGCCCCAACAGTTGTGATGCTCCCTCCAGAACCAAGAGTCCCTGTTCCTGAAAGGTTCTCCAGGATCTGCAGCAACTTTAGGGACTTCCGCAATTCCTGCGAATTATATTTTGCACTTCAGCCACAAACCTTCTCTTTGGAAGCCACCAAGGTGGGCTTCGTGGTTTCTTTACTCACCGGGAATCCCCGGACCTGGGCCCACCGCCTGTTGGAACAAAAGGATGCAGCTTTGGCCAGCCTGCCCACCTTCTTTGATGCCATGGCCCAACTGTATGAGGACCCTCAACTTTCAGCGACCGCGGAGACCGCCTTGCGCTCTCTCCAGCAAGGGCGAAGGGCAGTGGAGGACTATGTGGCCGAGTTCAGGCGAAGGGGTGCGGATACACACTGGAATGATGCTGCCCTTCGTCACCAGTTCTACATAGGGCTCTCCGATGCCCCAAAAGAATAACTTGCTAGAGTGGGTGTACCCCTTACCTTGGACACATTGGTCCACTTGCACCCTGCACCTACCTTCCGGCCAGCACCCACTCCGCACCCATCCGAGCCATGCAGCTTGGACTCCTGCAGCCATCCCTCACCCCTGAAGAGCGTCAACAACGCCATTGTAACAATTTATGCCTCTACTGTGGGGAACCAGGACATTATGTCAGGAACTCCCCAGCCAAGCACCGTAAGTGTTCGCTTATGCCTGCAAGCTACACAGACCCATTGACCAAGATTTTGTCTCACCTTGCTCTTTCTGTCTCCTTCCAGCTCCCAGGAAGGACTTTACAGGCACCCGCCATTATTGACTCTGGAGCTTGTAGTTGTTTCATGGACTCGTCCTTTGCTACCGAGCACCAAATTCCTCTCCAGCCTAAGACCCGTGGCCTCTCTGTCCACCTAGCTGACGGGTCTATCAAGTCTGGCCCGGTGACCCAAGAGACTGCTCCACTGCCTACTGTTATCTCTGGTTCACACCGAGAACTGCTTCTCCTGGACATAATCGCTTCTCCATTATTCCCGGTAATCCTGGGTATGCCATGGCTGCAGGCCCATAACCCGGTCATCAACTGGGCCACAGGAGAGATTACCTTCTCTTCACCCTACTGCCAGAAGTCCTGTGGGTCTTCTGAACCTCCCAAGACTTCTACCCTGTTGTGTCTGGACTCCGAAACCAACCTACGTCAGACCATCTCTTAAGCGTACCATGAGTACCTTGATGTATTTAGTAAACAAGGGGCAGAGGTGCTTCCACCTCATAGGGCCTACGACTGCCCCATTGAACTACTCCCCAGAGCTGAAATTCCCTTCGGAAGGGTTTTTCCCCTGGCAAAAGTAGAGCAAGAAAAATTGAAGGAATACATTGAGGAGAACCTGAGGAAAGGATTCATCTGTCCATCCACTTCCAGCAGGTGCCGGTATATTCTTTGTGGAAAAAAAGAACCACACCCTCCGGCCCTGCGTGGATTACCGTGAATTGAACAGTATTACTGTTAAGAATCGCTGTCCACTTCCTCTGGTTCCAGAACTGTTTCAAAGGCTTGGTACTGCTATCATTTTCACTAAACTCGATCTCCGTGGGGCCTATAACCTGGTCCGCATCAAGGACGGAGACAAGTGGAAGACGGCTTTTCGAACTCGATACGGCATTTCGAGTACCTAGTGATGCCCTTCGGACTGTGTAATGCCCCCGCCAATTTCCAGTACTTTATTAATGATGTACTCCGGGACTTTTTAGATTTATTTGCTGTGGTATATTTGGATGACATTTTAATCTTTTCCTCCTCTCTAGAGTCCCTACACGGCCTCTATGCAAAAGCTGATAAATGTCAATTTGAACAAGAAGGCATACAATTTTTAGGCCTAATTATCTCAAGCAAGGGTATAAAGATGGACCCCCAGAAGATCACTGCAATATTAGATTGGCCAACCCCTGCGGACAAGAAGGGGATCCAGCGGTTCATTGGTTTCGCCAACTTTTACCGCAAATTTATCAAGGGGTTCTCAGCCATTGTTGCGCCAATCACTCAACTCACCAAACAAGGAACCCGCTTCCAGTGGTCCTCTGAGGCCCAAGAGGCCTTTGAAACTCTAAAAGGACTCTTCACCTCCGCGCCAATCCTCAGACACCCGGACTCCTCTCTGCCATTCATCCTAGAAGTGGACGCATCTGAAATCGCTGCGGGGGCAATACTGTCCCAGAGGCAAGGAGCCAAGTCCCTACTCCATCCCGTATTCTTCAGCAAGCTATCCACAGCCGAAAAGAATTACGATGTCGAAGACCGAGAGTTGTTGGCAATCAAATCCGCGCTAGAAGAGTGGCGCTATTTACTAGAAGGAGCATCTCACCCCATCCTAATCTTTACTGATCATAAAAACCTAGAATATCTGAAATCCGCAAAAAGGTTAAAACTCAGACAAGCCAGGTGGGCACTCTTCTTTTCCCGATTTACATTCCATGTAACTTACCGTCCAGGCTCCAAGAACGTCAAGCCAGACGCCCTGTCACGGATGTTCCACAAGCACAAGGAAGATTCTCCCCCGGACACCATTCTCTCTCCTGGGAATTTCCTCTTGCTCCAGGAGGACTTACTCTCCCGACTTAAACACGCCTCCATAGGGCAAGTACCCGCTTCTGAACTCGGGTTGCAGACTAAGGACGGGCTGCTATGGCACGAGGACAAGATCTACATCCCTGAAAGCCTACGAGTGACTGTCCTGGAGTTATGCCACACGCTGGCCGGGCACTTCGTGTCGCTAAGACCACCGATTTGGTACAACGTACCTTCTGGTGGCCTCAACTGCGGGTCGATTGTAAGAAGTTTGTAGACACCTGCACCACATGTCTCTGGAATAAGGACCCTAGGACCAAGGCTTGGGGTCTACTCAAGCCCTTGTCTGTTCCAGACCGGCCATGGAGGATGTTGTCCCTCGATTTTATCGTGGAATTGCCCCCGGCGGAAAGACCATAGTACGATCTTTGTAGTTGTCGACCGCCTGTCTAAGATGGCGCACTTCATTTCCATGAAGGGCACCCCCTCAGCTCCAGAAACCGCACAGGTATTCATCAAGGAAATTATCAGGCTTCATGGAGTGCCGGCCAACATAGTCTCAGACCGAGGGGTGCAATTCACCTCTCGATTCTGGAAGTCCCTTTGCCAGGCCCTGAATATCAAACTCCTTCTCGTCCGCTTACCACCCTCAGTACAACGGACAAACGGAAAGGACGAACCAGACTCTGGAGCAGTACTTACGCTGCTTCTCCTCCTTTGCCCAGGACGACTGGATCTCCCTGCTGCAAGTAGCCAAATTTGCCTACAATAATTCCACCCACTCTGCCACCAAACAGACCCCCTTCTTTGCCAACTACGGTTTCCACCCTTCATTCCTACCCAACTCTCTCCCTGATTGTACCGTGCCAGCAGTCCAAGAAAGAATATATTTATTTTCAACCAATAATAAGCTTCTGCAGGAAACCATGGCCAGAACCCAGGAATACAATAAAGCGACCTTCGACAAGAAGAGGCGGGGAGAGCTGGTGTTAGCTCCTGGTGAACTGGTGTGGTTGTCCACCGTGAATTTGAAGATGGCATGCCCCTCACGGAAATTTGGCCCCAAGTTCCTGGGCCCCGTCCTGGTTAAAAGAAGGATTAACGAGGTGGCCTACGAGTTGGAACTTCCGGAATCACTTAGGGTGCACCCCGTGTTCCACGTATCCTTGTTAAAGCCTTCCACTTCCAACCCATTTCCTAACAGAAGGACTGCCCCTTCTGACCCGGTCTTAGTAGACGGTGAGGAGGAGTTCGAAGTGGAGGCCATCCTGAACTTCAGGAAAAGGAGAAATCAAATCAGTTTTTGATCAAATGGAAGCGTTACGGCCCTGAAGAAAATTCCTGGGAGCCCGAGTCGAACATTCACGCTAAGAGTCTGGTTCAATCCTTTGAGAGAGCCCATCCTGAAAAATTTTCCCGAAGGGGCATCCGGAGGGGGCAATGTCATGAAGATCCTGCCAGTAACCGGCGCACTGGATTTCCTGGCACACGTACGCGGGTACCACTGCGCATGCTGGCAACAGATAGACTATTTAAATCAGCCTGTCACAGACAGTCCCCGCTGTCTGCTCTATAGCATTCTGTGCCTGATACCTGATCTGAGTTCTCACCTGTGATTGACCCGGCTTCCATGTGACCTTCCTGCCTTCTGCCTGTACCCGACCTCGGCTCGTCTGTGACCATTCTACTGTTTGCCCCATCTGTACCTTGCTGCCAGCCTGATATCTGACCCGGCCTGTTTGACTACCCAGCCTGACTGCAGTGATCCAGTCTGCTTTGCTGATCCAGTCTGATGTGCTATCCAATCTGCTTTGCTGATCCAGTCTGCTTCCCTATCCAGTCTGCTTTGCTGATCCAGTCTGCTGTGCTGATCCAGTCTGCTTTGCTGATCCAGTGTGCTGTGCTATCCAGTCTGCTTTGCTGATCCAGTCTGCTTTGCTGATCCAGTCTGCTTGCTGATCCAGTCTGCTGTGCTGATCCAGTCTGCTGTACTTACCTTGTCTGCTGAGCTGATCCAGGGATCTCTCTCTACCGGTCTGTCAATCCTGCCAGGCACCCGTGCCCCTCCTTACTCCTGGGTCTCATGTCACCTTACCAGGGAACCGGGAGTGGGAGCCGCAAGGGAGGCTCTCCTCTGCAATCCAGACTCAACACCACCAGGTGCGTGACACCGGTAGTGAAGTCTGCCCGGGGTCACCAGCATATTTTGGTAATCCTGGACTATGCAACACGCAATCCTGAGTCCATTCCCTTGCGTAACACCTCGGCTAAGGCTCTCGCCAAGGAGCGAGTCCAGGTGTTTAGTCAAGTGGGGTTCCCAAAAGAGATCTTAACCAATCAGGGAACCCCATTTATGTTGAGGGTTACCAAGGAACTGTGTAAGTTATACAAAATGTCCCATCTCTGCACCTCTGTCTACCACCCCCAAATGGATGGTCTTGTCGAAAGATTTAATAAAACTTTGAAAAGTATGCTGAAAAAGGTGGTCGACAAAGATGGGAGAAACTGGGATTTTTTGCTACCTTATCTCATGTTTGCCATACGTGAGGTTCCGCAGGCATCCACAGGCTATTCCCCCCTTTAAGCTCTTGGATGGTAGACATCCCAGGGGGCTGCTAGATGTCGCCAAAGAAAAGTGGGAAGGAGAGGCCACCCCATATAGAAGCATCATAGAGCATGTCTCCTTGATGCAGGATCGAATCGCAGCTGTCCTGCCCCTGGTGCTGGCACTGGGGAGCTACAGTTCATTGAGGGAACCAAGAATGCCAACATGTACTGTGACATACTGAAGCAGACCATGATCCCCTCCCATCAGAGACTGGGCCGCAGGGCAATATTCTAACATGATAATGACCCCAAACACACCTCCAAGATGACCACTGCCTTGCTAAAGAAGCTGAGGGTAAAGGTGATAGACTGGCCAAGCATGTCTCCAGACCTAAACCCTATTGAGCATCTATGGGGCATCCTCAAACGGAAGTTGGAGGAGCGCAAGGTCTCTAATATCCATCAGCTCCATGATGTCATCATGGAGACGTGGAAAAGGACTCCAGTGGCAATCTGTGAAGCTCTGGTGAACTTCATGCCCAAGAGGGTTAAGGCAGTGCTGGAAAATAGTGGTGGTCACACAAAATATTGACACTTTGGGCCCAATTTGGACATTTTCACTTAGAGGGTTAGTTTTGTTACCAGTGGTTTAGACATTAATGGCTGTGTTGAGTTATTTTGGTGGGACAGCAAATTTACACTGTTATACAAGCTGTACACTCACTACTTTACATTGTAGCAAAGTGTAATTTCACATGAAAAGATATAATAAAATACTTACAAAATTGTGAGATGTGTACTCACTTTTGTGAGATACTGAATTCATACCCTTGAAATTTAGTGTTTTGTGTGGCACATAATTGTGAAGCAAAAGGAAAATTCTAAATGTTTTAATTATTTTTTTATAAATATGTAGCGATACCCCCAATTAAGAGGGCCGCAAGTTTGATTTGGGTCCCTGAGTACAGCTCCACCAACTCCCCGGCAATCTGCTCTACCCGCTCTGGCACAGTTAATACACAGATATATGTATATGCACATATAAAATCACTTATGCTCTAAATGTGATGGACTCAGACTCACAGACAAACTGCTAACTGGGATAACTGTCTTTACTTCTGGTAAAGTGGAAAGGAACAGTAGCATACATTAAACATTTGGCTCACAACACACAAGCAGGTCCCTGCAGTATGTACTACAAACATATGTATATATGTGACTGAACAGCAATGGGGAGAACGGAGCGCCACGAGGAGCGACCGCTTGCTAGGCACCCCTGAGGTGCAACAACCTAACTGTGACTACCTAACGGACCAGGCCTGATCCCTAACAATGGAGCTCAGTCCTTTAGAGAACACAGTATTCTTCACCGGCACAAGAACTGTAGAGGTGGTGCACATGTAGAGTTAAATGGTGTATTTGTAATCCACAAGAAAGAAACAACCTTTTGCTCTCTGAGGTAAATAGCCTTGGCAGTCTGATAGGCATAGAGTATAAAACAATGGTATAGGATGAGCTTTTCGCTCGCTCACCACTCCGGAACCTGTCCTTGGTTCTGGGACCTCCACAGACTGTGTCCGGCCTTGTACGTCACACGGCCGATGGCGACCTGGCAGAAGTCTCTTCGCCACTCAGGCTGGCGGTAGCATCCGAGGTTCCCCCTCAAACCGCTGCAAGGCCCAGGCTTCAGGCCTTCAGTAATGACAGTCCGCACAGGTGTCTCCTCTCTCTCAGTCTGCCGCGTCAGAAGAGGAAGAGGCGGGCCTTCTCTCTCCCTTACATAGCCTCCCCCATCAGCCTCTGGGGCGAAACCCTCCAACCTCCCGGGAGCCAGGGGAATTATGGGAATCGTAGTCTTATCCTCTAAAAGGGGAACACCCCCGCTACACACTCCCCCCCACTTTGAATCTTTGGTCCCCAAAGACATTGTTCAATCTACAAGCCCTTTTTGAAACAATGCGTTCACATAAAACAGACAGAGGAGCCTCCCACCAATTAACATGGGGTGGGGAGCTGTCCTGTCCACAGGTCAATTCAGTGAGGGCGACCTGTCTAACTGTGCCAGAGAGTGGGCTAGGGTTGTCCCCCACTAAATGAACAGTGGGTGGGTCGGAGCATTCAGCACTTCTCCTAGCTGTCATAATAGAGTCCTCTGAGCTGTTCCCCATTTGAGGGTAAGTTAGCTTTTTGGGAGGCCTCACAACTCTGCAAGCTCTCTGTTCTCTTGGGACTTCAGTCACTGGCACCACAGGCTCTTCTTCAGGAACACACTCTGGCAACATCACTGGTTCCGGAACATCTACTTCCTCTTCTTCTGAGTAGAGGCCAGGGATATCTTCCCAACACTCAAGCATATCACTGGATGGGACGAACTCTGTAGCTTCTGGGTTCAATGTTCCATCTTCCACATCCTCAGTAAGTGGAAGATCTATGGCGGAATTTCCTGAAGTTGAGGAAGGCCATAGCCATTCAAATTCTACTTTCTCTTCTTCAGCCGTTTGGGGGTCTTGTCCATCCCTAGTTTGGAAGGTCTGAGACCGAGTTTTGGGTCTGGGGGTATCCAGAATGGAAACAGATTCAGGTAAATCTCTCACTGGAGGCATTCTGACTGCTTCAGTAAGTGGGAGCAAGTGATTCCTATGCCAGGTCTTCAAAGGCCCCATTTTTCTTTCTGGCTTTAACTTATACACAGGCAATCCGGGTAGCTTTCTGCAGATGATATATGGCTCTGATCTCCATCTATCAGCGAGCTTGTGCTTTCCAGGTATCCCTAGATTGCGTAACAGTACACGATCTCCAGGCTGTAGGTCCTGTACTCAAACCTTCAAATCAAAATTCCGCTTGTTTCGAGCCCCCCTCTGGTCAGAGGCCGCCTGAGCTTTTTCGAAAGCTACTTTCAAACTGTGCCTCAGTCTGTCCACATGTCCTTTGTGAGAGGCCTCAGAGGCATGGTCTAAGGAAATGCCGAAGGCCAGATCCACTGGCAATCTTGCTTCTCTCCCGAACATAAGCCGGTAGGGGGAGAAACCCATCACATCACTTGTGGTGCAGTTGTAGGCATGTACCAGAGCTGATATGTGTTGGCTCCAATGCTGCTTCTTCTCTGTCTCTAGAGTTCCAAGCATATTTAGTAAAGTCCGGTTAAACCTCTCAGGCTGGGCATCTCCTTGAGGGTGGTATGGTGTAGTCCTGGTCTTCTCTACTCCCAAAGAGTCCAGTAACTTCCGGATCAGACGACTCTCAAAGTCCCTTCCTTGGTCTGAGTGGATTCTTTGTGGTAGTCCATAATGAACAAAGTATTTTTCTAGGAGCACCTTGGCCACCATAGAAGCTTTCTGGTCCTTGGTTGGGAAAGCCTGAGCATAACGGGTGAAATGATCGGTTACCACCAGAACATTTCCCAATCCACTCAAATCAGGTTCGAGGCAGAGAAAATCAATGCATACCAGATCCATTGGGCCTTGACTCTGTAGATGGCCCATTGGGGCAGCTTGGTGAGGTAAAGTCTTCCTCTGAATGCATCTTGCACAGGAATGGCAATATTCCTCCACTTCGGCCCTCATACAGGGCCAATAGAACCGGTCCCTGACAAGTTGGAAGGTTCTCTCTGCTCCCAGGTGACCAAGCTGGTCATGTAAGGCAATCAGCACAGTCTCCCAATGCTTCTCTGGGAGAAACAGCTGCCACTTATCTTCTGAGCTATCAGAGGGGCCCCTTCGGTAGACCACTCCCTGATGCACCTGTAGTTTATCCAACTCTTTCCTCAGCAGGCGAGCCTCTTTGGAAGGGTGATGTCGAAGTCCCTCTGGACTCTTGTTTTCCAATGCTTCCAGGACCAATTTCCCCATGGGGTCTTCCAATTGGTCACACCTTAACTCCTTCTTGGACAGCTTCGGTAGGCACTCTTCTTCTAGTTGAGTTACCCCACAGTAACATTTTGGGACTCCCACTGTGGTAACTCCTATCTCCTTAGCTCTGGATCCTCCTCTGACTTGGAGTTCAGCCCCCTGACAAAGGGCTTGCACTCCTTCTGGTGCCATTTGGGTCCAGTCTTCCAATCATCAGCCATTGCATGAGACCTTCGGGACAGGGCATCTGCGTCCCTATTTCCAGCCCCTGGCCTGTACTTGAGGCTGAAGTTGAATCCAGATAACGCAGCCAACCATCTGTGTCCAGTTGCATCCAGCTTGGCGGTGGTGAATAGGTAGGTCAAAGGGTTGTTATCTGTTTTTACAGTAAATTCGGCTCCATAAAGGTAGTCTTTTAGTTTGTCGACTACTGCCCATTTGAGGGCCAAGAACTCCAACTTGTGGGTGGGGTAGTTCTTCTCCGAAGGGGTCAGGCTCCGGCTCACATAGGCCACTGGTCGCAGCTGATCTTCATACTCCTGGTAGAGTACTCCACCTAGGCCCTCATGGCTGGCATCAACATGTAGCTCATATGGTCTGGTGGGGTCAGCATAGGCCAAAACTGGGGCCGTGGTGAGACTCCTCTTCAAGGTTCTGAAGGCCTCTTCGCACCTTGAGTTCCACTGGTCTTGAACCGACTCACCGGGCCTCCTGGGCCCCAAGCCATCTTCCTCCCCTTCTGTCTTGAGCAGCTCGTTTAGGGGTTTTGCAATGCGGGCAAACCCATCCACAAACCTTCGGTAGTAGGAGCAGAACCCCAAGAAAGATCGAAGTTCGGTGACTGTTGTGGGTCTTGGCCACGAAGTAACTGCCTCCAACTTCTCAGGGTCTGTGGCCACTCCTTGATCAGCCACTATGTGTCCCAAATAGTTCACAGAAGACTGATAGAACCGACACTTCTCGGGGGAAAGTTTGAGTCCCTCTTCACTGAGCCTTCTCAGCACTTTCTCCAATCTGGCTTCATGTTCTTCCAAAGTTTTTCCAAAGACAATGACATCGTCCAGATACACAAGGACTTCTATGAGGTTCATGTCTCCAACAGTCCTTTCCATGAGGCGTTGAAAGGTAGCAGGAGCTCCAGACAGGCCCTGAGGCATCCTGTTGAACTCAAAGAACCCTACTGGGGTTATGAAAGCGGTCTTTTCTCTATCCTCTGGATGCATGGGGATTTGATAGTACCCACTCTTGAGGTCCATCACGCTGAACCACTTGGCTCCAGCCAGACTCTGTAAGGCATCCTCTATCCTTGGCGTGGTGTACTGATCAGGGATGGTCCTCCTGTTGAGAGTTCTGTAATCAATGCAAAGCCTCAACGACCCATTCTTCTTCCTTACCACCACTATTGGGGAGGCATAGGGGCTTCTGGACTCCCGAATCACTCCAGTCTTCTTTAATTCCGCAAGTTGCTCTCTCAGATCCTCCAGATCTGCCAGCGGGACCCGCCTGACTCTCTCTCTAAATGGCTTGTCCTCTTGCATGCGGATTCGATGGGTGGCACTCCTTGCACACCCCACATCAAACTCATCTTTAGAGAAAATCTTCTCCCATCTGGTCAGCTGGGCCTTGGCTCTCTCCTTCCAAGTTCCAGGTAAGTTCGGGTTCTTCATGGAGAGTTTCTTCCAAACATCTTCTCCTTCACCCGTCCCTTTCACTTCTGACCAGCCAACTGGGACAGCAGGACTCACCTGTCCCAACAGCATCCTGGCAGGGATCTCTACGGGCCACTCCGTAGAGTTCCTCACGCTCACTGGGACTCTCCCTCTAGCCTCCTTTTTGCCTTGATTGGGATTACTTCCGGTATCACCTCCAGGCCTGAGTGACCCTCCATTGGGTCGGATTCCAGCATGACAAAGGGGCCAGGCTGCTCCCAGGTAAGCTTCACAGTGGCCCTAAGGCAGGTTACCTCTCCAGGTTGCAGCACCGCTCCTTCTCTCCCTAGTCTCCACACCTTCCCTATCCCCTCACTTGGGGTCTTCTGCTCTAAGACCAACCGCTGGTAGGCCGCCTTCAGCATGGGATGGATCTTGGGGGCAGAATGATTCTGCTTTTTTACCAGGGGGGTCAGAAGTCTTCGGACCAGATCCGTGTTTGTCCCTATAATCAGGGAAGTCTTGCTGGTTCCTGGCGGGCGGGGGCACACAACTGCCAGGGTATCAAACACTTCAGCCTTCCCAGCCACGGATGGGTCAAAGGTCAGTCGTATGGGTAGGTAGCCGCCGTAGGGGAAACTCTGAGTTCCCAGCCCCCGTATTTCCAGCTCCTCTATGTTCTGAATAGGCAAATGACTCAGGTATCTATCATAGAAGTCCCTGTACAATAAGGTCACTTGTGCTCCAGTGTCTAGGAGAGCCTGTGTGTATACTCCTTCCACTTGGATGGGTACAGTAGGAGATGGACCAACCAGCTCTTCTGGGTAGGGCCGAGTTGACGCTACCTTCTTCTGTGGACTCTTCTCTTTCCAACTGCGTTTGGGCTTTATTCTTTCCTGAGCCTGGCATGCATTGATTTTCTCTCTCTTAACTGTGGGAGTACGATCTTCTCTAAGGGTTCTCGCTTGGGAGTACTGTATCTCTTCGGAGGGGTCTTGCCCCCTCTTTCTGGGGTGTATTTTGGTTGAGGAACCCTGGGTTCCCTCCGAGGAGTTTGGTCTCCTCTCTTTCTTTCCATCCTATTCTTCTTGGAGCTCACTGAAGGTGATGGGCACCCGGTTGACTCCTTCACCGGGGCCCTCTGGAGTTTCCCGCCGGCTGGCGGCTATCTGCTTTCTTCCTCTTGGGACTGGAACATACAGCTGCAATATGGCCCACTCCCCCACAGTTAAAGCAGATCATCTCTCCCCAGTCTGGTGGGGATGCTGGCGTAGAAACAACTGGAAACAGTTCCCTCCTGCTCATTTCTTTCTTTGGACTGGGCGCCTCTTTTGCTACCAGAGATGTCAGTATCTCCATCATCTGTGACATCTGTAACTTCAAAGCATCTACTTCTGTCTCTCTTTCAGGGGTTAAGGCCGACCTGACCGTTGCCACTGGAAGTTTTGTAGGCCCCGTCACTTGTTTTTCCCGTTTCTCTTCCAACATGGCCTCTTCCTCTCTGACCATCCGAATGAGATCGGGTAGTCCAGGCTCTTCCCATCCTGTCGGGTGCGTAGTACTAGTGCAATAGGGTCTAAGTGTTGGGCTCCCCTCATCACCTGCTGAGCACGGGCTTCGTCCACCTTCCCCGGATCTATCCCCTTCTTCAGGATAATCCTATGCAGTATCTTGTCTATACGACCTATGTACTCCGATAGCTTCTCCCCTGTCTTCTGGTAACAGTGTTCCAGTTGATAGGTAAGCTCCGTGACTTTCTCTGTCCCACCAAACACACTTTCCAGGATGTCTAAGTAATCCTGTGCAGTGCAATCTTTCTTGCTTGTCTTCAAGTTGCGTATGGCCTCTAAGGCAGGCCCCTTCAAGCTCTCAACAATCCTTTGCTTCTTTCTACCTTCTGGGACTTCCCATTCTTCTAAAGCCTGCGTGGCGCCATCTAGCCACTCTTCAAATCCCTCTTCCCCCGAGGGTACAGGTTTCCTTCCTGAAAACATCCGGAGTTTCCTGTATCCCGACATCGGGTAATCCCCGGGGTCTCTTCTGCACTTCACAGTCACAATCTCCCCTAGGACAGCACACAGTTCTGCGCTAAGAGTGGTCTGTACGGGTGCGGGACTTTCTGTGCCCTTCTGCTCTTCCACCTTCGGGGACAGCATGGTTTTCTTTTGAAAACAGTCTCCCTTGCGCGGCAGCGCATGCAGCAATTGATAGGTCTGGCCATCCAATGCTTGTATGCTTTGATCCCTAAACTGCTCTGGGGTCTCACTTCTCCATTCTATCAGAGCGTATGTACACCCGGCATCATTTCTCATGTCCATTATCCGTGCTTTGTGGCATGGGGATAGGGACATTATGAGCTGCTTCACTGCCTCTTCCTGCCATATCCCCGGTAGTTCAATGACTGCTGCTGCGGCTGGATCAGTACCCCATATTGTGTACCACCGTCCCACTTCTATCTGGTCCATGCCGGTACCTTCTGGCGGGTTTTCCCGCTGTCTCAGGATCCCGGATTACGAGCCCCCACGTGTAGCGATACCCCCAATTAAGAGGGCCGCAAGTTTGATTTGGGTCCCTGAGTACAGCTCCACCAACCCCCCGGCAATCTGCTCTACCCGCTCTGGCACAGTTAATACACAGATATATGTATATGCACATATAAAATCACTTATGCTCTAAATGTGATGGACTCAGACTCACAGACAAACTGCTAACTGGGATAACTGTCTTTACTTCTGGTAAAGTGGAAAGGAACAGTAGCATACATTAAACATTTGGCTCACAACACACAAGCAGGTCCCTGCAGTATGTACTACAAACATATGTATATATGTGACTGAACAGCAATGGGGAGAACGGAGCGCCACGAGGAGCGACCGCTTGCTAGGCACCCCTGAGGTGCAACAACCTAACTGTGACTACCTAACGGACCAGGCCTGATCCCTAACAATGGAGCTCAGTCCTTTAGAGAACACAGTATTCTTCACCGGCACAAGAACTGTAGAGGTGGTGCACATGTAGAGTTAAATGGTGTATTTGTAATCCACAAGAAAGAAACAACCTTCTGCTCTCTGAGGTAAATAGCCTTGGCAATCTGATAGGCATAGATTATAAAACAATGGTATAGGATGAGCTTTTCGCTCGCTCACCACTCCGGAACCTGTCCTTGGTTCTGGGACCTCCACAGACTGTGTCCGGCCTTGTACGTCACAGCCCCTGCGTTCCGATCTCCGTTCCGGCCGATGGCGACCTGGCAGAAGTCTCTTCGCCACTCAGGCTGGCGGTAGCATCCGAGGTTCCCCCTCAAACCGCTGCAAGGCCCAGACTTCAGGCCTTCAGTAATGACAGTCCACACAGGTGTCTCCTCTCTCTCAGTCTGCCGCGTCAGAAGAGGAAGAGGCGGGCCTTCTCTCTCCCTTACATAGCCTCCCCCATCAGCCTCTGGGGCGAAACCCTCCAACCTCCCGGGAGCCAGGGGAATTATGGGAATCGTAGTCTTATCCTCTAAAAGGGGAACACCCCCGCTACGAATAAATATCTGAAAATTGTGGCGTTTGTATTCAGCCCCCTTTACTCTGATACCCCTAACTAAAAGCTAGTGGAACCAATTGCCTTCAGAAGTCACCTAATTATTAAATAGAGTCCACCTGTGTCTTCTGTGAAGCCCTCAGAGGTTTGTTAGATAACCTTAGTGAACAAATAATATCATTAGGCCCAAGGAACACACCAGACAGGTCAGGGATAAAGTTGTGGAGAAGTTTAAAGCTGGGTTAGGTTATAAAAAAATATCCCAAGCTTTGAACATCTCACAGAGCACTGTTCAATCCATCACCTGAAAATGTAAAAAGTATGGCACAACTGCAAACCTACCAAGACATGGCCGTCCACTTAAACTGACATGTCGGGTAAGGGGGTAAGGAGAGCATTAATCAGAGAAGTAGCCAATAGGCCTATGGTAACTCTGGAGGAGCTTCAGAGATCCACAGCTCAGGTGGGAGAATCGGTCCATAGGACAACTATTAGTCATGCACTCCACAAATTTGGCCTTTATAAACGAGTAGCAAGAAGAAAGTCATTGCCATTTGCAGTTTGCGAGAAGCCATGTGGGGGACACAGCAAACATGTGGAAGAAGGTTCTTTTGGTCAGATGAGACCAAAATTAAACTTTTTGGCCTAAAAGCAAAACGCTATGTGTGGCAGGAAACTAACACTGCACATCACCCTGACCACACTGTCCCCACCGTGAAACATGTTGGTGGCAGCATAATGTGGTGGAGATGCTTTTCTTCAGCAGGGACAGAGAAGCTGGTTAGAGATGGTGGGATTATGTATAAAGCCAAACACAGGGCAATCTTAAAAGAAAACCTGTTAGAGAGTCTGCAAAAGACTTGAGACTGGGGCGGACATACAGCCAGAGCTACAATGTAAAGGTTTAGATCAAAGCATATTCATGTGTTAGAATGACCCAGTCAAAGTCCAGACCTAAATCCAATCGATATTCTGTGGCAAAACTTGAAAATTGCTGTTCACAGATGCTCTCCATCCAATCTGACAGAGCTTGAGCTATTTTGACAAGAAGAATGGGCAAAAATTTCACTCTCTAGATGTGCAAAGCTGGTAGAGACATACCCAAAAAGACTTGCCGCTGTAATTGCAGCGAAAGGTGGTTCTACAAAGTATTGACTAGGGGGGGCTGAATACAAATGCATGGCACACTTTTCACATATTTATTTGTGAAAACCATATATAATTTTCCTTCCATTTCACAAGTATGTGCCACTTTGTGTTGGTCTATCACAATTTTTTTTTTAAGTTTTTCATCACTAAATGTGGAAAATTTCAAGGGGTATGAATACTTTTTCAAGGAAGTGAAAAATATATTTACTGTACATATTCTTAGATTGTAAGCTCTAACGAGCAGGGCCCTCGGATTCCTACTGTATTACAGTGTATTGTTTTTGTACTGTCTACCCTCAAGATGTAAAATGCTGCATAAACTGTTGGCACAATATAAATTCTGTATAATAATAATAATAATATTTGGGTGTCCTGAGTATTCTGTTTTTTTGGTCTGGGACCACAGCCAGCAATCAGCCAAAGCACAAACAACAGGAAATGCGACAATAAATAGGAAACAAAAAGGCACCGGGGGCAAAGTGAACAGAAAGGATAAGGGAGAGCCCTCCATCAGCCCAATCAATGCGTCCAGGGGTTCCACAGGCCTTTAGAACTCTAACAACTGGACTAGAATATCTTTCTGTTCTCCCAACATAAAAATGTCAACACCTGCTTTGCACCAGTAGCTGAAATTCGAGCATATGGATGTGCCAATAACTTGTCAAAAAAAAAAACACATTGAACTGGGAGGTCCAGAAATGGATTCTAAACACAGACCAAACCTGTTTCCGAATTTAAAGCCAAGAAGAAAGTACTCTTGTGTTTCTTAAAAACACATGCTAACCTGCCAAGAACAACTCAGAGGAAACATACTGATACGTTATTGCCTCATGTGACACATAAATCATTGTTACAGGGTCACGCAAAAAAAAAAAAAAGAACCTTGACCTACAGTATATACAGAACAAATTACGGTAGTTAAAAAAAATAATGGCTGCCTACTATGCAATATGAACTGATCAGACAATGAAAGGCTAAATCCACCCAAATATTTTCTGTTATTTTTAGATCAAGCATCTCCAAATATTTCAGTAAGAAGGTCACATGGTACATCTTACAAATATTTAGTCAGAAAGAAAAAAGTTAGTTTTAAAAATAAAAAATGTAATCAATAAGTTGCTGCCCATGATCACCTAGCAGAGAACCCCTCTACACTCAGGAGTGCCCAGCAGAGCCCCACTACATCAAGGAGTGCACAGCACTCTAGAGCCTCTCTACATCAAGGAGTGCCAATCAGGGTCCTCCCTTACATACAGAAGTGCTCATCAGACCCCCCTTACATCCAGGAAAGCCTATTAGAGTCCCCTCTAACACCCATGTGTATCCAGCACAGTCCCCTTATACCCTTCAAAAGTCAAAGCAGCAGGGCGGAAGCTGGGAGGTGGAACAGGTCAGAACTGAGGAAGTTCTGTTCTCCTATAAATGCTTGGGGTGGGGCAATCACATAATTTTTTTTTCTAGGACATTGGCAGTCCTAGTAGTGAACAGTGGCGGGACAAGGTCATTTAGAGCCCAGGGCGAACATGCCAAATTGTCCCCCCCAAGATGTATGGGCATTATGTGTCCCATCCCCACTCCCAACACAAATCCCCCCCAAATCACAACTCCTAGCACACCCTCCCTAAATGTGCCCTCCTAAAACAATTCTTACCCCTGAAGCCCCCCCAAATTCCCCTTTTTAACACAAATTCCCTCCACCTAATCTCCTTGTGGTGCCCCCCCACCTCACATGATACCACAGTGCCCAGGGCAACCGCCCCTCCTGCTCACCCCTTGTCCCAGCCCTGGTAGTGAACCAGGGCATATGGGAATCTGTGTTTGGGACTGGGAGAGGGTTAGGGCTAACTGGCAGTGGATGAGTCGGTTAACATATTACACGGACAGGGTTGCTGCGGGCTGGATAAAATCTTATAGTGGGCCAGATATGTTGTGGCCGTAGTTTAGAGATGCCTGTTTTAGTTCATGGACATAACAGCAGGAGGAAAGAAACTCCATAGTTGAGTAAGGCCACATAGTGTCAATTACCACTGGCAATATAGATTTTGAATAAATCAGTCTTAAGTTCTTGCTCTGAACCCAATACTCACTTCAAGCTTGGAATGCCATGCACAAATACTGAAAACCCTCACTTATTATGTTACGTCACAAACTGTGCATGATCAACCAGACTAGTGTTCAGCTCTGCAATTCATCTCCTAGCTACAAATCCTTTGATGGATAAGTAGTCAGAACTAGGAATGGGCCCGGTGTTCGATTCAAACCCATGTTCGAATGGAACATCGGGCGTTCGCCCACTCGGCGAGCCCAGAACTATTTGGGCCGCTCGCATCAAATTCGTGTGATGTGAGCGGCCCGCAATGCACTGCGCCAGTTGCAGTGCATTGCTGGCTGATGATTGGCCAAGCATGCACTGTGACCCGCATGCTTGGCCAATCAAAGAGCCAGCGGCAAGGAGAGCAATAATTGGCCACAGGCAGGATGCCTGTGGCCAATTATAGCTCAGGGGGTTTAGTACACGCCCCACAGTATAAAAGGCCGCCGCGCCGGCGGCCTCGCATATTGTGTTGTGTTCCAGCGTCAGTGTTATGTGCTGCTGACTGCTGACATTATGTGCTATGATTCTGGGGATTTGTGTGTGTGTGCTGTTAGTACAGCATTGCAGTATCACATCTGGGGGGTGTCTATAGTATGCCTGTGAAGGGGGGCATGTTTCCTGTGCTTAGAACTGTCCCTGCAAAATGTGTCATTTTTGCAGGAAAAAAAGCTATTTAAAATCACTCGCGGCTAATGTATTGACGGCTCCCGTAACACAGAGAACAGTCATTCATTGAAAGCCATTCATAAAAAAAAAGTCATTGATAAAAAAAAAAAAAAGCGTGGGGGTCCCCCCAAATTCAATAACCAGGCCCTTCAGGTCTGCTATGGATATTAAGGGGGACCCCAGCCAAAAAAAAATGGTGTGGGGTCCCCATCAAAATCCATACCAGACCCTTGAGGTCTGGGATGGATTTTAAGGTGAACCCCAGCCAAAATAAATGGCGTGGGGTCCCCTCAAAATCCATACCAGACCCTTATCCGAGCACGCAACCTGGCAGGCCGCAGGAAAAGAGGGGGGGACGAGAGCGCCCCCCCCTCCTGAACCGTACCAGGCCACATGCCCTCAACATTGGGAGGATGCTTTGGGGGTCTGAGACCCCCAAAGCACCTTGTCCCCATGTTGATGAGGACAAGGGCTTCTTCCCCACAACCCTGGCCATTGGTTGTGGGGGTCTGCGGGCGGGGGGCTTATTGGAATCTGGAAGCCCCCTTTAACAAGGGGACCCCCAGATCCCGCCCCCCCCCTGTGTGAAATGGTAAGGGGGTACAAAAGTACCCCTACCATTTCACAAAAAAAGTGCCAAAAATTGTAAAAATGACAGGAGACGGTCTTTGACAATTCCTTTATTAAAATCTGCTTTCTTCTTTCTTCTGGTCTTCCTTTCTTCATCCTTCGGTTTCTTCATCTTCTCCTTCCGGCATCTTCTGCCATCTTCTTCTTCCATCATCTTCTTCCTCCGATCTGCTTCTTCTTGCTCTGGTCTTCTCGTCCGGCATCTTCTTCCATGGCGTCTGCGTCTCTTCTGGGCCGCTTCGCGCAATGGGAGGCTCCCACTGTGTGAGGCTTCGCTCCGTCTGACAGGTCTTTTATAACGGAGGGCACCTAGTGACCCCGCCCCCTCTGACGCACAGGGACGTCATGGGGAATTCCCTATGGCTTTCCCCATGATGTCAGAGGGGGGAGGGGTCACCAGGTGCCCTCCGTTATAAAAGACCTGTCAGACGGAGCGAAGCCTCACACAGCGGGAGCCTCCCATTGCGAGGAGCGGCCCGACAGAAGAACAGACGCCGACGCCATGGAAGAAGATGCCGGACGAGAAGGACGAGAAGACCAGCGCAAGAAGAAGCGGATCGGAGGAAGAAGATGATGGAAGAAGAAGATGGAAGAAGATGCCGGAAGGAGAAGATGAAGAAACCGAAGGATGAAGAAAGGAAGACCAGAAGAAAGAAGAAAGAAGATTTTAATAAAGGAATTGTCAAAGACCGTCTCCTGTCATTTTTACCATTTTGACACTTTTTTGGTGAAATGGTACCATTTCACACAGGGGGGGGGGGCCCCCGCCCGCAGACCCCGACAACCAATGGCCAGGGTTGTGGGGAAGAGGCCCTTGTCCTCATCAACATGGGGACAAGGTGCTTTGGGGGTCTCGGACCCCCAAAGCATTCTCCCAATGTTGAGGGCATGTGGCCTGGTACGGTTCAGGAGGGAGGGGGGTCCGCTCTCGTCCCCCCTCTTTTCCTGCGGCCTGCCAGGTTGCGTGCTCGGGGACCCCACGCCATTTTTTTTTTTTTTGGCTGGTTATTGAATTTGGGGGGGGGGACCCCCACACTTTTTTTTTTAAATCTTTTTATTTTTTATCAATTACTTTTTTTTTATGAATGGCTTTCAATGAATGACTGTTCTCTGTGTTACGGGAGCCGTCAATACATTAGCCGCGAGTGATTTTAAATAGCTTTTTTTCCTGCAAAAATGACACTTTTTGCAGGGACAGTTTTAAGCACAGGAAACATGCGCCCCTTCACAGGCATACTATAGACACCCCCCAGGTACGAAATTTAAAGGAATATTACACTTTTACTGTTTCAATTTAAGCATTATTAAAATCACTGCTCCTGAAAAAACGTCCGTTTTAAAAAAAAAAAATTGCATTGATACATTGACCCAGGTCCCCAAACACTTTTTATGACAATAACATGCATATTAGCCTTTAAAATTAGCACTTTTGATTTCGAACGTTCGCATCCATTGTAACTAATAGGGTTCTAATGCTCGCACGGACTTTAGGTCCATTCGCGGGTTCTGGTGCGAGCCGAACGGGGGGGTGTTCGGCTCATCCCTAGTCAGAACATACCAAACGAATATCCTGGTAAGTTTTAAGATATTTCAATATTTAACTTCAAATGTGGTATACGTTACAGGCTTCATTGAGATAGCCGTTAAAGGATAAGACGCCCTCATAAATTATCGCATGAAATGACACTGTTAACTGTTTTATGCAAAATTACAAAAATAAATATTAACAACAACTTTAACATTATTAACATAAAGCATATCAGTACCCATCAATGCAGCCTTATCAGTGCAGCATAACAGTGCCCTTCAGTGCAGCCCCATCAGTGCAGCCTCATCAGTGCCCATCAGTGCAGCTTATCAGGGCCCATCAGTGCAGCCTCATCAGTTCTCATCAGTGCAGCTTATCAGCGCAGCCTCATCAGTGTCCATCAGTGCAGCCTCATCAGTGCAGCCTCATCAGTGGCCATTAGTGCCGCCTCACCAGTGGTCATCAGTGCAGCTTATCAGTGCGCATCAGTGCAGCCTCATTAGTGCCCATCAGTGCAGCCTCATCAATGCCCATCAGTGCAGCTTATCAGTGTCCATTAGTGCAGCCTCATCAGTACCCATCAGTGCAGCCTCATCAGTGCTCATAAGGGCAGCCTCATCAGTGCAGCTTATCAGTGCCCATCAGTGCTACCTCACCAGTGGCCATCAGTGCCGCCTCATCAGTGACCATCAGTGTTGCCTCCTCAGTGTCCATCAGTGCAGCCTATTAGTGCCCATCAGTGCAGCCTATTAGTGCTCATCAGTGCAACATAACATATTGGTGCCCATCAGTGAAGCCTCATCAGTGCCTATCAGTGAAGCCTCATCAGTGCCTATCGGTGCAGCCTCATCGGTGACTATCGGTGCAGCCTCATCGGTGCCTATCGGTGCAGCCTCATCAGTGTCCATCAATGCAGCAGGGATCACAGGGAGGAATCTGGATAATTTCCGGCCAGATCAAAGAGTGGGCACTGCCCGCTCTAACACAGCTTGGAGATGAAATGCCAGTCGCTGTCAAAGTCCCACCTCCTGGATCGGCATTGGACCAGTGTGTTGTCTATCATAGGAGCCAGTCCAGGAGGCAGCCAGCATTTCATATCCAGGGTGTGTCACGGTGGGAAATCCCTGCTCTGTGTGATCTGGCCGGCTCTCCTACTGACAGTTTCCTGGCTGATCGCTTCTGGTAGAAGCGGTACAGCCTTTTTTACAGGGCTTCAGAGCAGCCTGGAGGACAGGGAGGCAATTGCCCCCCTGGGCCACACTGATGCCCTGTAAAAAAGGCCCCACCACTTCTGCCAGAAGCGATCAGCTAGGAAACTGATGGCCTAGTCAACCCCTGCTCCACACTCACCCTCGCCACCAAACGAAAAATGGGTGTGGTTTACACGAAATAGTGGGCATGGCTTAAATTGGCGTTGCTCAAAGGGGGTGTGGTTAGAGTCTGAGATGAATGAGGGATGGAGAGGGAAAGGGAGTTTAACAATCAGCAGATAAAGATACTCCAAACACCTGGTGTTAGCACTTCAATCATCCCGACACCATGATTGTTATGGTGTCAGGATGATTGAAGCGCATTATTTCTATTATTACATTGTAATATAAAATTGAATCATTCAACTCACCATAATGCAGAATCAGTGGGAGCCCTGAGTGTTGCACCTGCCACCATTGCCTGCCACCACATGCCATCAGGTGCCCCCAGCAGAGTCCGTCCTTACATCAGGTGCCCCCAGCAGAGTCAGTCCTTATATCAGGTGCCCCCAGCAGAGTTCGTCCTTGCATCAGGTGCCCCCAGCAGAGTTCGTCCTTACATCAGGTGCCCCCAGCAGAGTCCGTCCTTACATCAGATGCCCCCAGCAGAGTCCGTCCTCCCCTTTCCACTGAACACAAGGGGATTAGTCCTCATGACAGCAGCGGCGGCCATCTTCTTGTAGCCCGCCAGCTGTTTTTGCTAAAACATTCCTGATTTTCCTGGGACAAAAAGCTAAATCCCAGGAATTTAATCGGGATGAGCTCCGATCGGGACGAGGGTCCCAAAATTAGGATTGTCCCGGGAAAATCGGCACTGTTGGCATGTATGTGACAGGAAGACTCAATCAACTACCACAGTGCTCCACAGTGGTAGTTCATTGAAAACTGCAAGCCAACAGCCGCAAAGGATGTCAGGACTTGTAGCTCATTCATACACAGATCTCTGTGTATGAATGACACAACTGTGTGAAAGAGCCATTTGTTTACATATTTGGAGGCACCTGGAGCTGTGCATAGTCAGTCTATGTTAGTGAATGGACACGTAGCGGCTGTAGAGGTAAGTGCAGCTAAGTTAGACAGGTGAACAGGGGCCAGTGCACAGATCTAAAGGCACTGGGGGTTATTTACTAAAGGCAAATCCACTTTGCACTACAAGTCCACTGCAAGTGCACTTGGAAGTGCAGTCACTGTAGATCTGAGGGGGACATGCAAGGAAAAAAAAAAACAGCATTTTTGCTTGTACATGATTGGATGATAAAATCTTCCTCATTTCCCCTCATTTCAGAGCTTCCCCTCAGATTTACAGCAATCTAGAGCGACTGCACTTGTAGTGCAAAGTGGAGTTGCCTACAGTAAATAAACCCCTCTGCCTGTGTTTGAGACCTTACATCCATCCTTCCATACCTGACAAACTCAGCTGTGTACATTTACTAATATAGACTTCCTGCTCATGGCTCAAGGTGCCTCTAAACTTGTAAACAAATGGCTCATTCATGATTTACAAACCTCAACTCTGTGTAAGTGAAGCCTAATCAACATGCATTGTGTTGCAAACAACCAAGCGCTTCTACCTCCAATCCACAATATGCTTAACCGCTTGCCGACTGCCGCACACAGATGTACGTCGGCAGAATGGCACAGGCAGGCAAATGGGTGTACAGGTATGTCCCTTTAAATTTGCCACCCTTCCGGCTGTGATCGGGAGCAGTGATCGCTGTCATGTCCTAGGTAGCCCCTCCCCCCACAGTTAGAATCACTCCCTAGGACACACTTAACCCCCCTAGTGGTTAACCCCTTCCCTGCCAGTGTCATTTACACAGTAATCAGTGCATTTTTATAGCACTGCTGGATTTAATATTTCTGCGGTTCACTTCCTGTTTTGCTGCAAGCCAGATTGCCAAAGTTGGAATGAAGCAAGCTATGTATTCAGAAGCAATGGCTGGGCCCACCTGCGGTGAAGACGGCTCCAGGCTAGAGACACAGCCCCTGAGTGGAGAGTGCAGTTTACTTCCTGGATCACCTTTTGCTGGTATTCATTTGGTGCGAAGCAAGGGGGGGGATTTGAATGAGTGGGCGTGGATGTCTGAATGGAAGGGACACACACACAAGAAGGACAGTCTCTGGGTGTCTGCAGGCTGATTGAGGAGCATGTCATGAAGAGATCTCTCTGCTAAGCAGCCATTTTTGAGGCCTAGCCATGTGGACATCTATACCATTCCATCTCAGCTACCATGTGTGCTAAGTATACGTTTGTATTGTATTGTTATTGTATGCTATGTAATATGCTATGTAACCTTGTAACTCCTAATAATGAGCTTATATAAGCTTTCTTATTTCCTTGGGAAATAAATGAGGTTTGATTGATCTTAAACCGTGTGTTTGGGTTGCATAGTTAACTGGTATTATTATGATATTAACAGTGGCTTGTGCTCAGAGTTTTAATACACCAACTAATCTATAGGGACTAGACAAATTAATACGCAGATATAATTATTATATCGTGTACATCATATGGCACCCCCCAAAGGCGTGTAGAAGGTATTTTTACACAGAATCCACAGACTAATGTATTTTTGTTTTGAGTCCTGGTAATCAAAGACACCCAGAACTGAAAATCGTCTCTCGTGTGGACAAGATTGGCGCTGGCTCGCAAATTCTGAAACCACACTTGGATGATCATAGAAATTCATCAGTTAGCGGACGCGCGACAAATCTGGTGAGACCTTTTTTTTATTATCCGAGATATGTATATGTATATATGTTAAATGTTGTATTGCTAATGCAAAGTGTTAGAATACTTGTAGCTGGTCAAGAGGGCTGGTGAGTACGGGCTGATCACCCTTGGTTAGGAATTGACAGGAATTACATACATCTTTGAGGAAAAAAAAAAAGTGATAGAGATATTGTTAGTTTAAAAAAAAAAAAAAAAAAAAAAAAACATTATTTTTTTTGTCATTTTTATTATTTCTACTCACGTGAGAGTGACATAGCTCTCTGATCCAATAGAAGTTCAATGTGGCCTGCAAACTAACAGGAAGGCATTGATTAAGAGTCTGCCTTGTGTCTTAGGATGTGCCTTGTGTAGGCTGTAGAACTACAGGTAGCAAGTAGTAGTTTTTTTTTTGTTTGTTGCAGGCTTTTGTGGGACTACAAGCTAGCTTGCAAGCGAAACCTTTGAATAGCCTTATCTGTTTATCTGTATTGCAGTGTAACCAAAACAGGTTTTACAGCTCCAGTATAGAGGGCTTGCTAATTAGCATATCAATGGAGGCCATCGAGCTATTCATGGCTAAACATGGGGCTATTAGATTTCAATCTACACAAGAAGGTGGGTTGACACAACAATTTAATGAACTTTTGACACAATGTAATACACATAACAGCCTTATAAGTAATAAATCAAAAAAAGGCAGAAAACAGAGGGTAGCAAATTTGATAGGCATGCTTCTTAAGATGAAACATATTTCTGAACAGAAAGAATCAGAATGGATGGATGAAAGAAAGCAATTCATGCAGCAGCTACAAAATATAACAAAAGATATATTAATTAGGGTTGAAAATGCAGATGCACAAGCGCGTAGGCAGATTGAACAATTAGTGACGGAAAAAGGCGAATTGGAACAGAGATTACATGAATTAGGGAAAACGTGTGAGTTAAGAGAAAGTTGCATCGTTTTTTTGAATAGGAGGGAGGCTGAGAATTTGCAGGTTATCACAATGCTTAAGGAGGAATTACAGGGTGCACAGGCAGCCATAATGGATTTATCCTCCAAACATACAATAGCCGAAGATGCAATGGTGGAGGTACCCTCCGCACATGCTCAGTGTGCAAAAATACAAGTGGAACATAAAGAAAACCCGTATGCTATTGTTGCTGCAAATCATATTACTATGATGGGAATCAATGTTGGAGACGTAAATACAAACGTGATAACTGCGCTTGAAATTGATTCAGGAGTTGAAATGGAAACTTCTGATGACTCCTCAGACGATGAAAGTGTAAAGTCTGTTCATTCCAATCACAGTAATATTATCCAGCAATGTGAATTTCCAGCACAGGAGGTTAAAAAAAGGGCCTATGCAGAGAAACCAGAGCTAAAATGTTGTTTGTGTAAAAGGGGAGGTCACATCGCAAAGTATTGTTGGGCGAATAACGATATCAAAAAAAGATCACACCTGAAAACTACCCCAAGGCATTATGAATGTTATTCGGCCAGGTGGGGTAGCAATCCAAAGCATGGAGCCCATAGTAAGCAAACCCAATTCCCCATTAAGACCCAATTACGGAGTCTACAAACTGAAAAGCAATATGTAGGACAGTTGCATAAAATCAAAATGGAGGTAGCCGCATGGTTATTCAAACATAGCACTGGGGGAAGCAATGCTAGCAGCACTTAGTCAGCTGCAAGTATGTTAAAAATACTCTGATCAAAGTTTCCTTCCTATGAATAAGGTTTTAAGTATTTTTGTAATTTTTTTTATAAGGTTTAATGTTTTATTAATTTTATGAATTTTTTATTATTTTTTTTTTATTTTCTTTATTATTAATTTTTATTTTATTTTCATTAATTTTTTCAATTTTTTTTAATTTTTTAATTTTTAATGTTTTTATTTTTTATTTTATTTTATTTTTTTTATTATGAATTATTTTTTTCATTTTTTTTTTTATTAATTTTTTTATTCGTTTTTTTTAATTTTCTTTATTATTAATTTTTTCTTTTTTTTCATAAATTTTTCAATTTTTTTTTTAATTTTTAATTTTCAATGTTTTTATTTTTATTTTATTTTATTTTTTTATTATGAATTATTTTTTTTCATATTTTTTATTATTAATTATTTTTTTTCTCAATTTTTTACTTTTCAATTTTTTTTTATTCATTTTTGTTTTAGTTTTAATGTTTGTAATTTTGATTTTTTTTTTTTTGTTGTTTATACTACAACTCTGGCTTGTAGGTGTTCCCCTAGCAGTACAATTAATGGGAAGAGGCTTGGGGCACTTAAAGTCAATTGTCATGATAATCGTGTTTAATAATTGTCTTTGTGTTCCTTTTCCAGAAATCAGGGAAGAGCACAGATTTGGATACTAAACATTTGTGTTTTGTTTGCAGGTCCGTCAAAGTGAGACCAACACGGGGGTTAGGTTATTGTAAATGCATAATCGATTATCACATGGTACCATGAGCTCATTAATTAGTAATTGTTTGCAAACAATGAAAACATTTAAACAATAATCTGACAAAACTAAAGAGTTACAAATGAGGTAGCAAATGTTGTGATGAAGTTACAAATGTTTTGTTTGTGTTGTTTTTCCCATTAACTTATTGTCTTTCAGAAAAAAAAAAAACATGTGCTCTTCTCAGGAGAAAATCCATGGATGTCTTTAATTAAAAGTTGAGTGTTTGTCATTGTTGTATGGTGGTTGTCTTGTCATGTTATTCGTGGGTGATAATGGCCAGACTTTTAATTAAATTTTTTTTTTGAATTTTTTTGAGGTATTGGTTTAGTCATCTATTTTAGTGTTAATTTATTTTTATTTTTTGTTCAGGTGGGACATCACTATGTTTAGCCCACCTGAAAGGGGGGTAATGGACGATGCCCTCAGGTAGCAGCTGGATACTTTTTGTTTAAGACAAAGTTGGTAGAAAACCAGTCTAGCCGCGGGAGGTTTTTCTTTTAGGCTGCTTTCACACTGGGGCGGTTTTCAGGCGGTACAGCGCTAAAAATAGCGCCTGTACACCGCCTGAAAAAACCGGCCCCATTCACTCCAGTGTGAAAGCCGGCGGGCTTTCACACTGGAGCGGTGCGCTAGCAGGACGGTAAAAAAAAGTCCTGCTAGCAGCATCTTTGGAGCGGTAAAGGAGCGGTGTATTTACCGCTCCTATACCGCTCCTTCCCATTGAAATCAATGGGAAACCGCGGGGATACCGCCCGCAAACCGCCGCTGCAGCGGCGCTTTGCGGAGGTTTTAACCCTTTTTCGGCCGCTAGCGGGGGTTAATACCACCCCGCTAGCAGCCGCATACCGCGGGTAAAACGATGGTAAAGCAGCGCTAAATATAGCGCTGCTTTACCGTAGCCGCCCCGCACCGCCCCAGTGTGAAAGCAGCCTTACTTAAAGGTTTAGCTTTTGTCCACCTGAAAGGGGAATTAGTGCATAGATCGTAAGATAAAGATAAATGCATTGGTTGTTTTTCTTTTTGCGTTTTTAAATTGAGAATTTTTGAGAAACAACAGTGACATTCGTTTTTTAATTTTTGATCATACCATCGGGATTCATTTTAGAGTGGAGTCTGCCTAAAGAGGTCATGGTTGTTTTGATAGTTTGGTCAAGTTGAAGAAGCCAGGAATACTAAGTTCCTGGGTTCCAAGGAGGGAAATAGGAGTAAATATGGTAAGCGAGCAGATATTATGGATAAGAATTTGATTCTGCTCTTGTTTTTCAATTCCAGAATCCTGGTGGAGCGAGATTGGAAAGGTTCTGGAAAATGGATGACAGATGATCATCTGGTTGGCAGTTTGTCTGTGCCATACCACGCCCCAAATTTATTCTACTAAATATCAGGAGAGATGGGACAAACAAAAAGATTCACTTTAACACTTTTTCTTTTCCTATGGACGATCTGGTGCTGAATCTGAAAAGACTGTGCCTATCAATAAGACTTGAAACATTTTTTTTTGCTGGACTCTCTCCTGATGAATGCAAACGTGTGATTAATATACGTACAATGGGTTGGAGGTTGGGGGAAGGAATATAACACATCCAATCCATCAGAACATGGAAATGTAAAATATATATGTTTTTTTGTTGGAGGGAGGAGTTGAAAGAAGGAAAGTTGTGTAATGTATGACATGTATTGACGTAACAGAATTTATATGGTGCAGGTACCCAGGAGGCGGGCACCTATGCATAATAAGGTGTCTGTTGGCCAGACTAGAGGGTGCCAGGTGACACATCAATGGGGTGAACATTTCCTTGTATGGGGGAGATACACCTGGTTGAGGTCTCACCTGAGAAGTTGAAACCCTGCACAGGGAATGTCAGTGAATACACACAGGAGCATGCTCCGATAGATAAAGGGAACAAACGCTGACTACCAGGGTACAATATGCCTTCACCACATGGTGCTGCAACATCTCACAGTGGTTGATAAAACCTATTACCCTATATGTGCTGAGTATACGCTGAATCAAGTGCTGTCATCGTACCACTGACTTACTCCCAGAGATGTGGGGACACAGAATAAGGTGCATGCCTTGAGGCGATTCAGTTCGCAGTTGTAGCGTTATACAAATCATTCATTCATTCAGGATGCTTATCTCTGAGGAGTAACCACAAGAGGAGGCGTGTATTCAGCACTATATTGGGGGAATAGGAGCTGGGATGGGTGTTGGTAATGGAGTAGACATCGGTATCCTGAGGAACAAACTCTCAGCAATAGCTTGAGCGGGACTTTGTTACTCAGAGAGATTGGTGGCATCCTTAATAACATTCACAAAATACCCAGGGTCTCCAGATTTGGTGAACCATGTTGAGAGGTTGGTGGAGGGTGTGAGGGTACAGGATAGAAATCGGTCATGGGCTCTGGCGTACACGCAGTGGCGGGCGGAAGTGTCAACCAGCATCAAGCTGATTGGGCAATCTCTGTTTAAAGGGCAGTGGCCTGATGAGTTAGCATCACCGCTCAGTAAGACTCTGCCACAACACGTCGCTTGCACTAATCCAAAATGGTGGTCGAATGCCTGGATGGGCTGTACCAGTTTGGATTGTGAAAGGTGTTAGGCTGTATGATCCCATACACAGAAGTGCGGACTTGGTCTGTATATTTGGTGGCATCAATGGGCTTACTGATTGGGGATTCTATCTTATCGCATTTGAGGCTAGATCACCCACATGTGATCAGAGGAGATGGAAGCAGGTTGATACTTCCCTCGGTCGGAAGCCTGACCATGATGTCCTTTGTATGCCAGGTCAATACATCATGGTGGTGAACATAAAAATGTTGGGAAGTTATTTCAGGGATCATTGCTGGGGAGGAAGCACCTGGGTGTCGTTTGGGACATAGACAAGTTTATTTCTTTGTCCTAAAGAATACCGATGTAACGCTAGTCATAAAACTGGAAGGTTCCTTGAACCTAACCATAGGTAGAGGTGCATGGTATACCCTGGGCATGGTCTCTGAAATCCAGGCACAGGGATGGAATTGTGTGGTTTTGTAATTTTTGCAAATTTATATGTGTGATTAGACTCAATATTTATATAGAAGGGTCTCCCATTTGGCTATGCAAGTTGAGGGACGAATTGACAGTAGAGTCTCTGTGTACAAATTAGAGACCTTGCTGCCAAGTCAGAGCCCTGCAATACCGCTGTGAGCAAGCCTGCCTAATCCCGACCCATATGTACAGTAAAGGGTTATAGGGTTGGGAGCGGGGTGCGTAAATGGACGGGACACATATATATGTATATAGTATGGTAATAAGTTGATTTATATTATGGTATAGTGTGACCTATGAGTATTGTAGGTTAATAATATGGGTGAATAAGGCCCTCCTCGAGACTTATCTAAATAATAGATCAGTATTTGAGAGCTGTTTCATATGTTGCTCTGAATGTGTACTGGTGAATGGTGAATGAATGGATACCCCTTGCCTGTATTGCATCCGTCCGGAAGATACCAAAGATACATAATGGCGACATGGAAGCTGTCGCTGAAGAAAGATGTGTCACTCAGTGGCAAAGCGGCACGTGTCGGGAAGCATAACACGGTAAGACCACAATGGACTGTTCCATAGGAGCTGTTTCTGCACACGTTGTAAAAATACAACACGTTAAGACGTTTAAAGGACTGTTCTATGGATACTGGTTTGGAAACGCATGTCAGGGACAAAACAGTTATGGACTGTTCAATAGGAGCCGTGTCTGAAGAAGGGTTTTTATGCGACTTTCAGTCGCAAAGCGGAATATGTTGGATTTAATATTTCTGCGGTTCACTTCCTGTTTTGCTGCAAGCCAGATTGCCAAAGTTGGAATGAAGCAAGCTTTGTATTCAGAAGCAATGGCTGGGCCCACCTGCGGTGAAGACGGCTCCAGGCTAGAGACACAGCCCCTGAGTGGAGAGTGCAGTTTACTTCCTGGATCACCTTTTGCTGGTGTTCATTGGGTGCGAAGCAAGGGGGGGGGGGGAGATTTGAATGAGTGGGCGTGGATGTCTGAATGGAAGGGACACACACACAAGAAGGACAGTCTCTGGGTGCCTGCAGGCTGATTGAGGAGCATGTCATGAAGAGATCTCTCTGCTAAGCAGCCATTTTTGAGGCCTAGCCATGTGGACATCTATACCATTCCATCTCAGCTACCATGTGTGCTAAGTATACGTTTGTATTGTATTGTTATTGTATGCTATGTAATATGCTATGTAACCTTGTAACTCCTAATAATGAGCTTATATAAGCTTTCTTATTTCCTTGGGAAATAAATGAGGTTTGATTGATCTTAAACCGTGTGTTTGGGTTGCATAGTTAACTGGTATTATTGTGATATTAACAGTGGCTTGTGCTCAGAGTTTTAATACACCAACTAATCTATAGGGACTAGACAAATTAATACGCAGATATAATTATTATATCGTGTACATCAAGCACTAATCGCTGTATAAATGACAATGGTCCCAAAATAGTGTCAAAAGTGTTCGATGTGTCCGCCATAATGTGGCGGTCACAATAAAAATCAAATGATCGCCGCCATTACTAATTAAAAAAAATTAATAATAAAAATGCCAGAAAACTATCCCCTATTTTGTAGACACTGTAACTTTTGCGCAAACCAATCAATATAAGCTTATTGCGATTTTTTTACCAAAAATATGTAGAAGAATACATATCGGCCTAAACTGAGGAAAAAAAAATGTTTTTTTATATATTTTTGGGGGATATTTATTATAGCAAAAAGTAAAAATATTGCTTTTTTTTTTTTCAAAATTGTAGCTCTTTTTTTGTTTATAGCACAAGAAATAAAAACTGCAGAGGTGATCAAATACTACCAAAAGAAAGCTCTATTTGTGGGAAAAAAAGGACATCAATTTTGTTTGGGTACAAAGTCGCACGACCGCGCAATTGTCAGTTAAAGCGACGCAGTGCTGAATCGCAAAAATGGCCCGGTCATTCAGCAGCCATGACGTGTAGTCAGGGAAGACAGTTGAGGCAGGGCCTCACCTGCCATGAACATTAATAAAAAAATAAAATAAAATCGAGCTACGAGGGCCGTAGCTCGGCGACCTGGGGTCATAGATTTGGGGGTATGTAGCCTAAGTCCTACCCCACCACTGGTAAAGGTTTGGGGCTCCTACTAGCTATGGTTCCAGAGATATGGGGCTCCTTGCGCAGCCTTTTAGAAATGAAATACAGAGCGGCCACTTTAAATACAAGTTGACACACTGCACCAGACTGAGAGGATGAGCTCACAGTGCCTCTCACTACAAGAGCTTCTATCACAAGCACAGCAGCAGCGCTGATAGGCAGGACTCCTGAGGAACCCTGTTCTATCTCTACAGTCTGGAACACTCCCCCTGACTAAGGCCTAGCTTTCCCTCACAGGCAGTATACCTTTCCCTCACTCATTCCACACACGTCTCCTCAAAATGGTGGCTGGGCCCCTTTTTATCTGGAAGCTAACAGAAAATGGTGGACCACACACCTCTCACTGCAGTGTCATAGAAGCCCAGCCCTCTTCACTACAAGGAAAAAACATGTTTATATGTATAAGATTTACCCACAATCCTATGTTCTTCTCACAAATTTATAAGGGAGAATGCGAATCTGCTGCCTGCTGAAAAGGTACTGTTATATTCAAGCTAAATCATATATTTATATTTTATAAGATAATCATTTATTATTTATCTATTTACTATTTATTATCTAATTACTGGTCTAACGTCAGTAATTTATCCGTTAAGCCACCTGCTTGAGTACAATTTTTTTAAATATAGTAAATGACCTTAAAAACAATATATCAGATATCCCAACCTGCAAAAACTCGTTTCAGGGAGGTATATGTAGCTTAAACGGTGCTACATATTTCACGTGGCTTAACCACTTCCTGCCCGGAATATAGCAGAATGACGGCCGGGCGGTGGTTCAGTTATCCTGACTGGGCGTCATATGACGTTCAGCAGGATAACAGCCGCCACACACCGTGGGGGTGCGCATCGCTGCGATCGTTGGTGCCGTGTGTAAGTCTGACACATCGCTACACCGATCTCGGTAAAGAGCCTCTGAGGGAGGCTCTTTACCACGTGATCAGCCGTGTCTAATCATGGTTGATCGCGATGTACACAGGAAGAGCCGTTGATCGGCTTTTCCTCATTCACGTCTGACAGACGCGAGTAGAGGAGAGCCGATCAGCTACTCTCCTGACAGGGGGGGGGGGTCTGTGCTGATTGTTTATCAGTGCAGCCCCCCCTCGTATGCCCGCCCAGGACCACCAGGATGCTGCCAGAACCACCAGGGATTGCCACCACACTGGACCACCAGGTATGCTACTCTAGACCACCAGGGAAATGCCAATCCGTGCCCAGGCAGCTGCCAATCAGTGCCCATCCCCAATGCCTGCCAGTACCCATCAGTGCCACATATCAGTGCCCAGCAGTGCCACATATCAGTGCCCAGCAGTGCCTAGCAGTGCCACCTACCAGTGTCACCCAAAAGTACCCATCAGTGCAGCCTTTCAGTGCCCACCAGTGTCGCCTATCAGTGCCCACCAGTGCCACCCATGAATGCCCATCAGTGCCGCCTATCAATGCTTATCCGTGCTGCATATCAGTGCCGCCTATCAGTGCCACCCATAAGTACCCATGAGTGCAGCCTTTCAGTGCCCATCAGTGTCACCTATCAGTGCCCATCAGCGCAGCTTATCAATGCCCATCAGTGCTGCATATTAGTACCACCCATCAGTGCCGCCTACCAGTGCCCATCAGTGCCGCCTATCAGTGCCCGTCAGTGCCCTACAGTGCCACCTCATCGATGCCGCCTTATCAGTGCCCATCAGTGAAGGAGAAAACATACTTATTTACAAAATGTTATAACAGAAACATAAAACTTATTTATTTTTTTGCTTAGAAAAAAAAAAAAAAGCAGAGATCAAATACCACCAAAAGAAAGCTCTATTTGTGGGAACAAAATGATGAAAATTATGTTTGGGTACAGTGTAGCATGACCGCACAATTGTCATTTAAACAGCGACAGTGCTGACAGGCTGAAAATCGGCTTGGGCAGGAAGGGGGTGTAAGTGCCCTGTATTGAAGAGTCTGAGATTGCTTACATAGTGCAGAATGTAGTAATGTTAAATAGGGAATGTGCGCAGTGTATGGCAGTGGGTAGTTTGTGCAGGAGAGGAGTGCAGAGTGTATGTAGGTGGGAGTGTGGAGTGTACAGCAGTGAGTAGTATGTGCAGGGTGGTGTCAGTAGGGCAGTGGACGGTGTCAGTATTTTTATTATTATTTTTTTTACAATTTAATTTTTTTAATTATTTTTTACAATTTATTTTTAGATTTTTTGTTTTTCCCAATGATTGGGGGTGGGGGTACTGTACAGTTTCAGTAGAGCAGTGTGTCAGTAGTTTTTTGTTTTTATTATTTTCTCTATTATTTTTTACAATTTTGTTTTTGTATTTTCTTTAAATCATTGTTTTTTTTATATATTTTTTTTTCACAGTGCTTCTGGGGAAGTGGTAGGGAGTATGTGGCGGTGATGGTG